>JAUNZO010004708.1:0-63806 GCA_031894775.1 Chloris gayana
AAAAGGCTTCATAGCTTGATCTTGAGCATGAGTGATCCATTTTTCAAATCTTGCACGTATGAGTGAATATGACCACTTCCTTTTTGTGTTTCTTTGCTCTCAATTGAATTTTAGTTATGCACTCGCGCACAAGCTCATTTAGAATATTAGTCCTTTTTAATTGTATTGACGTCAATCACTCAAAACCATAATTAGGGGCCTAGATGCACTTTCACCTAGGTCTGCCCTAGGTAGAGCCATAAAATGAGAGGGGTCTAGTAGTAATAAATCTACACTATGGGGCCAGATTGAAAATTTTCCTTGAAATATACGGTGAAATCTTGCATACCCTACTACTATTGTGTTGGCTATACTTTCATGAAAAATTGGATAGTTTTGTTGGCTCTACTTTATGTTACTTATAGCGCTCTCTCTCTCTCTCTCTCTCTCTCTCTCTCTCTCTCTCTCTCTCTCTCTCTCTCTCTCTCTCTCTCTCTCTCTCTCTCTCTCTCTCTCTCTCTCTCTCTCTCCGCGCGTACATTGGCGAGGAGCCGCAAATCCATATGTATGCATTTAACAAATTGTGAATTTTATATATTTGATAGATGTAACTCTAATTGAATGCAATACTAGGGTGGATACATATCACTATGTGTTTTTCCACTATGCTAAAAAAAGCGACAACCGTGAACAAAATACATATCCCTAGCATGCATGAAATATGATATTCTAACTAGTCATGTTCACGTCCTTCAGGCATATACTACAATGGTTCTTCGATTGTTTTTTTGTCAAATATCAATGTCTTGTTTTTGGTGCTATACATTCCACAGCTTGCAATCTGAATATATTATTGGGAGCAAAAGTTTTGCTTGACAGGTTATTGCCTGAAGTGCGAAATATAGTATCTAATTAATTAATTGATTTACTTTATCAAATTGATCCAAACATTTAATGCCATGAACTAGTGATACTAGAAATTATTATAAAACATGTTTCTACGTGTAAAATTGGAGTTGTCATTCATGTATTTTCCCCTGGTATTTTGTAACTCTGGTGGATGTTACTGGTAAGTATATTTAGTTAATGAAACTATTTGTGGGATATCGCCTGAAACCTTTTTGTCTAATATGAACACAGGAATCCAGTAATTGGAATAGTGAACTGCCTAATAACCTGTAACTTTTTTCTATCCCAATTTAACTAAAAATCTACACAAAATTTCCATGCTCAGCTTGTTTTAGAACCATCTTGAATTCCCAGTAGCTAGGGAGCATAAGTAAATCATTACCAATCTTGCAAAAGCTGTCAATAATTGTTTACATTGACACAATCAAAAGAAAATAAATATCAAGATGTAGGAAATAAACCTACATCTGATAGAGCGAGGCCAGAGAATGGAGAATTACATGATGACATGAAAATCAGGAAGTCATTTGAATTATCATCAATTAAGCTACAAACATCTCCAACACGCTTGAACACTCTCAAGGGGACGATGCATTAGGATAATAATATACATCGATATGGTGTGAGAGAAAGAGAACGCACTCATCATTAGTACACAGGGACATACACGATCTGGACTGAACAATCTGCAAATCAAGTGTTGATGCTTCGTTGCACACATCTTGAAGCATCATGCAGCAGGAGGCAGCTGGTTAAGTCGATCTCGAAACCTGCCAAGGGATTACAATAACGTAATTAATGTCGTAGTACACAGCATAAAAAGAGGCAGGATAGTACTTCATGTTTGGAGGTCAAACTACTAAATCTGCGCTAATCCTGAAACTAAGGAGGGAAATAATAATCAAAGTTCATACGGAACCAACCAGGTAGTAGCACTCCCCCATCTGCAAGCTCTTCATGAGGACGCCGTGCTCGTTCGTTGGCAAGATCTCGCCGGAGGAGTGCACCAGCACGGCGTCTCGCCCGAAGGTTCCTGCCAGGTCCAACAGTGCGCCACCGCCGGGCACTTCATACACCACGCCGTTGATGAACACCTGGATCGAAGTCCCCGTCCCTGAAAATACATTCCATCAATTAATCAAAAGCCATAATTGAGAGCTAACATACATACAATCATCGACAATAATGATCAGTACATATGTATTATAAATTTATATATATGCTTATATGTAGTGCTAGGAGATTCCAGTGCACATCACTACAATTAAGCTCACCAGTTGGTTGGTGGTAGCTCAGCTGGGTGGCGTCGTTGGCCATGTAGCGGTGCTCGTCACCGTGTGGCAGGAGCCCCATTTGCCGGGAGATGGCGAAGAGGTCATCGCCGCCGTCCACGTCATCGGCAAAGAAGTGCGATACCGCTGCGGTCGCCGCCGATGGCACGGGCGCTGACGTGGCCATGCCGCCAGCGCGAGCAGGACCGTGCCCGTGCATGACGTAGTGGGAAGCGCCGTCGTTGACGCCGCCGTGGTGGAGGTGGTGGCCGGCGACGGCGGCCGGCGGGAGCTGGGCGCCGCCGCCGCCGCAGGCCTGCTGGAGCTGGCGCGCGCGGCGGCGGGAGCGGGAGCGGCGGTTCTGGAACCAGTAGAAGACGTTGGCGTCGCGGACGGCGCCGAAGCGCTCGAGGAGGCGGCGGATGCGCGCCGTCTCGTCCTTGGCCGGGTTCACCATGCCGCTGTTGAAGATGGACTCCAGGATCAGGATCTGCTCCGGCTTCGGGGCCCACCGGGACCTCGCCGTCGTGACCTCGCCCTCGCCGCCGCTGCAGCGGTGAGAAGGAGGAACTTGGCCTTGGTGCGAGTCCATGGTTGAGCAGCCGAGCTGGGAAAGGGGTCAATGCTAGGTAGCAGCTATGGAGATGAGACAGCGTTCCGGAAAGGGTCAAAGAAATACTAGAAGAGAAGCCAAGGGAAGACCGACACAAAGGGCAAACCGAAATGGAGTGGGGGCGTAATTGAGAGGGACTGTACTTATAGGACTATGTGTGTGTGATAGAGAGATGAGAGAGAGAGAGAGAGAGAGAGAGAGAGAGAGAGAGAGAGAGATGCCTTGTCGTTTCATTGGCTAATATGATATTTGGGTCATTAAGCAAGCACACAGAGCATACGGAGTGATAGAGCTCAGATTGTCACGATGCGTGAAGTACCAAAGGTATTTGTTGTTACTGGTCTAACTCGGGTGCCCCTTGTTTGTCTGATTTTTTTTTCATGACACATTACAAATATATATAAGTTTATATACACGTATGAGTTTGCAGTATATGCGCGTACACACTCCATCAGAGCCTTCCTTTGATTGAGTAAGGCGGGAATGTTACTACCTCCGTTCAGAAATAGATGTCATTCTAGCTCTAGATAACGGAATTAAGGAGAGGTGAAAATGATGGATGCACAGAAAACAAGATGAGAGAGATAAAGACATAGGTGTGATGGTATGAGAGAAAAGTGTATTGAAAAGAGACATGTCACTATGTTCTCTGAAGTATTTCTCTTTTATCTTTTCTTCACGAACTACAAAGGTATACGCAGTCAATTCAAACACCGGATGTTTATTTTACCACCATGCACACAAGCACCTGCTTTCACCAATGTACAAGGCATTTGCTGAAGACACCTCATATCTCACGGAATATGGAATCAACTTTCATTCTGACTGGAATATGGAGACATTTGGAAGTCAAACCTTCCCTTTATTTCAATTGACTAAAAAAGAGAGAAAATCTGTTAAAAATAATCATGATCTCCTTCTCTAGCACAATCCATCTAACGATTATCGAAGATCCACACCCTGGCAGTGAAAACCCTAAACGTGCATCAACATATATATTACCTTAGTTATTCATATTAGTTTAATTATTAGTTTAGTTCATTTGATGAACTTATAGTTACGGATGCAGCTCGAACAAATGAAATATTGTTAAATAGAATCCTCTAGTGGTCATGTAATTGATCAGTTCATGGATCTATATGGACGACCTCGTACAACAAAAGAAGCTTGTGCTACCCTTTTGGGTGTATAAAGTGGATGAAACCGGCCGTGAGCGAGAGTGGAGGAACAGGTGAGGCCCGCAAAATTTGGCAGGATCAAGTGACCTCTCTTTGGGGAGCCGGCGTGGGTGCCCTAGTAGGGTTTCTATGTCGTTGGGAGGGACAGGTGGGCTCTTCATGTGAAAGGGAAGGACACCGGTTCCTTTTTTTGCTTGTTCGCCAAATTTTAATGCCTTGGATTAAAATACAAATGCATGTGCAAGGGTTTGGCCGTTTCTGCGGTTCAAAGTGGTTCATGCATGAATCTTTTAAATGGTACTACTAGCTAGAGGTTCCCATATGACTAAATATATATATACACACACTACGGTAGGTTCTACTCTAACCACTGATGACTCACAGGCATACAAATGTTGCAGATTAGCTTACATTAATCAGAATAGTTTAATTAGCGCGCAAAAGTCGGTGCGTCGTCTTGTACGTTTCTTCCCACCAAGTTCGTATATGCTCCCCGGTGCATGAACCTGCCTGCCTGATACACGCCAGCAAGCGAGAGAGAATATATGCAATGTGTAGTTGTGGCGACTCGTAAGTGGTGGCCACCAGATGGCTGGTACGTACGACCAACAAGGAATTGTTGCTGACACGAAAATCATTACCATGCTTCCGCTGCGTTCTTAATTGAGAGGTTCATTTCAGTGCAATGAATCTTCTCCAGGCACACATTCGGGATTGCACATTCGCATACGCGGAATTATCGGCCAATTAATTCTCGCCACGGCAAAGAACGACCTTAATTAGCAGCTGAGTTTTGCCAATTAATAGTGCATTGTAGGTGACCTAGCTAAAAACTCATGTCTACGCATTCTTGTCCTTGGTCCATCAGAGGTGTAGCCAGCTGTTGACTAGCTTTCGGCGTAGCCATATACTACCACTCTCCATATTTATAAACATTATCATGCGCCGGTGGTACATGCTGCGGGCACTGGATAACCACACCACTGTTTCTGAACATTCGTCCGTCACTGCGCTCGCACCACACTACACACACTGTTTGCGCACATGCAGCATATATGCAGGCATGAGCACACTGGCTCTCGCAGCAGCTAGCGTAGGCTCCGTCGTAGGTTTTCCCGTCCAGTCGCGACGGTTGGCCCATCGGATCGGCCGTTTTTGTACCCGTCCCATTGTTGCAAATATTCTGCCGCTTCCATTCTGACATGTACATGGACGGGCCCTCTGACACGTTTAGGTATATATATGTGATCGGCCAAAAAAATTACTACATCTTTATTTATTTCAGATTGATGAAAGGACGTGACACGCGCAGAATAAGTTAAGTATATGGTCCACGGAGGCGTCTGTACACGCGCGAAGGGGAATTGGCTACTGCCGCCTGCCTGCGTCGCGTGCATGCATGCCGCTAGATTCCCGTCCAATTATCGTGTGAGACCGGGCGTACATGCATGTGGAATCCGTCTAGGCCAGGAATGTAGGTCCAATATGAATGAACAGCGACCACAGGTAAACATGTGCTCCAAAAAAATTAGGTGATTTTTTTACATTATTGTTCATGTTCGGCTACAGGTAAGAGAGACCATTTGACATGTTGCTGACTGGACAATAGTCGGTAAAGGACCAATTTACCGAGTGACCGATAGAAAGCTCTCAATGAAAAATGGTTTTCCGGTAGCGAGATGAATGGCGGCCAAAGATGTTTCAGCAGCCGAACCAATAATGTCCTGCCAAAAAGATACTAGCACTACAAGTCTAGCGTTACCCAAGTACGAGCAGATGGTTTACTCATCGTGTAATATAAGCAGATAAATGACAGCGACGATCTAACACGTGCGGCCACCAAAACTTCAAATTAAAGAGTACTACTACCTCTGTCTCATTGAAAGTGTCATTCTCGCTTCCAAGAAGTCAAACTTTTTTAACTTTGACCGAAAATATATGAAAAATTATAAACATTTATTTAATATAAATAGTATCATTACATAGATAATTGAATGTACTTTCATAATCAACTTGTTTAGGGATAAAAATATTAATAATATATTTTACAAATCTAGTCAAAGTTTAAAAAATTTGATCAGCACGAATACCATAACGACACTTTCAATGGGACGAAGGAAATACTAACTTTTACCGCTTTTCCGTTATTAAGTTTCATTCGGCACGCCACGGTCGATTTTTTACTGAGCGCGGGGGCAAGCGCACGAGTTTTACTCGCTGCGTGTCCCCCGGTCTGGCCTCAAATGGTAAAAGTCGCACGAAAGCAATACAGAAAGTACGAGGTGTTACTGTTGGGGGAGCGAGTGAGTGATCAGTATCTGTGCGTGGCACCTTGTTTATTCACCCAGCCCCCGGCCTCGGAAGTCGTGAGATTCACCTCCTTGCCTAATTCGTCTCCTTTCACTGTAAAAGTAGATTATATGTGTGCATGGTGCCAGCGATGATGTGTGTTGCAAGAACAATAAGGCCCTTTGTTTGTGCCTATTGCCCTTTGTAGGAAAGGAATATGTTTTTCTGTAGCTACCATTTGTCCATATATATGGTTAGTGATCAAGAAAAAAAAAGGGGCTGCATGTTTCAAAAGAACGAAACTACTATGTTTTATCACAAGAACAGGCTTTAGAAACAATTGACTGTAGTCCACTGATTTCAAATCTAAATTCTTGTATGTGAACAGGCTTTAGAAACAATTGACTGTAGTCCACTGTAGTCCACCGCAAACTGACCACATTGTGTAAAGTGATTGCCTGAAATCGCTTCTTAATATTTTATTAAAAAAATCTCTTCTTGGTACAGATATATGCATCTATTTTGTGCACTGTAGCAAAAAAATGTACTTTGGAGCTGTTATACCATGGAAAATGTAGTGGCTAATAGGAAAGCAATTTTTATGAGGTCTAATTAAGGATTCACTTAATTTGTTTTTTAACATACTAAATGTGCAATGCCATTAATTTATTCCTACTAGTAACAATGCTCCCAAAAAAACTGCATCCCATGCAGAATCCCGGATGATCTTGATGGTCGTGAAAGAAAGGTCAACAAAATGAGTATATATTGACCAACTTGGACCACATGGATGACACCTGTGGTACAAATATGTCCTTTTATATTGAACTTTACACGGCTATCGTTGTAATTTAATTTATTTTTTCTCCCTGTTTCTCCACATATCAAGAACGTACGTATATGCACTTTCGAGGCCTGATATATGGTCTTGCTGTTGTGCCCTTGAGAGTAATCTTTTAGACGCAAGTGGCTGTAAACTTATTAAACTTGTGGTTTCGATCTGTATACACGACTGTGCAGTCCCACATTGCCCAAGAGACTACGTCGTTGGAAAATAATTAATGGCATATCATCTCATGGGAAAAAAATGATCAACTTTTTGCCTCTTAGTTCATTCATAAAGGAACAATTTGGTAGTTTTGTCCTTCCAAATTTGTTTAATCCTAATATATATTACGAAAAAATTGTCTATGCATGGCACACCAAGAAACGGTGGCTTCATACAGAGCACACGAACAATGTCGAATATGTTTAGAACACACTACGATTTTGGAACCTTTTGTTTGTGACACACAATGATCATTTAATAATTATTTCCGACTTTCTTACTCAACTTATAAAATATATTAGAATTTAAAACTCGGAACCAATATACATTGTTGCATTATCTATCACCAACATATATATGCAGCGGGATTTCTTTTTTCTTTGTGCAGTTTGCTCATTGTTGTAATATTTCATTTGTCTAGCAATCATGCAAACGATAAAAAAAAGTGGCTTCATTTTTTAATGATAGATTATACACCAATGCATAGAACTCTGATGTATTTTATGAATTGAGATGAAAGGGTTCAAAATAGTTGTTAAACAATCATAGTGTATCATAGATGAGAGCCCCCAAAATCATAGTGTGCTGCAGATGAAGCCACTATTTCACAATGTGTCTTAGACATTTGCCTAATATTATTTGTCCGTTTTAGATTATTTTCAGAATTTAAAGTATTCTCCTATATGCTAGAATCTTCATTTTGCATTGTATATAAATAACGGTTATTTCACATGCATTATTTCATCATCTGTGGTGACTAAGAGTTTATTTAGTTTAATATTTAAAGTCCAAGTGGGTCCAGAATCAGTGAATTGTTCACATGATTATGGAGATCTACAACGTCTAGCAGGGATAGCTAACTCGCCCATCAACAACAACAATCGTATCTTTGTAAATCTCAAAATTCTAGGTGTTAATGATGTGTGCATGTATGATGTATGTGTGCTCCTTTGTATATATCGTGTCTGCCATTAGAAGAAGGTAAATCTTAGAGTGATTTGGTGGCACCTTTTAAGTCAGGCATAAACTTGTATAACAGCAAATACGAGATAAGACATTTGTGCATCTAGATGGTCACTATTAGGCTGACCCAACAGCTCATGCAAAAGGAGATGCAAATGTAAAAATGCCTCTTCAGGCTCTCTTTATCATGAACCCCTCTCCAATAGAGGAGGCAAAACCTGAGGCATATTTGCCTTCGAGGAGAGAGAGGATGTAAAAATGAATGTTCTCCCTCATCGAATGCATCCGGCTGAGCGTTCGTGGAGGGCACCCACGATAGAGGCGGCATGGCATGCGAGCTCCTCCCTCACGACCTGCACGACACAGTGGCATGGGCCGCCTCCTTCCTCCGTGCCCGCCTTGAGGCTAGCCTCACCGAGCGCCGAACCATCGTCATCAAGCGCGCTCTACCAGGGATTGCGAGTAGGTGGAGCAGCAGTAGCGTCGGTGGCCGCCGGGAGGCGGAATAGCTTGCAGCACGACGAGGCAGGGGGGGGAGGGCCCGACACGACAGGGAGGTGGGCGCGCAGTGGAGGAGGGCCCGACACAACAGGGGAGGTGGGCGCGCGGGGGAGGAGGTTCGGCACGGCAGGGAGGGGGCGCATGAGGGAGGCGGAGGGACGCGACGGCGTGCGGTGGTGGAGCAGGGGCGCGGCAGAGGTGGGTGAGCCGTGGGTGGAGCAGCAGACGTGGCGAGCTATGCGCTATTCCACCTCCGTTTTGGCGGCGCGGGGGGGGGGGTGGAGCGGGCCGAGCAACGCGCTGCGCACGCAACATTTTAATTGTCTTTGCCTTTTGCTCTTCTGTTGGAGACATCAAGAAAAATGTCCTCTTCTTTTACTGTGCACATGAGGCAAATGACCATTTACATCTCCAATATGCATCTTCATTGTCGGAGTCAGTATACAAATATGAATTCGAAAGGCATTACTGCAGAACGACGATGTTCACACTCTACAAGTGTATTATATTTCCCATCCGAACCAAGAGCAGGCAAAAGCACACACATGCAGGACACCAGATAGCTAACAGCCAACAAATTAACCCTACACGTCATAATGAATTATAAAAAAGAAAGGAGAAAACATTGAACGCACATGAACCAACCGTGCGCCACTTGAACACAATGATTAGGTCCAACCTAACCTGGTCAATCAGCCAGTCTGGAAGAGGGATAGATCGCAACAAGACAAGCCGGAAAAGATACCACCATATCCATCGTCCTTGATCATGACACGATTACACGGGCGATTCAATTCGTTAATTGTTTGCATTTTTTTAGCAGCTCTCGAGCTAGTCATTAGTCAGGTTTCCGGACTGCGCGGCAGCCTCGTCGAGGGACAAACCGTCCAAAGCGAAGAACAATACTATCATCACCTACCAGGGCAACCTACGCGCGTCTCGATTATCCTTTCATTATAACACATTAATTATAAATGCAATACGCACCTAACTGCTTTTTGAGTAGTATATTTGGTTTCAATGATATCTCTGTTTATTCATAAGTATATTTTATGCTAGCGTTTATAGTTTTTCTCTTTTCTTTTTTGTTTGCGATATGCCTCTGTATATGCTTTTAAGTACATATTACCACCACTTATTAATTTTTATCTAAAGATATTTGTGGCAACTTGTTTGATATACTCCTGAACTATGCGATAAAGTTATATATCCTAATATCAATGATAATCAAGAATTAGAGGGGTATCCTTTCAAGGTTCATGACAACATATACATGAATGGATCACTGACAAATACATACTAGCATGACATACAACTTATAATATGGCAGGCTTGTACGAGCAGGAGAGTACCAAAATATTTTTCACTTTAACGAGTCTACTTTTGAATTTTTTTATCCGTTGTCAAATTGGCTTCATTATATTCAAAGAAGACTAGTAGGATCTGATCAGGAGTGGCTAGCTAATACTAAGGACATAGATGGATTTCATAGCGTACCACATTGTTAGCGGAATTAGCTGCCTAATTATGCCTGTGATATACGCTTGATTTTACCATGTTTGGTGGTTGTCGTGCGCATAAGGAGCACCTGTGATTGCTTTTGGAGTGACACGGAGCCGTCCCGATCTTATTCAATCTAGTCTTTGCGAAAAGGTGTAAGCTAACCACGTTGCTCCAAAGCTTGTCGGAAGAACATGCACGAGTGGAATCTTTTGCTAAAAGGTGCGTATTTTAGTTTCCACAACATTTGACGTTTGGCCTGTATATTGACGAACCGAAATATTAAAAGCGGAGGCGCTTCGCTAGCTGCTTAGCTCATATGCTTTCTTTTCTCCTTGTTTTTGGACACCTGGTTTAGAACTTTCTGAGAGGTGGAAAGAAAAATGCGTTTTTAAATATTCGGAAGTTTGAATATCAGTTAGAACCCGCAAAAATAAGAAATATGAATTAGGGTTGAAGACTTAATAAGCTTCTGTTTCGAATGTTCTAGTACTGCAAAAAGAGGGGAGGGGAGCTGAAGTTGGGAGAAAGAAAATTAAATTTCATAAATAAGAATTTATCACCTAGTCATTTCAACATTTTCTTTTATTGAATTGCTAGTCATTGTATGCAATGTTTACAGTAAGACAATGTCAGATACATGTAGTCGGAAGGGGGAAATTTAGTCATTTTCAAACTATATTACTACCACCCTATTCTAAAATTGTTGTTGACCTTTTTTCATTACGTCTGGCTATTCATCTTATTCAAAAAAAATCATATATTTTGTTAAAATATGGTTTATCATGAAAGAAACTTGAAATATATATTTTTTGAACTTGGAAACTTGAAATATAATAATTTTGTACATTTCAATTAATATTTTGAATAATACAAATTATCAAACGTAATGAAAAAGTGAACGATGACAACAATTTTGCAACGGATGGAGTATACAGCAAGGTGTGACAACAGATCTAATGTTGACATACATGGTACACATGTGTGTAATGCCAAAAACTTCAATGTGGCAAAGCTTGATATAAAGAGTTGTTAGTGGAGGTCCTTCCTTCTTCCAAGTCGAGCCGAACGTCCCAAATCAGCAAAAGTTTTTTTGACCGGAATTAATTGATGGATTCATCCGGACCTCCCTTCTTCCCTAGGTTTGAACATGTTCAGATTTTGCTGACGATGTTGGAATATTTGCTAACACTAAATCCGTGCCTCTGTTAGCCAGAGCTCCACATGCAAGAAATCCAGAAGTTTCATAGAAGCTAGGGTCGTTAGTTGAGCCATTTTGCTCCTATTTCAAACTAAAATATATAAGCTGTACAAAACTGGATAAATGTTGCGTTATTTTGTGCTGGGGTGTCACATGGTAATTAACCATCGGGGCCGGGACCTGGGACTCGCTACACAGCTTTGTCTATTGCAAAAAGAAAATACTATAGGTCCAACCGATTCGTCCTACTTGTGTCCAACCAAGACATATGCAATACTTTTGGGTCCATATACTGTCATATTTTTTTATTGGTTGGACGCTGGTTGGATAAATTGGGTTGGACCTATAGCAGTACGCATTGCAAAAGTTCAATCATGAATACTAACATGGCGTTGCATAATCTGAAAACAAATTCTTTTTTTTTAGGTAACCATACTTTATTATTCAGTCACAAAGTATAAGTTACAAACGCCCTAAGGCAGAGCAAGCAGCCACACATCTGCCAATATTATTATATAGAGAGCTCCTTGCTAATTTGTGAGCATCTCCATTCGAAAGTCTACCTTCACGAACAAAATCTACTAAAGAAAACCTCCCAGCTCTTGCCTTTATCTCCTTCACAATGTGTCCATAAGGTCCAACGCCTGCGCCCCTGCAATGTTGCGCACCACGCTTGCATTGTCACATGCCATTCTGAAGCTTTCCAACAAGAGGTTGCTAGCCAAGGAGAGGCCTTCTCTCACCACCAAAGCCACCGACACTCCGACGAGCACTATCGCCGATGCTCCCAACAAAACCCCATCGGCACCACATCCACGCGTGCTACTGCTGTAATCGCTGCCCGCCCCGTGTTCTTAGATACCACAACATCGACATTAACCTTCATACACCCCACGGGCGGTGGAATCCACCGAAGCGGCGTGGCTGTCTGTTGAGACTCCTTCACCTTTGCTGGCAGGTGGGCCAACTCCAGGTCTTGCAAGTAACGTCGCACGAAGCATCGACAAAGTACTCTGGCATGATTTTTTATAAATCACCTTCCGTCTCGCGTACTAGATGGCCCATAAAGTAACCAAGACCCGTGTAAGATCCTCATGCTTCAGTGACTATCATCGTCATGAGCCAAAGACAGACATCACCTGTCTCGTTCTCGCACAAATGGTCAGTCACCTCATGTTCTTCAAGCGTCCACACATGTCTCGCCATGTGACACTCAACCAGAGCATGGCACGATGAATCCTCATTGCCGCATAAAGAACAAACACTTTGTAGCTTCATGTTTCGATGATTTAGGACATCCGCCGTAGGGAGTGATTGTCTAGCCAACCTCCATAGGAAGATTCTTAACTTGGACGATACCTTAACATTCCACAAGGTTGTCCATTCCTTCTCTTCTTTCCATGTATCTGATCTGCCCGCTTAAGTCTCCAAGTAAGCAGTATTGTGTTGCTTATTGACCATCGTCTCATTTTTCTCATAATGTCAGGCCTAAAAGTCTTCTTGTCTCCGAGTGCACAACGGTATTTCCTATTCCCTATGACCTCCCTGTCCATGAGAGCTTGTCCATGAGAGCTGAGTTTGGACTCAAATGGATTGGATGGGCCGAGCATAGTAGGCTAGGAAACCAAGATGGCAGCCCATAGCGCGTGTACAATGACACAGTTTGTTTTGATTTGGCAATTTCAAAGTGATTTTTCTCTTAAATGGAAATTTTGTTTTCGAATCCGTTTTCACCATTGTGTTCGTTAGAATTAATGCAACAAAATGAGATCTCACATGCATATATTTTTTAGAAAAAAATCGAAATTCAAATTTTGAATTTTGAATTTGAATTGTTCTAGCTTTGAAAATCAATTGTTCCAGTAGATAAAATTGATTGTGTTAGTAGCTAAAATCGATTGTTCCATTTATATAAGTTAATTGTTCTATTATTTTTTTAAGTATTTCAAAAAAACATTTTTTATTTGATTTTTAAAAAATTCAACGGTGAAAATTAATTGTTCCGGTAATGAAAATCAATTGTTCCAGCAATGAATATCGGTTGTTCCATCAATGGAATTCAATAGTTCTAGTATTTTTCAAAAATTTATTATTTTAAACTTTTTTGCATAATAAAAATCAATTAACATATACTATTGTTAAATATAATTTCTAAAAATAAAAATAAATAAATAGTAGTACATAGTTTGGTCCATGTGTCTAATGGGTCGCACTACACATAGCGGTACAGGAGGTTCCAATATTCCACCGGTATATGTCGCGCACAACCTCCAGCTTTGGGAGTATGATGGTGTTGCCCTTCTTTGACTCCTTCCTCTGATCCGGCTCACCTCACCGCCCAGCGAAGCTCCGCTTCGATGCCCGCTCTCGCATAGGCCACGCGTCTGGACATCGTTGCGCTCCGTTCCTCCCCGACGCTGGAGCCGGAGTTGCCATGCACCCACTCCTCCCAGATCAGGATCCACGGCAGTCACGCCCTCAGCAGTCGACGGAGCAGTCGGTCTGTGAACCGTCGATTACCGCTGAACGCGATCCTGCGGCACGTGAGGCACCCTAGCAGTCCGGTGCCATCACGCACGATGGTTCGGCCCAGTCTGGCCCAAAAACAAAACGATCGAGCCGAAGAGCGAATTTGTTAGTTGATCCTACTCAGCATGAAAACTCACCAGATCGGCGGCAGTGCTCTCGTAATCCAATTTTTCCCTTTGGTGTCCACGCCGCCTATCGACAAAATTCGCAGCACAAATAAAGAAATCAACAAAAATTATCATGCTAATGCAACTATTTTTATGTTTACTAGTAGCATCCATCTGACCGAGCATTGCTGCCATCGATCAATCTACTGGGAGAAGCAAAGGCTTTATTGCATTTTCTTCGCCTCTGAGTCGATAGTTTTCCGTTTTAGGCCAGATTGGGCCGAGCGCGTGATGGCGCCGGACTGCTAATGTGCCTTGCTTGCCGCAGGATCAGGTTCGGCAGGAATCGACGGTGCACAGATCGACTGCTCCCTCGACTGTTGAGGGAGCGACTGCCGTGGATCCTGATCCACTCCTCCCGAGCACTAGAGCCGCCCTGTCGCACCTTCCACGGATCTCTCACATAATTGTCTTACTGACAACACTGACATATTTCTTCATTGCGCATTTCCGCGTGTATCTGTTTTTTATTATATTGAGTAACATTACCATGGGATCAGGTCCAGTTAGAAGCAGAATGACTAATGATTATTAAAAAGAATTATTTCTCTAGGACGCAAGACTTACCAAGAACAAAAATCCAATAAAGAATGCCAGAACGTACCCTTGGTGACAGATGACACTTCCCATAAAAGAGTATTTTTCTTTGCATCATAAAGAACGATGCACCAGGCAAAAATGATGTGGTACATTTTTTAGGGTCATCATTGATAGACATGTCAGGTTGCTATCTTAACATTGACATGCCAATTCATAGAACAATAGTTGTATTTGTATTGACATGCCAATGCATAGAACAATAGTTGTATTTGTATAAAACCGTATCATTTACACCTATTCAGCACATCAATAAAGAGGCACAAGTGCATAACTCTGATGCTATATCAGATACAAATTTCAAGGTAATGGCAGCATGTAGAGTTCACCCTAGTCAGAGCTACACAATGATGTGTTATTGTTTCAAAAATGAATATTTTATCCTATTAGTTTTATAATCAAAGAGATATAAAATCAACAGCCAAATAAGACTAAATTTTACTGCTAAAAAGTATGAGTTATTCTAAAATTCATGCTCCCTCCTAATATATATCAATAAAATATGATGGTATTATGCTCCTCCATAGAAACATCGAGATATTAGGCAATCTTCAGGGTTGGATGATATATGTGATGACCATCAATTAATGAACAAATTTAAGCAAGTACAAGTTGAGTAGGGGCCTAGCAGCAGGCTCCGGCCCAAAACTTGCAGCAATATCCACCTAACTGACTGCTAACTTTCTGGTACAAAAAAAAAATGACAGAAAACTTGGTCCTGTAATGCTTTTAACAATCATTAGTTATTCTGCTTCTAACTGTTAGATTGGGGGAACAAAAATGCTGAAACCTATTACCATATTGTTCTGTAATGCTTTTAACAATCATTAGTTATTCTACTTTTAACTGGACCTGGGACAATAGTCATGTCACTCAATTAGGCAAAAACAGATATATGCAGAAAGTTAATGAAGAAATATGTCAGTATTGTCAGTAAACAATTCTAGAAAGAATATTCACTTACACTTTTCTTGCTGAAAACTTGTTATGCTTGTTGGTAGAATCAATGATACACTAGCATCCAGGGACATGTAGGCCTAACTTCTTCAGGGCATTAAGAGAAGATTTAGCACATCAGGAGAAAAGGTGCAAAGTAAAGTTTCAGAAGGGACTTCTGGGCATCAACATAATAGCAGGAAACAAAAGACCTATGTTCTGTTACAACGTGAAGGACCGACTGCCGGATGAAATTCAAGACATATGCTCCTCTTCCCTGAATTTAACGAAGTTACACAAATCTAAGAATAGAATATAGGATTTTACAAGCTACACAATGGAGCTGCAGTTGTCAGGTCAACTGGCTGTAATTGAACACTGTATCAACTTGTTCTATTACTAACAAAAAATGCACAGAAAATAAATTTAGTATTCCATTTCGATGAACAAATGTTTACATGATTCGACCAACAAAACTCTTAACTCTATTTCTTCAACAAATTGTGCAAATATGATTTTTTTTTCTTAAACATCACCTGACCACATTACTATGTACATACAATCTTATTTCCTATTCAACAGCAAAATGAAACCCAGGGATCTGTCAATATAATATATGCACCAGATGGTTCCTATATACACTATTTGTAAGATCACTGATGTGCCTGTAAGGCTACACCTAACATGTAACTGTAATAACTTGGTATACAGGACTTGAGCATTCGTGGCTTCATGCAAACTACAAAGGGACAAATGTGACTGTGTGAATAATATGTTAGTAATGGAAGCAAATTATTAATACAAGAATTCTGAAGCAAACTAACAAAGGGACAAGTAAAGACTACTCATCCAATGACAAATGAAAAAGCAACTAGCATAAAAAAAAGGATACTTTATTTTGATCTTTCGTCAGATATTTAGCCATTGTCAATTTACAATTACCTATTCAGATTTACATTGTTTGAATTTCAACATTTATGGCAACAAGAGGTTAAGTTTATAAACATGTAGTGCATGTAGAACAATGAGCTACATTATTTGTACAACAACATGTATGTACTGTATTAGAACTTGAAAGAGAATAATAGGAGTTGAATCAGTTGCAACTAAAATTTTTTATGCTCTGCATTTGCTATGCTCTTGTTCCACACCCAGCAACTCCTGTCTGCTTCATCCAGAGAGACCATTTAACTGCTTCTAGGAAATTTTCGTTCCTTTGTAGAGCAGATATGAGGTTGGTATATGTCACTCGATCAGGACTAATACCTTTAATCCTCATCTCTTGCATCAGTTTGACAGCATCTTCTGGCATCCTCGCTATCCCATATGCCTTTATCAATGTATTGTAGCAATACAAATCTGGTTCAACACCTCGGTTCTTTAGTTCAGCAAGAACATCTGCAACACCTTCGATCCAACCCCTTCTACCATATATATTGATCATTATATTGTAAGTATAGTGATCGAAATTGCATCTTGCTCTCTTCATTTTCTGCAAAACAGCAGCAAACTCCTCCAGCAGACCTGCTTTACCATAAGCATTCAGCATACAGTTGTACGCCTCAAGAGAAACAGGAAAGCCTGCTTCCTGCATCTTTTGGATGAAATAAGTCATGCTACGAAAATCTCCACTTTGTGCATAGGCTGCAATAATGGTATTGTATGATATGATATCTGCCAGTCCCTGGTTGCGAGCCATGAGAAAGACCTTTTTAGCTCTATTAAAAAGTCCAGCTTTTCCATATATATCTAACAATACGTTGAAGGTAACAGTGTTGGCCAAGTGTCCTTTTTGAATCATTTCATCGAAAATTCTTGACAGCTCATCAACAGGTATTGCCCGTCCACAGCAGTTAATGATACAGTTATACATGGATCCATCCCATTCAGTCTGACTCTTAAGTATCCAGTAGTATGTATCAGCCAACTTTTCGAGCAGCTCACATTTTTGGTAAGTACGAAGCATGTCAAGGAAAAGGTATTTATCAGGAACTATCTCTTTTTGTATCTTCATTTCTTCCAAAATTGAACAAGCATCCTCTAGTCGCCCAGCTTTAATGTACATCTTCACAACTACACTATAAGCAATCATGTCAAGTACACATGACGAAGCTTTCAGTTCAAGGTACACAGTTTCAGCATCAGAAAATCTTTCCATCATGCTAAAAACGTCAATCATACTGCACGAAATACGGAGATTTGGGTGTGCTTCAGATTTAGGCATTTGGTTGTATATCCTAACAGCATCATTGTAACTTCCAGCCTCTTTGCAAGTACAAATCAAGATATGATATAAGTTGTCCTCAAAATCAGAATCTTTCCACTTCTTTTCACGTAGAAGGCACAAAGCTTCTTCAAGTAAAGAATTTTGGACAAATGATGTTATTAAAATAGAGCATGAAGTGGCATCGAATAAAATCCTCCTGTACAAATAAGACTGTAGAATTGGAAGAACCTTATGCATTCTTCCTACTGTGCCAAACGCCCGAGCAAGAATTGTAACGATTGATGAACACTGGCAGCCTGCTGCTCTCATGTCCTCCACAATTTCACCTGCAATTTCATTGTCGTCATGTCTTGCAACTAAGTTTATCATAGTATAAAAGTTGGATGCATTTGGTTGAAAGCCAAAACTCTTCAGTTTCCTGTAGTACGACATAGCCTCATCATAGTTGTCAGCTCTACCAAAACCTTCTATCATTGATCTATAGGTGGTTGCATCAGGAACTAAACCTGCACTACCAAGGCTATCAAACAATCTTTTTGCCTTCTGCATGTCGGAAATTTTACCATATCCTGTAATTAAAGTATTATAAGCCACAACATTCGGGGTGAATCCTTCATTTACCATGAATTGCAGTACCAACTCAGCCTCCTCCATTTTACCCTGTTGACTGTAGGTATTCAACTGCACCAACCAATTTTCCATGTTTGGAGCTACTCCATCACATTTCATCAGATTTATAACATCCTCAGATTTGGCAAAATGACCTAGACGTGTATACAAAATAATCAGAGCTGAGTAAGCATTAACACACTTAATGTTAGCATTCCTCATTTTCGCGAAAGTGGATTCAGCTTCTGATAGCTTCCCAGTCTTCTGGTAAAGCCCCATAAGCATGCCAATAGTGGACACATTCGGCTGCACTTCTCTCTCAAGCATCATGTGAAACCACTTTGTTCCCCAATCATCCAGCCTCCTTTTTGCACAAACATATATCAGGCCGTTAAAGGCTCGAGCATCCAATGTGCAATTCGAATCAGCAACCATTTCATGAAGCAACAGTTCAGCCGTATTCCAATCCTCTTTCCAGGCAATGGCTTGAAGAGCTAGGTGATACGCATCAACGTTTCCCTTTAGCTTCCCATTAATCTTCATCCACTGAAAGAAATCAAGAGCTCTCTCGTCACTGTGCTTCTCGAGACTGATCAGAGCAGAATTGCATTCTTCAATGCTAGACTCCAGGGTAATGCCAGACAAAATCTCGCTGACATCATCATCATTCACCACAGTTTTGCGACTGCCCTTTCTATGCCCATGCATGTGAGCTCTATGCCTTACCAACTTCTTATCACCCCGTAATCTCCTCCACGATTTCCCTCCTTTCTTCCTTCCTGCACTACTTCTTGGAGTACCACCTATGCTCTGTGCCACATTTCGTCCCAAATCTGAGGCAGGAACTACAGTTTCTGATGGAGCAGGTACACATAATGTAGACTCACCGCCACCACTGTTCTCCACAGTGCAAACAACACCATTCTTCAAACTAGCCCTCTGAGGGCTCCTCCTCCTCCCACTGTCCGCAGTGAACCCATGGCATGCAACAATTGCGTTACCTGTGTGCCTGCGACTGACGTCATGTCCGAGACCGATTGGCAGCACCGAGGAAGTAAACCGAATCCAATCCAGCCCCAGCTGGACCGGATTACCGGCAAGATTGCGCCTCCTGGGTTCCTGAGGACCTGCCGGTGCACGAATCCTCAGGGCAGCCATTTGGAATCGCAGAAGAGCATGGGCGTCTCCCTAAACAATCCTGCACATCATAACAAACACAGACACACACATCAGGTGTACCCCAAAACATTTTGGAAGATAAACTTGCATCCGCGCATTGTGTGAGCCTAATTAATCAGAGGCGGACCAAGCAACAGTGGGAGGTAGGGCAGCCGCCCTAACAAACGCCAGCGGAGAGCTCCGGCCCCAAGGAGTTGGGCACCGTTGCAGGAAGAGGCAAGGCAAGAGACGAAAATTTCCAATCCAATCCCCATTCTCAATTAAGGTGAAATCTATCCCCGTACCACCCCCTCGCATCGCATGGATCCAGCCTAAATGCCAACCAGGAAAGGGAGCAGGACGATTTGAGGATTGGGGATCTCACCTGGAGGAAGAAGGCCAGCCCAAGGCGGCAATCTTGTGCCCCGTTCTGGCTGGCCCGCTCAACTCAGGAGCCAGCGAGAGGAGCCCTGGCTCGCTGCGCCGGTTCCCAGCAGTGGAGTCGCGGCGAGCTGGAACAGATGGAGAGAGCGGGGCGGGAGCGAGAGTGAAGAAAACCGTTGAAGAAAGCAAAAATCCTATCCCCGGTGCAGTTGGGTGGCGGATACTTTTCAGCTGTCTGGTGGCGTATGAACGGTTCAGGATGAACTACGACACGGATATATGTCATTTTCCTAAATATTTTATTGAGATTATTTTTGGTTTCCGTATAAAAATAAGGCTTTCATATTTATCTATCAACATATTTCTTTTTTTCAAAATAAGTTGGTTATTTGGAATATGTATATCAAATTGTTGGAACAAAAAAATACTATTGAACAATAAGAATACACAACTAGAACAATAATATCTTAAACTAGCCTATTGTCACGCACTCATAGAACAACCATGTCTTAAACTGACCTAATATTTAGTGTGTGCTAAGAATTACAATAGTACAGTTTCATTATTCTACCAATTCAATTTGAATGTTCTCAAATTTTGATAATTGGGGGAAAAAAGTATGTCAACGGATAAAAGTCACTCAAAAAAGAGAAATTTGCAGTGGATTTTAAAATTTAACAGTATTGAAGTTAGGATGTGAGGGACAAAAGAAAAAAAATGGATGACTCCAAAAATTGTATCCTCTATTCTGAATTTTTTATCATTAGGACAAGACAAGCTAGTGCAATTTGAAATAGTTGTCTTGTCCTAACGACAAGAAAATAGAATGGAGTATACTAGTACTATACTACATGTGTGTGGTTTAGGTTCAACATCTTATTCCGCCCAACTATCACGACACATTCTCTCTGCACTAGTAAGTCCAAGCTAGGGTTGGAATTTTTTTCACTGATTTAGAAGTTAGAGCCGTTATTAGGGTTTATGGCATGTTGTCTAAGTGTGTCTAATCTAGAGAATGTTTTGGTTTATATGTCACACAATCGACAAGGTGACGTGGCGCCCTCGAGAACAATGGATATTGCCGCCATCGGAGCGCTAGGCATAGTACTAAATAGCAAACGGTTCTACTCCAAGCAATTTTTGAAATTAAATATAAAATTAGTCAACGTGAAAAAATTATATATCTCATTTTATATGGCTAGTACCTTATCAATTTCGCACTCACCTACCAAACTACTAAATTTTATCTTACCTCTATGAATATTTACATTATGAAAAATAATTCTTCACACGTTCATCAATCCATCAGATTTTGTCTTATATCTAGAAATATTTATATTATCGAGAAAATTTTTAAATATCTCCAGAAATGTTTTATTATGATTATTTGAGTTGTGTAATTCTGCACATGTTACATTCTTATGGTACTAGCTACAACTGGAGTAATATGTTTGGAAGTAGGAAGCCGTGATTTGTGGACAAGTAGATGAATCTATTTGCATGTTGCTTTGGCACCAGACCGCCATCGCAAACAAAACAATTGGTGAATTATAGAAGGCTGATCACTCCCTGAAGATTTTGCTTGCTATATCTGACTTGTGTGGCATTATAGAAGGCTGGATAGGTCCAAATCCAGTCCTAATTAAATGGCACGCCCCTATTGAAAAGTTGATCAACCAGAAAATTCAGGCATAATTTGAAACAGTATTGGAATTTGCACTGTCCTATTAAAACCCAATTAAGAAAGCACCATGGGAATAGTATAGTGCTATAATGTATTGTGTACGCAGGAATTGCATTACCTTTTTCAGAAAATGACAGGCTTTATTTGCGCAAAAAAGTAATGCGTCTTTCTCCCGCTTTGCAAAAAAATAATAAGAATATATGGAATCGTTCGCCGACCAAATCATACCTCTAGCGCCGCGTCAAACCAAACCAGTTCAGCAAGTAACCATGTTTAACTCTATTTCGTATGTAAAATAACACGGTTTTCCTCGTACAGACAGGCGTCTACTCAGCTCTAACAGCTTTCGGCGTGAGCCTATAGCCACGTCAAAATTCAAAGGCTCCCTTGGCTACTTGCACATCCTCTTTTATTTGTTAATAAATCCAACGTGGCCTTGTTCCATCATCTCGTGGACCCATGTGGTCTCAGCGTCTCACATGCACACGCCACATACGACTCCTGTGTCTTGTAGCGTTGAAAGAAAAAATATTTAAAAAAGATGCGCTCTGAGCATAGAGTAAGTTTTTTGCATACAAAACCCTGAGTTTCTCTTATTACGATTTGCACCCATGTTGTTATAGAAAATCCAGGAATGCTCAACGGCTGATGGCGCTGCTAACCTGTGTACATACAGCGTGTTAGTGAAGCGGGTCCCCTATCCACTTAGGGGCCACCATCAAACCTTCCACCGTCCATCTTCCTAGCACGGCTACCATCCAAATGTTTTAGCACTGGATTCTTTTCCCTGTTCACCCTTTTTTTCCTGCCCAGCCAAAACTCTATGGGATCCACCGTGGGAATCCAATGCCAAGAAGAACACGCAAATTCCACAGCAACATTCACTTTCTTTTATTATTTTTTTGCTTGAACAAGAACAATAACTCTTTTCAAGAAAAAAAGAACATAAAAGAATTTATGCAAAAGAATAGTTTCACACTCCACGCGCGGGGTATGACGCTCCCGGGTATTTTGCTAAGAAGAAGACATTTTCATGTAGGTTGAGAAAGTTTCGAACCATCTCCTCAACCATACGCAGAGACTCAGTTGGCAGTGTGAGCTATGGCGCGAGTCTTTACCTAGTGCTTTGATTGGAAAAGGCGAGAAATTTTTTTGCAGCCTAGACCGGTACTCCACAAATCACGGGAAGATAGCTACATAACAGCTAAGTCTCGATGCTAGAAAAAGAATAAATTGCAAACTGAGTATAGCCGAGATGATTAGGTTTTTTATAGTAAAACTAATTTACCTAGGTTTAACTTTTATATTTGACATGAGTGATATATTGACGACTAATTATTCTTTGACGTCCCATCAACAGTGACAACGTATGTCTATAGTGATCCCTTTTGGAATTACTTATAAAAGTAGAGTATGCATATATGAGTGAATATTCGTACGTGTATAAAAATGTCTTCGTACTGTGTTTCTCAAAAAGAAAAAAGAATGCTTATACTCTATAGTTGGGAACAGCTCAAAATCAATTTGTGTGTGTATTTTCGTGGCTGAGAAGGCTTGTCGTTTTCATGTTATTTCGCTCAAAATCCATAAGGGCGGTGGGCCATTAATTCTTTCGATTCGACATCCTCGTGATCCATTGATAAGTACCGCTGCCCGATATGTCATTGCACACATTTATTATGCACTGTGATAGATTTATTACGTTACGTCACACAAGACATTTAGATACGTTTATTTCTTCTTTTTAGTAGGCATTATTGCTTAAAGCATTTTTCTAATAGTATCCACAGGGAAAAAGTGATACTCCAGATTTACCTATATATATACACTCTGCTATGCAGAATCTCTCTATCTTGTTTTTAGCTCTCGAGTTGCGGCTAGACGAGGCTGCAGTCACACCCCTGCTTTAGACCTGCCTGGCGAATCTACCACAATAGACTAGTCCTGTAGCCATGTAGGAATATTTGGCAATTTGCGACAGCAGATTATGATGGGGATGCGGACTGCAAATCTTAACCTTATCTGAAATCTTGAGATATTTGATCCTTTAGCCTCTTCTTAGTAAATGAAAATGAAGAGGATAAAATGTTAGTGGTATACATGCTTTAAAGATAGAAACTCAAGACGTCTAAGACTCTGTATTTTGGCAGCATGCCGATTCTTTCCATTTTCGAGATGACTGAAAAAGGTTTACCGTGATGTATGTGTGGGCGTTACACAGATGAAATGATATTGAAAAGATTAATTTTTACGTAGGTCATTTTTGTTTGCCATCATTGGTACTATATATGGATACCAATAGCATCTCCAAATAGCTTTTTTTTTAACAATGAAAACTATACTGCTCAAACAAATGGTACTTAGATGGGACATTCAGAGAATATTTTTTTATCATACGTGAATGAGAGGTTCGAGAGGTTGGATCAAGATCTAAAGATGAAAAAAAACTGACTGGAATGTTTGTAAATTTACGAGATCCAGAAGCTTAGATGAGTTTTGCCACGTACTTTGAAATTTTGAATGCATAGAGTCGTTACCTTTTTGTAAATGAAGAACCTGATATGAAGTAGAAATGTAAGCCTTTGAAGAGCGATCGAATGGCACGTCCCCATCGAAATGACAATTGACAAATGAGTATCAAAGCCCCCTGCCCATTAGACTATCTGCACCGGGCTCCTGGAAGCCACACTCCAGTACCGGTGTAGCGGAAAAACGCTGCACCGGGTACTTGGGAAGCATACGCCATGCTTCGGACGTCCTCCCGCACGCCGGATTTGGCGCTGTGCCGGACGTCCGGGAGGCGCCGACGTGGCGTGGGCCCACCCGCCGTGGCGCCATCCCAACGACCACGACGCTGCGGTGACCGGCCCCCGCGACGAGATCCACTCTCCACCGGCCGGATCGAGGCCTCGTCGCGGCGGAGGAAGAAGGCGGAGAAAGGGAGGGAGAGGCGGGGCGAGTCCGGGAGGAAGAGCATAGAGGCTTCTACCGCCGCCACCGGAGAGAAGCCGCCGCTGCCGCCGCCGGGAGAAGGGAGAGAAAGGCGGCGCAGGGGAGGAGGGCGAGGACGGCGGCACTGCGGGGAGGAAGAGAGGTGCGCGCGGTGGAGGTGGGATCCGGCGGCGCGTGGAGGAGGAGGAGCGCGGCGACGGGGAGCTCTACCACCGGAGCTAAGCCGCCCGCCGACCGGATCCCGCCGCCGCCGTCGGCCGGATCCCGCGCGGGTGGACGACGGGGAGATCTACCCTCGCGCGCGGGGAGGCGGGGCCCGGTGGCGACGGTGGAAGGCGGCGAGGCCGCGCGCGCCGGCGGGCGTGGACGGGGCGGGGCCGCGAGTAAGGGCGGCGGCGCGAGGAGATGCTCGCGGAGGCGCGTGGGGAGGTGGGGAGAGAAGCGAGGAAAGAAAGGAGAGGGGAGGGAGAAGAAGGAAGAAGGAAAAAGGAAAAAGAAAAAATAAAAAGAGAGAAAAAAAGGAAAAAAGGAAATGGAGAAAATTTTTAATAAATATTATCTAATTTAAAATTTGATTGCTAATCTTGTAAAATAAAAAGAAGTGAAAAAAGAAAAAAGGAGGAGAGATGAAAGAAGATGGTAGTTGGAGATAGTTGAATAAAATATTGATATTTGATATAGAGGATTGAATATAGAGTATGAACGAGTGCGAGCAAAGCTGAACGTAGAGGAGAGAATCTCGATGATTAGGACGAGAATATTCCTTTTAGAGGATGGATTTGAAGTATGACGAGTGCGGGTAGTCTTAGGATAAATAAACAACATGTGCAGTGCATGGACCCACTTGCCTGCCTAATCGTCACAACTGAGGTGATTATTTTTTTCTTGTTCTTATTGTTATAATGTACGGAACCTAGTGAAAAAAAGGAATTAATCTGCACATTTGCCTGAGATTTCATTTTCTAAATAATCCTACTTGGAACATATAATTTCCAAAAAAAAAAAGAAAGAGTAAACAAAGACATCATTTACATGTAGACCCCTGAATTCACTCGAGTTTCAAATCAACCCTCGCCCCGTACCTTTCTTCTTCTCCGTGGCATCGCTTATAAATACCTCTCGCCGCGTCCCCATTTCTTTCCCCATTAATTTCCTCCGCTTCCTCTCCCTTTCTCTCCACCAAATAAACCCCGAAAAGGAGAGGAGGCTTGGGCCGGAGCCGGAGAAGGAGCAGAAGCCTAGGGTAAGGGTTCGCACCCGGCCGTCGCGTGCGCGAGTGCTGAGATGGCAGCGCCCGCCGGCGCCGCCGCCTCCCCGTCGCCGCAGCCGTCGCCGTTCATGGAGCTCGTCAAGGGCCCCTCCGGCCTCGAGAAGGTCGTGCTTCGTGGCGCGCGCAACTGCTCCGCCGAGGTAACCGATTCGGACTCTCCCATCATCCGTGGCCTCCTCACTGTCGTCGTCGTGTGTGCTTGTGGGTGTGAAGCGCGCGGGGTTGCGATTCGTTTGGATTTGGGTGCCGTTTGCGCAGATCCGGTGGGAATTCGGCTGATCCGCGTGGGGTTTGGGCGGAATTGATGAGGGTTTCGGCGTTTGGGTGTGTCGATTTCATCTGTTTTGTCACGTTTCGGTTGGATCATTACTCGCGCATTGCATGATCCGCGCATAATGGACCTGGAATCGCTTCCCTTTGAGGTTTTACCCTATCTCTAATAGCTTAGGTTGTGTTGAGGAAACGCAATATGGCGTGGGATTTGTTGTTGTGATGGTTACTGATCGAGTAATCAGAGTAATATTTCGGCAGGGAGGCTGTGTGTGATCAGAGCAGTAGCGCTTTCTGCTGTGCCAATCATAACTTCTCGTATTTCCAAATGTCCAAGTTCTACTGCAACGTTTCACTGTTTTGCTTCCCTCTTTTTTTGTTTTGTGGGGGGGGGGTGCTTACATTACACCCCTGTTCATAGATGAGCGAGAGTCCTCACAGTATAGAATCGTATTATTGCTTGAATGGTTTTTGGATGTATACTCATTGTTGGTACCTTAGCAGTTAATTTCTTATGCTGTTCATTTGCTGTTGCTATGGTGGGTGTTTTGATTGTTCTCATGCTAGTTAACGGAGCAGCCACTGTCGCTCATCTATGAGTTTTAATACATCCTACTAGTTAGCGGGGCAGACTAGTTAATAATTTGTCCATACTGTTACTTATTTGCTTGCTCCACTTAGTTGTTTATATGACTTTTACAACAGTTTTGTCAGATCGATTAAATTGTTCAATTATTTTATACTTTAATTGCTGTAACATCTTCACCGTTTATTGTTATTTCTCAACAAATATCTTTCTGAATCTTCTTCATGCCAGATGTGATATAGTCAATTTCAAATTGGTCAACCTCTTCATTGACAACATTTTCTCTGAATGGCCCATATTGCAGATGCATGTGTATATAATTAATTTTCTGGACCCTGTCAATCAGCGTTTATACTGGTTATACATATGATTTGTTAAATTTCCTAAGATAGTTGCATAGTCTGTTTGTGGTATGAAATTTATTTTTTAGATATTACAAAAGGATGAGATCCAAAAGTGATGGTAATTAATATCTAATTGGTTTTAGAATACTATTTGGATGCCATCCACATCCTTATTTGGGGTATTATTACTTCCTTGATTTTTTATGACTGTAGCGACTCTATTAAGTGCTGTATTTTGTACGCAGATCTGTCTTTATGGAGGTCAAGTGACTTCATGGAAGAATGACCATGGGGAAGAGTTGCTTTTCATGAGCAGCAAGGTACATCATAATCAATTACTCGATTAATAGAATTGTGCAGGTTCACGTGCCATTTAAAACACTGTAGTTGTAATCTGTAGTAGAGCTGTTCTGCTCATTGTACCTGTTTGGTTAATATCTCCTTTGTCAGTGGCCTGTCTTTTTTGCATCATGTTTCTGCAAGGTCATTGGGACATATGTCCTATATTAATGTCGTGATTTTAAATTGAAATTCATCTGTGCAGGCTATTTTCAAACCTCCAAAAGCCATTCGTGGTGGTATACCCATTTGTTTTCCCCAGGTATGGTAATTTTGACCTGTAGTGAGTACTGACTTTATTCATGTTTGAACATTGTCTTATTATCAGCAAAATGAACCCTGTTGTTGCAGTTTGGAGCACATGGAAATCTTGAACAACATGGATTTGCAAGGAATAGGTTTTGGACTATAGACAACAATCCACCTCCTTTACCATTAAACCCTGCTATAAAAGCTTTTGTTGATCTGATTCTGAAGCCTTCTGAAGAGGACATGAAGATTTGGCCTCACAGGTCTGTTCCATGTCATAGGGTGATCAGTTTATATTTTTTTGTCCTTAATACCATTTGCATACATATCTTATTATACTCTCTGCCTATTTTATGTTTACAGTTTTGAGTTTCGCCTGAGAGTTGCTCTTGGACCTGGTGGAGATTTGAGCCTGACGTCTCGTATCAGGAATACCAACACTGATGGGAGACCTTTCTCTTATACATTTGCATATCACACATACTTCTCTGTCTCTGATATAAGGTATGCTTCTTTTAAATGGTTTCCTTTATGATCTGTTCCCCTTACTGCACTAGCATTCTGTATCGCAAGTTTAGGAATGTTAATTTGTGATGTATTGGAAATCCGGATGTTAATTTATGGATCATATTTGTGGTGTTTTATATGAGTTAAGTAAAAGGATTTGATCAATTGTGACTTTTTATATCTAAATTTAAATAAAAAACCATATTATTTCTATTTTCTAATATCTTGTACAAAATGGATATGTTGTTTTGGCAGTTATTTTGCACATCATATTAGATCCAACATCCTATATAAAATGGATATCGTGTTTTGGATGTTAATCTGTGGATCATATTTGTGCTTTTGCGTATGAGTCAAGTCAACGGATTTGATCGATTGTGACTTTTAATCTAAATTGAATAAAAAAACTTACTATTTCTATTTTCTAATATCTTGTACAAAATAGATATGTTGTTTTGGCTGTTATTTTGCACAATATATTAGATCCAACATCCTGTATAACGGTTATATTGTCTTCTGGCTCTGATTTTGCATGTATACCTTGTCAGAGGATTCCATTGTGTTTTTGCATCACACACGGATTCAAGGTTTCTGTAGTTATCTGGTTTAAGTACTAATGAAATTTTTTTGCAGTGATCTTGTTTCAGTACTAATGTTTTCATGTTTAAAAGCAAGGTTCTGCAAGTTTTAGAATTTAGATACAGCATACTTATTTTGTGTTATAGCAGTACTGCAAACTCAATGTCAACTAGAAATCAAAACTGGGTTCTTTGTTAGTCAGAATTACTGCATGTTGCATTTTACTATGACACAGCCAATCCTTTGGAGGTGCAAAATTTTCCAGGCTAGTTGGTGTGTCCGCCAAATTGAATGCTGATTTCTGGAGCAATACTTATGATAACTTTAAAGTAATATGCTGGTTAAAATGTTGGTGTCAGAGTTAAAAACAGTTTCTTTTTTTGAGATATTGTTTGAAATGCTTTCATCATTTCATGGAGGTTCTGAAGTTGTATGTGTTGTTTCTTCATCTTAATGCTTTATCAGTGAGGTGCGTGTTGAAGGGCTGGAAACAATGGACTACCTTGACAATTTGAAGGCAAAGGAGCGTTTCACAGAGCAAGGGGATGCTATTGTGTTTGAATCAGAAGTAAGTATATTAGATCATGTTAAGTACTTCATATTTTGCACCACTCAACTGATACTGTTTTATATTATTCCTTGTCAAGATCGATAAAGTGTATCTTTCTACACCGTCCAAAATTGCAATCATTGATCATGAGAAGAAAAGAACATTTGTCTTGACAAAAGAAGGGCTTCCGGATGCTGGTATTTTTTTTATATATATATTATAAGTGTATCTGATATTATTTCTACAAGGTGCATCATTCTCTTTACTCGTGCTGTTGTCCATAGTTGTGTGGAACCCTTGGGACAAGAAGGCAAAAGCTATGCAAGATTTTGGAGATGGAGAATACAAACACATGCTGTGTGTGGAACCTGCAGCTGTTGAGAGGCCTATTACCTTGAAGCCTGGTGAAGAATGGAAAGGAAGACTCGCAATCTCAGCTGTTCCTTCCAGTTACTGTAGTGGTCAACTAGATCCTCTAAAGGTCCTTCAGGGTTGAGAATCTTCACTTTTTCTGCATCTTGTACAGGTGATGTTCTGCTATTGGGCTATTGTTTTGTTTGAATCAATTGAATAGGCTAATTCTGTTCTTATTGATTGCGTGGATCACCTGCTAGATTATGTCCTGTTGTTTACTGTCATTGTTATCATTGAACTTGGTGTGCTTTTCAGTCATTATTTGAAATATAGAATGACTTGCATACATTAGTCCATGACAATATATTTGAATGTCATCTAATTAAAACCAGAGGAATTGGGAAAATAATTCACTCTGAATTGTGATTTAACTTTAAATTTATCATGCTACTTATAAACGCCAAAATGGAATCACAGAAGCGTTATCCTTTGAATTATTAAATGTGCTTTCATAAGTCTTGATAGCAAAAGAATGTATTTGGAACACTAAGGCTTAGAATATGTATTGGGAACACTAAGCTTAGAAATGCTGGATTTGTATTATATATTTAGGTATGAATGATACTATTCGGGTATGGTTATATGTATATTCCGTTCCTGGAAAATTCTTGTTGTCTGGAAGCACCCATATGCCTATTTTGATTAGGCCTATGGGGGAACAACAAAATGCTGGTATTTTTGGTTGTATACCTTTTTCTTACAAACTAATTGTGTAACTTTTCTTACAAACTGTAAATTGCATATGGATCTATCATCAACCATTTCATGAAATGATCCTTCAAATCTACACTGTTGCCATGATGTTTCAACCCCTCCTGTTTTCTGATATATATAATTTGCTTTCTGCAGGAGAACTTCATTGCCCTTACTATTTGATGCTGGGCTGGCGTCAACGCCTCTTCGACCTTCCTTGGCCGTTTTCATCCTCAATATTCCTGTCTTTTTGGTATCTAGAGTTGAGTGGTAGGGTACACCTGAATAACAGACCATGCCAGCTCCTTGACGTTAGAGCGTCATCCCCTTGGTGAAAGATATTGGTGGACAAAATATTAGCAACCGTGCCTAGTTTCATGTGACTCGTTGGCTACACCTAGAGATTATTTCTTCCGCGTAAATCCTTAAGCGTTTTTTTGGTGGATCTGTGGTTAGTGTTTGGGAGCCTGGATACTAGAGTGATTTTTGGTGGATCTGTGGTTAGTGTTTGGGAGCCTGGATACTCAACTTGTGGAAGACAGCATGAAGTAGATGCTCATTTCTGGCTTCCTGTCTTGTCTCATATTCGGATTATTATGGAAGCATATTCATGATATATGTTCCGAAATTATTTCTTTTTTGCAAAAGCTGTTGCCAGATTTAATAAATTTCTGCCCCTAAGCAAAATCCATGTGAAAGATTTGGATCATTACTGGGCATCGACAGCACGAGACCAGGGTAAAGGTCCCTCTGTTCGGTTCATTGTGTGCTCAAATGCGTGCATTTTCTTTGAAGAAAGGTTTGCACCATTGGTTTTCCGTACCTAGTTGCTACCCTGTGAGGAAATGGCCATTTTGCTTTTTTTTTCTTTAGCGTCTCCTACTGGCAGTCTGGGTACTGCATCATTTGTGTACTCAACACCACAACAAATTTTGCGGTTTTCTGGGGGTGAAGGAACGACAATATTTTTGTTTTTTAACGATTTGAAATTAATTGAGGGCAGGAAATCACCTCCTACGAGCTTGCACTGCTGACCGCACGGTTTGCAGTGTAATTCTCTATCAGGGGTACTCCGGTAGCTTTCCAAAATAATTCGGCTGGTCTCAGTTGCTCTGCTCTAGAAATGGCTTGGCTATCGCGTCGTGTTCCTCATCCGAACACTCGTCTTATCTGATGGTTGCTGTCAGTTAATTAGGGATCTAACGGAGAATGTGGTTCAAAACACTATAGGGGACAGAAATACAGAGGACAGAATTAACAGTTAACATGATTCGATTATTATGCTACGACAGGAAAATACTGCGCCAATTCTGAATCAACAGTATTGGTTTGTTCAGAAAAAGAAAAACAGCACCGCAGGAATCAAGCAATTACATCCTGATTTTTGTAAACAGAAAAGAAAGAGAATGAAAAAAATCAGCCAAATGAAATGGTTTGGGCTACCCAGAACACGGTGTTGAATTGTTGATCCGTGATTGTATAGATGGTTGTTGATCCCATGACTATATAGACACTAAGAAAAGTTTTCACCTAGAGGATAAATATAAAAATGTCATTTTGTCAGCTATATTCAGAGAGAATAGCCAGCTATTTCTATATAAATGTATTTCATATCGAACGGCACAAATCTGTAAGCTATTCATCTAGTTTTGCAGCAAGGCAAGCAACAAGAAACTGCGCAAAATTGCAAGCATAAATTTCAGTGTGAAGACGAACATTTCCATTTCTGTATAATAAGAATATAGTTTGAGCTTGTCTTCAATAACAAAACTAACAAAACCTTTTCCTGCAAGGACTTATTTTCCTGCTTCGTTTGGCTTGTTCTTGCTCTGTGGTGTGAAGTGAACAATACCAAGGACAGTGTAGTATAATGAACCATTCATTCTAGAACAAAAAATATAGTCCTACGTGAACATAATGAATTTCTATATTTCGTTTTCCCTTTTTCTTCAGGAACCCTATGAGCTAGTAGAAGCTACAGATTTGCAGATTGGGCACCAGTTCTTCCGGTGAAGCCACTGTTGGATGCAGGTGGTGTGGTAGTAGTGCTTGCATACCATCTTGGCCACCTCTACACCAGAAAAGTATTCCTCCTGGAAAGGACAGGAAAAGAAACAGAAAATAAGTCCGCCAGGTGTGCTATCATCTCTTGTAAAATAACACGTACGGATAGCTATTCTTCCCCACTTTTGATCTTAAAATACCACAATGATTCGTTTTATTGAAATTTTCTTATTGAAAGAACCTAGTCTTTCCGAAAACTTTAGCAAGGACCTACTGACACTAAGAGGTAATGTCTCAACTACCATGTGAATTTCCAGTGTCCTGCACTAGAGTATCAGTATCTGATCAGTCAGCAACACAAAATTTCTTTCAGTAACTAAACGTACACAATAGCACAATGTACATTTGTAACCAGAATTCATTTACATGCTGAAAATTAAAGTTTTTCCATAAGTGATTTCTGACGACGCATGCTAATGAAGATAACTGTCCTGGGTCAATATTATTATAGGTCAAGGTATTCACAAATAGTGGCAAGCTTATATAGCCATCGAATAGTGTACAGAAATAAATGAGCGTACCTGACATATGATGCATTTGATGTCAGCATCTTCATGGCTGATTGCCGCTGTGGGCACATAGAGGCTTCTCTTCAAACACTTGGATAGTGCATCATCTGAAAGACCAGTGCTTACTGTGCCAATTCTCTCGCCAAGAGCAAGTAATTCCTATAATGCATTGTAGCCATTCTCGTTAACAAACAAAAGGAAAATATTCCAAATAGATATACGTATTCATTTACATATATATATATGAATGCATTTTGGTACATTGTTAAACATATATGAATGTATTTTAGTAAGACATTGTCAATTGAAGAGTAGATGTACCTCATAAGACATGTCATCAATGTCCATTCTCATCCCCCTATGCTGATCGTCTAAGACATAATAATCTTCATCCTGAAAAGCATAATGGATTTCTGAGAATACCTATCAACAGTACTGGCAACAATGATGGCCATCAGATTACCCACAAATCGAATGTTCACCAAGATGGAAGTGCTCTTTGTTTTGTTCCTAATGAATAAGTTCGATCATTCAGGTGGGAACAATGGTGACAGGGTTTGTTCAATAAGAGAGCTTACCCAGTACCAATGTAAAAAAATTAAGCATGACTTTTGATTGGGAATTTAAAATTTAGGACCCTTCTAAAGTAAGTGAGCCATGTAGCAAATAATTCAAGACCATTTTCAGGAGTCAATTTGGAAGACACGAAGGATTCATTTCTGTTGCAGTTATATACTTGTACAGATTTAAAAGATATACTAGGTGGATATTTAATTAGTAACCTTTGATCAATATATCTACAGAAAGACGTACCTCTTCACTTCCATTCATATCGAAACGCCTGTATTCATCGGAGTCCTCCAACGAAGACACTGGCTCTCCCTGAAGTCTTCTTCTGTGTCTGAATGATCTACGAGAAAGAAGCCTGCCCGAAGGATCATGGACACCATTGTTTCTTCCCATATCTACCCTAGTACTACCTCTATGCATCCGGACAGACTCACCATTCCTGTCTCCATCCATTCTCATTCTTGAAACTGGCTGACGCAGTGATCTTGAAATCGACTGGCTGCTGCTTGAACCAGTAATGGATGCGTTTACTGATAATGGACACGGACTGGTCCCTCCACTGGACGGGCGCTTCCTCGATACATTGACCCTTTCTTTCAAACGAGCAAGCAGATCCCGTCCTGTATTGTCTCTTTTTCTTGGTCTATTGTCAGTGGCACCAGAAGTACTTGTTGCATTCCTGCTGATGGTTCCACTTTTACCACATACATTTGCTCCTTGAGGGGACGTTCTGTTGCCTTTCCTGAAACCTGGTGATCTCTGAGGACCTTCTACTTCGTTGGCTGTCCTACATAACTTCCTGTCTTTGTTAGAGAAAAGCTTACTGCTACATCCAAGGCGGGTACAGCAGGAAGTGGCCTTGTGGCGTGGGCTCTCCTCTCTGAAGACAAGAATCGGTCCTGCTCTCGTGACTAGAAGGCCACCGACTGTTCGCCTTCCCATGGCTTCATCCATATCAACTATCCAACTGAAATAAGAGGTTGATATGTTCAGAAAATGCTCATTATAAGTCAGCCAGTTCATATACATAATTCAACTAATGACACAAAGCTATTTGAAACTCGAACACCTCAGTACGTGGACAAGAGAACGGGCATTGATAAAACACAGAATACCAGCACGTGAAAATGAAACATTTAGTCCGTCTGCTATAAGAATTAATGGATGGTATTAACCAAACTAGAAGGAAAGGAGATATACCTTAACCAACATAAACAGAACTCAGAGAATATGTGACTGGATAAGACAAGGTATAACCCTCACGAAAATTAAGGTATCAGAGAGTGCAGGTCTCATAAATAGGACTTGACACGCAGACGATGGTAACCATTGACCAATACTTGCAAAAGTTTGCTTGCAGGAACAACATAAACCCTGACAAAACTGAACGAGCATACCATGATATGGCAACCACATCGATGTTGACCCTCGCAGACAAACAATTGGGCAATCTAGCCTAACTGACAGCATCTTCAAATTTTATCTTCAGTTAGGTACAATCCTACAACACTCTCTACAGGTAGATTAGGTGTTGAGGCGCTTCCTACAACCGTGAAGCTTATAGGAGGATAAAATAACCCACCAGAAGAAAAGTTACTGGTAGACTAGTGGTACCCCTTCCCTTTATAGCTGACATAATTGCCTTTCGCTGAAAGGTGAATCCACTTATACCCGCACTAGCACGCCAAACCATCCGAGGTCAACAATTGACATGGTCCGTAAAGTTCCTGATTGGCTGGTGTCTCTCAAAACATGTATAATACCTATATCTCGGAACTTAAAAATATCAATAAATAAAGAAGAGGGAAATGCAGGAGTTTTATCATCGAATAATAAACTCTATAATAATCAGGGAAATTCCAGGGTTGCGATGAGGGAACTGCTCGTTTCAGAAAAATGCGCTCCCCATGCAGTTTGGCAGTACATATGTAAAACAAGCAGAACAAAACAAACCGAAATAACGGAACCACAATTCACGGGATTTGAGGATATCGTCGTCAACATCTAAAAGGATCACCTCTCGATACCACATCAGGAAGACGCAGATGATCGGCCCTTCTATCCTCCTGAATTTACGAAGCCGGAGAACAGTTTATATGACTGGGTCCGCCGGAACAAGGAACAAGGGCATAAAACGGACCCGATCGAAATGTCCGCCCCTATTTTGGCACTACCCCAAGAACTGCACGCGCGACACGAACAAGGAGAAAAGCCAGGCGCACAACTCCGCCCCGACGATCGGTACAAATTACTCGCGTCGTTTAATCAGCGGTGGCAGGAACAGGTGACAAATGCGGTAGGAGTGGACGAGAGGATGGGCCGAAGGAAGCAGCGCCCATCCGTTCGTCGGTGATTGATTGATCTCCATCGACACTCGTCGTCCGAGAGAGAAGAAAAAGAGTGGGAGCGGCAAAGGAGGGGGCGAGAAATATCGAACCTTTCTCCGTCCCGCCGCCGGCAGGGCCTTTCTCTCGCGCTCCTTCCGGCGTCGTCGCTCAGGTGAGGGACAAAACGATTCCACGCGATTTAGGGAGAGAGTGGTGGACAGAGGGCGGCTTCCCATGGACCGGCCGCCATCGTCATCAGAGGAAGCCAAATACTAACAGGGGAAGGATGGTGAAGGAGGCGGTGGGACCCACAGTGCCCGCAAGGGATAGGACCTCCGCCGTCCGATGAGACTTTCGGACGGCCAGATCATACGGCTGTCATGCGGCGTCGCTGGAGGGAGAGACGCCTACTGACATGTAGGGCCCGGAAGCAGGCGGAGCTGACCCGGTTGGCCCACCCTTCTGTGAGTGGGAGGGAGAGGAGCGTAGTGGTTGGATGGCACAAACGGCGTTGCTGCCACGTCGTCTCAAGGACAAACGGGATAGTGCTTACGGAGTCGCGTGCATACCATTGCATTTCTTCTTCTTTTTTTATGAAACTGGAGGGCCGGAGCCCTACAGGTTATATATTAATGATAGAATAAATGATGTACAAATACAAGAGCAAAAGCGAAAAAAAACCAAAAGGTATAGACTACTATTACATCGAAAGCATTTAGCCATTCACTAATGTGCGGTGAATATTTTCCTTTCTTTGGAGAGCGAGAACCCATAACAGAAAATCCTCTTGTTGCATGCCTCCACTCATGGATCCTCATTGTTAAAAATCCATGCATTCCTCACTTTTCAAATGCATTTGTTCTTCTTGATCATCTGTCATCACAAGTATTGTAGATGATATATTCTTTGCACTTTCGAGACCATTTTAAAGTGTAAAATACTTGCGACTACCTTAGCTTGTTACATATTTCTCAATTTGTAACTTCAACAAAGTTGTATAAATACAATGATTCATAGACATTACCGTGGTCCACACACACCCATATAATCTCAAAACTCTTTTGAGAGGGTAATCACAAATTACCACGGCCGAGGCGCTCATACTATGCTGCCCTTACTCAAGAAGCTCTGTAAGTAGAGTATCTGTCACATCGTTGTTTTAGTTGCTAGAGACTCCATCGCCTTTCTTAACATCTTTACCATATGATACTGAAGTTGACCTACTATCAAAATGATCATACATATATGGCACAATTGTCATATGGTCAAAGCAAAGACAATAGCCGGCATATTCTAACCAAAATATTAGAATATTATTTCAGCTCCTGTATGTGTGCTATTCATTCGAAAGGTTATTGTCAACACGCATAACACTAGCAACAACTTTATTGACCGAAACTCAGCTCTTTACAGGGAAAAAAATGTTCCTATATACAAATGTCTTTCAAATTAGGACAGGTGTAGTAATATGACAAATAAACACTACCACTGCTATTTTTCTGGTTAATTAGTTTGTTCTTATGGCTGTTTTGGGATATTTTAGTCCTTCCATATGGGTCTCTCCTAGATTTCAATTTACATATCTTTTATTTAAATCGACCATCTCCGCAAACTCAAAACATTATGGTTCAATTGATCAGTTAGAGGGTGATGCAATGCACATTGACGGCCATATATATTATCAAAATTGACAGATGGCAATTGTTGAATCCGGTAATACAGTTGCCCCATAACCTATCTTGAGTTCAATATAATGACGATGTTAATGTCATTTCTTTTTCCTTTCCTTCCTTTCTCTTCTTGTTTCTTGATACGTGTCTTGTGAGCTATTTCTTAAGACATCTTCTCCAAATTTTGAGACAAATTTTCTAGTTCCTTGTTTTCTCCCAATCCTCAATTTTGATATCAAGTTTCTTCGTTACTTGAATTTTCCACCACTGCTCTAGTATTTAAAAGTCTCACGAAATATTCAAATACTTTTCACCTATGTGTTACAAGGTATAAGATTCTTCTCCATTTGATAGTTTGGTTAATTCTACTTGATCGAATACATTTTAACTATCTCATCCTTAGACATGACCCACTCTTCAATCACCACGTCAACTAAAAATCCTCAAGCTAATATTTGGAGTCAATGAAATCAACATTTACAATTAACACTATTTCAGGTGAAGGGAAACAATGAAATCATAGATTACATTATTAGTAACTCCAAAATACAAATTATATTAGAAATGTCATATTATTACTCAACATCATATTCATGTTGTAATGTGAGTTCATCCTTATACTAATGAGAAAATCACATTTCAATTCATGATAGGTATAGGAACAAGGGGCATATGCCCCTACATAAAAAATAAACAATATATTTTGTATAAAATATCAATAATTTGAAACAATTTATCTGAAATTTGCAATATATATTGCACATAACACAATACTTTTGGTAGATATCATACAATATACGTCTCCCTTATAGAGGAGTATGATTTCTATGAAATCAACAAGAATCTATGAAATGGCCGGTGGCTAGGCATGCACTAGCACGAGGTGATTTGATGGCATGACGAACGCGATAGAGTGTCTATAGGCTAGAGACAGAGAGCATTAAAGAGTTAGCGAGGAAAAAATGGTGGTTAGGACTCGATTAGAGATGAAAAATCTAACAAAAAAATCTTTATCTATTGATGATCATTTTTAAAAATACAAGAAATGTAAAAATGATTATGGGAAACAACGAAAATAATAACAAAATAGAAAAAAATCAATCAAAAATTGGCATAGCTTGGAATTTCCCAAAGTAAGAATTCTGTACCCAATCAACGGAGTCCAACTCCCTCATGTCAGTAATAGACTTATATAGAAGAAATAAGTATCATGATTATAGCATGATAATTATCACTGTGATTTATGGCACGGTGTGCTTTGCTGATTTCTGATTTTTATCAACAACGATACTTTTAGAAAACTACATGTGCCTCTATCGTGATCAAGGCTAAACATGATTATAAACTTGTATCCAACGCCGTATAATATATACGTAGTGAGAGCTAGAGCTATACACCTTAATGTCCGTTTGGTATCAACTACGTCTTGTGTTGGTTAATTTAGTTTTGCTTATGTCAAGTACTTAAGTTAGAGTTGTGGTATGTACTTTTATTGAATTGAACAGTTAGACATTATTATATTTTACCGATCACAGTTTACCAATTCTGACTTATATAAACATGTTTTCAAACCATCTGGTCAATTTTATTTTCGATTTCTGACATTTCCAGGTTGATCGATTTTGATTTTATTTTTGACTAAATAATATGATTAGCAAGTGCATAATAATAATAATATTTTAAATTCTTTCTGACCATTTTCGTCCCTACTTGGGACACAATCAGTGACACCTAGTAGAGCACGACATCCTTACACACTTCGGAAAAGAAGAGTGAGCGTCATGAGACCGAGGTGCCGATTTTTACATTAGATGGCTGCGAAGGTGTCGCTGTCGCCTCAATCAAACGCTATTTTAACCCTGATGAATAGGCAGTCCCTATACTTTATGATTGGCAGAATAACACTCATAGGAGCTCTTGGAAACAACAGTGCTTGCATCACAGCATTTTTTTAGCAAGGAACATTGGAGACAAAGCATACTGTAGAAAACTGAAAAATACAACTGAAAATTAAAAGTAACCCCTCTTGCTCCTTCTCCCCCAGCTAGCAAAAAAATTGTGGCAATAGTGCATATCATCCTCTATCTACAAAGGCCAAAAAAGTCCGAAGGCATATACGATGTTCCATGTGAGGTGAGGTGCACGCTCTCCATCTCTTCTCTTATTATTCTTGCTGCCACTTTTTTTCGCTCTTTTGCCGGAGAGAAGGGCAGGGGGACGATGATTGATATAGACGGCATTGACAATAGTACCACTACTACTAGACGGAGTATTTCACTTCATGAGTAGGCCATAATCTACTGCACCGGCGCCGCAGCGATAGTCGACGAGGAACGGCTGGGCCACGCAGATGGCAGCCTCGGCGCCGCCCCTTTGCGCGGCGATGGCAGGGGCTTCTGGGCGGCCTGTGATGCCGCCTCAAGCTCAGAGGTGATCATGTCAAACATGACCTGGACATCCTTGTACCCACAGTTCTGTACGTCATCGTGGAGCTTCAGTATGCCTCCACTCCCTGCACATGATGTTTCAAAGAGAAATCCTGTCAGTTGCATCCTGATGAGAGAAGTAGAATTGCTTGTATGTGATTTCCTTGTGTCCTAAAAGAACCATCAAAATAAATCATCACCCACATGACTATTTTCTTTTCCAGCAGTGGTTGCACGCAGCTAATGAATTCTGAGGATTGTGATGCATTTTCTTATTTATGACTAGTGTCAAAAGGCATCATCGATACAAACTTACAAGCTAGTATTTGAGCCCACATGCAAGACTTCTCTACATGAGCCACACAACCGGCATCCATCAGCAGCAAAGATGAAGCCCATGTACAGATCTGGGCCTTATTGTACAATGATGTGAATTCCCAAGATCAACAGTTCTAACCAAACTTTACTAAACTGAACTGAAATGCTAAGGCAACAATGTTGGTAATTTGTTATTATAATCAAAAACAGGTTAGACGACTGCTGCAATTTCTGCCATAGATTATTTTGCTACTGAATAAATGGGCATGTATAGAATTATAATACTAACAAGACCACAAATCAGCAAACAGGTACATAAGTATACCGAAAGGAAGACTTCATGTAGAAAACGATCATATATCACAGCGGAAAAGTACATATATCTACGTAAAGGAAACAAAGGGGTAACGTAATATCCAGCTATTACTTTGTTTTTGATAAGGATAAATATTCTTTCCCTTTGTGGTGGTGACAAATGACCACATGCATACCGGAACGAGAATTCCGACAATCCCAAATCTGAAAGGAGCAGCACCCGTTGGACGTCTGGGGGCAAACAAAGAGCCTCTACTCCTAAAAAGATGCAAAAGTTGGTTGGTCCACCAATAGCTAGACAACAAGCCATGTTGATTCAATTATTCTTCGGAACACTTTCTAGTGATAGAAGATTCTCTGCTTGCACAAACAAGAAATGGTGCTAGTTTACTAGTACATTCATCAAGAGGACGCGCCATGAATTTCCAGAAGAAATAACAACATCCTAGATAGATCCTCAGGAGAAACATTGCTCTGTTTCGGCATTCAAGCCTACGAGCTACTCTTCCATCCCCAAATTCCTCTTCGTGCCCAAAATGTTTTTCTTTAGGACAACTAGTCCAGATCCAAAGAATAGCTCACCGAAAAGAATAGTCCAGATCCATCATAACATTCACTGTAATGTCTTTATTAACAGAAAAGAGAGGTACAGTTACGTTCCGAACTGTTTAGGCCTCGATCGCGACTCTGCATCCAAGCATTCACTCCGCTCCAACGTATGAAGGGCATTCAAGGCGTACAACGTGGGCAGATACCAGGATCATTCACCACGGACGCGACCACGTTGACATGGGATCCACACGAGGACAGCGAGCGAGGGCCCGTGTACGTGACCCGAGCCAACCTTACTCCATACACCACCAGGTCAATGGCCGCGCCTGCAGTGCAGAGAATGCAAGGCAATGCGGTCACCTCATCATGTGCGAGGCCCGTGACGCCATGGATTTAAAAATCGTTCAAAATCATTCGAAAACTGTGAAACCGGAGTTATTGGTCCGGCTTGGTTTCTAAAATTGATCGGTTTTTCGAAACCGAACCTACTTACTATAGTAAAAACGGTTTTCATTCGATTTTTAAGGTTTATCGCTCGATTTTTATTGTACAGAAAATCGGTCGATTTACGGTTTTGTGATCTATGGTGACGCCACGCGACCCATGGATCGCCAAAGATTTTTGCGGGGTTTACTGAATACTATCTCCGTGCAGAAATATAAGCATTCGATGATTTTCAGATGATTTTCGAGATCATGTTTGATCAACTCGTCTTATTTAAAAATATATATATAATATAAAAATAAAGAAGTTATACTTAAAATATATCTAAGAATAAATTAAATTATCATAAAATAAATAAATATTTTATAAATATTTTGAATAATACGAATGCTCAAATAAAATATATAAAAGTCAACGAATGCTTATATTTTTGGATGGAGAAAATAGTAGTACCACTACTTGGTGTACGGGCTTGGCAATACCTGGTGCTAGTGCTACGCAACGAGATCCGAATGCAGCAACGAACGAAACTGTCCTCTGCTCGGAAGCAACTGCGAGCACGGACGTTACACTATGCTTGTGTGTTTTTCTCCGAAACGTTTGTGCCTGGCACGAGGTGATACGGATCCGTCTCGTTTTTTTTTCCTCAGCTATGAAGGTGCGAGGCTACTCGATATTTCATTTTGTTTTCTTTATTATACGGAGAAAAGTACTTAGAGGACAGAGAAAACTGTTCACCTTTTATGTACGTAAATAAAAAACCAAAACCAAAATTTTAAAAAACACGGGCGGGTAGTGTAGATATAGTAACAGATAAATTGCCGAATCAAAAAGGTAATTCGGCACGCCATTACTTTGAATCTACTGGCAGATCAACAAGAGCACCCGTCCGAGCAAATGTGGCCTGAATCTGCGGCCGCGTGTTGGTTGGTTTCCCTCGAACGAAGGAACGGAACGGAACGGAAGACGCGAACGGGGAGCAGGGCACACGGAAATTTGTCGCGGAAGCAGAGCGCAGACGGGATCGATTCAATCGGCAGAAACGGAACATTGAAAGGGAGGAACCGAAACTGAAGCAGGCTCACGAGATGGACGCGGAGGAACGGAAGCGCGCGGAAACGGGGACGGATAGATAAGCTTCCGTTTCCGGCGGCGCAGGTCTCGTCTCATTGATCACTGGCGACCCAACAACGGACTATCGCGAAATCCCTCTCGCTTCGACGGGAGAAGGAACAGACGCGCGAGGTCAAAATCGAAACAAAAACAAAAACGCATCCGGATTACGGGAGGGTGCTAATGCGACGAAGGGGCGGGAGGAAGGGAGGAGGTGAGCTGACCTGGCTTGCGCGCGCGGTTGAGGCGGCGGGAGACGGCTGCCCAGGCGCGGCGCGCGCGGGGACCACCTTCCTCCGCCACCACGCCACCATCGCCGCCGACCACACGCGCCGTCGATGCCGAGGCCCCCGTGGCGCCGCGGGCGGCGTCGTCGTCTTGTCTCCGTGTGCGGCGCTGGAGTGCGCGAGCGTTGTTGGTTTGCTTGGGAAGGCCGAGCGGGGCGGGGCAGGCAGGGGGAAGGGCGCAGTTTTTAATCCCGGTCGGGCGGCGTCCGGGCCGGGCTCGGGTCTGGGCCTCGGGCTTGGGCTGCGGTTGCGTTGAGTTGCGCCGGGGTTCCCGGGCGCATGTTGTTCGCGCCTGCCGTTCTCTCCTCTGCCCTGTCGCGGGAGAATGTCCAACGCGTCTAAGGGATCAAATTGGTACGGAACGATTGGAGGAGGTTCAATTGTTTTCACTTTTGATTTTTTTTCAAAAGTAAAATCGAAAAAGAATATGACTTCACTACTACAGAAAAGTCAGAAATAAAATTATTGCGGTTAAAATAGACACTATCGATCGAAAATTGATATTAACAATTGAAAATATGAATTCCAAGATCCACGGTTATGAGAAATACATTTTAATAATGTATGGTAAAAACTTGTATACGATAAACCAATAACCACAATTATGTGTACATAAATAAATAAATGATACTAGTAGCTTAGTTTTATCATGTAGTAGGTAGTCTATAGTCGGTTCCTACGGAAGTTAATTAAGTATAACTATAATCCAAATACGGAAAATATCTATGATAATTTCCACGTCAGAACGGCAATTTTCGGAAACGATCGGAAAAGTGTAAAATCATTTTCGCTATGACTTCCACGAATTACTATCGTTTTTGTTTACATTTCTTCGGAATATCTTTTACACGTGTTACAGTCGATAAAATTCAAAACGAGACTTGATTAATTGATAATTACCATTTTTGCTTTCATCCATTACCCGTGCACATATTTATTTATTTATTTATTTCCAGGAAAGTCTTGCTCTGTTTCGCCATTGATTGATGCCCCAATCAATCACCGATCTGATATCCGATCCGGAAAGATCGTACAAGCTGCAGCCAAATGCCACCAGGCAGGAGTCAGGACACGGTTCATTCCACTTTGATTGTGATGAAAACACGTTAACTTCAGCTTGCAGCACGCTCCACGTCCGCCTTGACCTTGAGATTTGTCCAAGTGCATCCAAAACGGCTCCTGGATAATCCTAGGATATATAGGAGCATTAATTTCGTGCTCCTTGAATTAGCAAACGATTTAGTACCATCAAGCATTTACAGGCTACGTTTAATTTACTACTACCGCGCGCGTACTATACTTTGACGTGCTCCTTAAATTAGCAAACGATTTAGTACCGTCAAGCATTTATAGGCTACATTTAATTTACTACTGTACCGCGTTATACAGGATGTTTCATGCGGAACATGCTGCCGTATCCAAAAGGAAAATAAAAAAAATTTGAAAGCGAGACAGCGTCCGCGCAACCTGCATTCGAACTCATGTCTACACCGGAGTAATCAGAAAAAAATATCTCTCTCTGGACACGTGTAGCCCTACGGCGGCCGGAGAGATCCCGGCTTGTCTGTACTGCCCTCTCGCGCTGCTGACCTACCTGACGACCCCACCTCGCGGGCACTTGACACGTCACCGCTGCTCACATGCTCGTGCTGCTTTGGACCGTTTTTGACGGGGCCCCTAGCGCCATCATTCGAACCTGATGAGAGCGTCGTGATCTCCGAGTAGTGCCTGTGCGGGCACGTGGCTGGCTCCAGTAGATATTTTCCGTGCGTATTCCGATTCCCACCATTAGATATTTGACGACGAGCATTCGTATCGTAATCGCTGGAGATTATCGACCCAGTTATGTGATCTGGTCAAAAGTAACAAGTACCCCTAAAGTGCAGATACGATTATGCCGTCACCGAACGATTTTTCAACATCCGTAATAAGGTTGAATATGTATGTCGCTGCAATCACTAAGGCTTTGTTCGTTTATGTGAGATCAACCTCGAATGGGTCTATTTTTATATCTGGATTGAGTTGTTCTACCTCTTTCACTTTACGCTGCTACGTCCATAGTGATAGCTGCTACGTTCCATAGTGATAGGGGTGATGGATTGGTGCTTAGAGTTCCAAAGCATGGAATGAGCTGTAGTAGGGTGGGTGCATACCAATCCATACACCACATCCTTTTGTTTCATGTTGTTTTGGCTGCAATCCATGACCTTTCAAGCCAAAACGAACAAGGCCTAAATTGTGACCGAAAGTACTCTTTTTTTTTGAAAACCTGTAGAGTACTCTATTATTATGGTGCAAGATACTTTGTTTACGTTGCTACTATTATGTTGTGTTGTTAAAGAAAATAGTAATTCTTAATGTGATGTATGTTATAATGAATCTTAAAAATAATGATAATTTTTGACTAATGACTAAAAAAAGGAAATAACAATCATTTTTGATACAATATAGCAATGTTGTCGCTAAAATGAACCGTTGGTCAATAATTCTTTAAAATCATGTGACAAAATAATCATTCTTGTTATTATATTTACATCAACATTATGCTTATATCAAAATATAAATTGTAACAGAACTTCTTATCAGAGAACTATTATCATAGATGTAAATAAATAAAGTAGTACTTAATGGTGTTTCGGAACGAAAAATTGTTCACCCCACCAACCCGTAATTCTTGAGGGCATAGACAAATGGAGTACTAACGACTTAGACTATCTGCAGCGCTTCTCGGTACTAGGAACGGCAAGCATTGTGGCGTAAAAGGTACTTCCTCCATTCCACAATGCTATTTCCTCCATTCCACAATGTAAGCATTTGAAGTATTTAAATATTTGCCCACAATATAATCATTTTTAGGGATAAGACAAAATCTGTTGGGTTGGTGGGTGGGTGAGGAATTGATGAGGTAGTGTAAAATGAGGGGTATATATGACTTTTCTCACATTGACTATTTTTATCTCGGGATTCTAGGAATGTTTACATTGTGGAACGGAGGTAGTAGCTGCAGCGCAGCACAGTAAAGCGAACTCCACCGAAACGTAAATGACTTTTGATCGTACTGCTAGCGTAACCGCAAGAACTGCAGTGCTCCTGGCTGCATTCACAAATGAATTTTTAATGGAAGATGTTAGTTCAAAGTGGATGAAAATATATGATTGTTGGATATAGAGTAAATATGTAGAGTAACACGAGTGCGGAAGAAGTTGATATAGAGTAAAGAATCTCGATGACGTAGCTAGAATATTCCTTTAGAGTAAAAATGTAGAGTAACAACAGTGCATATAGTCTTACCGTTTGTCTTTGTGGTGCAGAACTCACAACAAGCTACTAGTACCTTTATGTTCAACATTAAAGCTCGGTATTAGTGTGGAATGTACGGCAATCAAGCCTTCCATGGGATGATTAGATTGATTTAAGAGCATAATGTAATTTTTTTAGATAATGGATAAAGGTACCGACTTTGACTTCTTAACGAGGATACAACCGTTCATTATTACATCAAATTTTTTAGAGCATTACTGCAATTAGAAAAAAAAGATAATGTGGCACTACATTTATTCCGGAATAACGATCAATTTGGCAGAGCTCCACTCCTTGGTTCTTTGAAGTCACTTTGAGTCTCCTCATAGAGTGATTTTGTGGTTAAAAGTGATTCTCTTTGATTCCGTAGGATAAAATCTTAGAATCAAAACAAATATCACCTCCAATTCCTTAGTTTAAATTAGAGCACCACTTCTCTTGAAATAAGTAGAAAATCACTTCTCTTGAAATAAGTAGAAAATCACTTCTCTAAAAAAAACATAGTGTTTGATAAAGCGCTTCTGATTCTGTGTGATTCTCAGCTTCCTGAAGCTCTGCCAAACAAAATTTAAGTGTCATTTCAACTTTTGAACTTCATATTTGACCATCCATTTATTCATTTTTCATAGGTATTAAAAGAAAATTTGCATAATTAAAATATCATCTATAATAAAATTATTAGCTAGTAATAAATATATAATATCTGTAAAAATAAAGTTTGGAAATAAAAAAACAGACGAGGAGACTACTCGAGAGTGACGGCGCGCACCCAACGGTGAGCAGCCCCGGTGGAACCGCTGTCGTTGACCACCGACGGGCCACTCCAGCCATCCATCGTAGACACGTGTCACCGGATTCAACGTGGTAGGCCTGTAGGCTGCTCCACCTAGCCACCGCCCCTACGAATGGGCTCTCGGGCGCACGCTTGCACAGTGAGAGCTTATCTTGCCTAGGAAGCCGCGCCGCCAATGGAACTTCTCTGTAAAGAGATTGCATTTGTCGGATAGCACCGGTTTTTCGGTTGGAGGCGCTTTGACCGATCTGCGCTCTTTGTCAGCCGTGTGGAGCGTGCTGAATAATATATTTAATGGCGTGTTTCATATGGAGTACTATTGAACAATGCCTGTTTGCAATGGCGTGTTTACCATGGAGTAGTTAGTTAACTCCATGATCCACCCACAAGGTTAATGGTAACCTATACATGGTGAATCTTACCACGGAGGCTAATCCATGATCCGTAGATGGAGTAGAGGCAAAGTTGAAGACAGAGCACTAAAATGTCTTGTTAAACCAGTGCTAAGATTTATTACACAACAAACATGTTGTACAGATTCAAGGTAAATAATCCGTAGATGTTAATGGTCAAGAATCAATACACAGTGGCATTTGCTAGACATACATGCATTTATAGAATATGTCTTAGCATATCCGCAAGAAGGGGATTGTTCAAGAAAAATAAATGAATTTTTTTATTATGTCGGTTTAATGATATATTGCATCGTTGTGATTCTTTTGGAACGAACAATTGACACATTTTTATTGTATAATACATATGTATATAGGATGCAACCATAATATTCGTGTTAGAAGAATTCGCCGTGCGTGCCGCACGCGCATTAATACTAGTATAGATAAAAGTGAATCATCTTGCTTACATAAAGCTCCTGCTCTACTAACTCTTGACCCAATGAAGTGGTCATATCTCTAGACCAAGTCAACACAGTTTTACCATCATGAAGAACCTAAGAATAAGATGAATTCAATGACGAAGAAGTCACCTAGAAGAACAAAATGGAGAAAATATAAATCAGTGAGGGGGTATGAGGTAATATTATCTGGCAGTAAATAACTGTCACACCATCAATACCGTTTTAAGATGGGAAAGTCTACATGCACGAAGAGTTATGATACAAAGAAGAAAGTCTCCACCCCATCGCACCTGATATGGAAGTGTTCCTCCACATCTCTCCAATGAATCGGGTTAATTGGGCTCATAAGTTTTAACTCCCTCCAAACCCATCGTAGTTCCCTCCAAAACCCATCTCTCGACTCTGGTCGTAGTCCAAGAATTTCTTTCATCACGGACATACAAGTGTGAAAGCAGCAGAAGATTCAGGCTCCACGCACGTCATGCTTCAGGTGGCAACATCGGGAGCTCAACACCCATGAGAGGCTTGAGATTTTGCAGTGCAGGAAACGAGGAAGAAGGGGAAGTCGCACCTCTCAGTAGATAATGAAGCAGATTCCCACCCAAAAAAGAAGTAAATAACAACGCACTGGGCCCAACAATGACGGTGACATTTAGAGTATGTGGCCCGGTTTTCATCGTATCCGCTTCGTACCATAAATCTCCGTACGTGTTAGCACGATCCTTTTTAGATATATTTTCTTTTGTAACCAGAGCTAAGACTACCCTACAATGAAAATTGGGAATGTAAGAACGAGGCTATGCTCAAATTGATGCCTTTCTTTTAGACGAAAATGATGCTAATTCGATCGAAGGATGTTAGATGCAAGTATATTGACACAATGGAGGCTTCAAAGTATCCCAAATAACTGAACCTAAGGCCAGTCTCGAGTGGGAGTTTCATTAGCATTAAATAAGGTGCCACATAAGCAAAATAGGTGATGTGGCATAGCAATTAATATAAAATCAGGCGGCATCTGTTTCATAGGTATGAAACTCCATTGAAACTCTCATTGAGAGCATAGAGTTTCATCCCAACACGTTTTGACCAATCTCAATGTAACAAATAGATATTACATTAATGCTATAACTTGCCTATGAAACCGTGAGATGAAACTATGCATTGAGAGAGACCGTTTCATACGTCAAACTAAATCTTCAAATCTGATGTGGCACTTTTGGAAATAGTGAAATGAAACTTTGCATTGAGACTGGCCTAAGCTTCCCCACCCTAGCGGGCGTGTCCAAATGTAAGAAAGTATAAACTAGAAATGAGATACGGGTCCATATTTGGTTCACCGATCAAACATATAAAATGTCAACTACTAACTTTATTATGCTCATAGAGGTAGGATGTCCAATACTAGATCATCCTCCATATTTCCCATGACACCTATATGTTACAGTAAAATAAAATAGATTGGGGGCATGCCCTCACAAGCCAGAGGGATCAATGTTTGTCATGGTAAACAAATGCAATTAATCATCATGCAATCCTTTAGATAAAAATGTTTCATACATCATATATCTTCACCCACTTCAGAATATTAGCTTTCACACTGATTTTAGTGCTACAGGTAAAATTGGATCTCTCTTACCTGGATGGCATCCAGGACGACGAGGATTTCTGCTGCAGGTTGGCAAAAGAAGAATTTGTGATTGTGTTGCCAGGTACTTCGGTTCTCCACATATGTGTAGTTATTTTTGTTGCTCAAAGGAAGAATGCATAGTTTCAGGGTCCTCTTTCTTCAGTTAGAAACATATTTCTTACTGAAATAGGATGGTACTGAATCCCAAAGGATATAATCCCTCCATTCCTATATGTAAGCATTCCAGGGATTCAAATTTTGTTCCATTATATAAGCATTCCTACATATAAGACAAAATATGATGAGTTGTTTGGTGTGTGGAGAATTGATGAGGTAGTGTAAATGAGGGGTATATATGTCTTCTATCCTCTTGACTAATTTTGTCTTGGGATTCTAGGAATGCTTATATATAGGAATGGAGAGAGTAAAATTCAGAAAGAGCAAAATTTTCAGCTCAACAATGAAGTTTTCTACGGCATTTTGTAATGTTACTTTTATCTTAGTCATCAAGTCTAAAGTTACATTTTTTCGCGAAAAGAAGCAGTGTCGATCCATTTGTGCCGTCTCCTGTGGCACAATAAATGAATGGGCCAAATGGGCCGTGAGATCGGGCACTCCAGACCACGGGCCCACTGAAACCCAGTCTCAAAACGCCGTTCCATTTCAAAACACCAACCTCTTGCCGGCCACCCACTGACACGCCACCCGCTCCGCCCACCGATGGATCACGCCGCCGACTACCTCGATCCCGCCGCCCCAACGCCCGCGGCCGCCTCCTCCTCTGCTGCCGTAGCCGAGGTCAATGCGTGGCTAGCCTCTCTCGCCGCGGAGGCCGCGGGCGGCGGCGGAGTGGCCGCTGAGCTGTCGCTGGGCCCAGACCCCACGCCACGCGGGGTGGCGTACCTCCGTGCGCTCGCGGCCGCGTCGCAGGCCCGGTCCCGCGCGGCCGGGATCGCGGCCGCGGGGCTGCGCGCGCAGGCCTCGGAGTACCGCGCCGAGGCGGCGCGCCTGCGGGAGACGCTCGAGCGGGCTGGCCTCGCGAGGGACGCGCTCCCTCCACCCGCAGCCGCGGCGGCGCGTGCTGTGGCTGCTGTGGCCAACCTCCTCGCCATCCGTGACACCGAGATGAGCAGGTGAACTGGCTGCGCTAGGGTTCTGAATTTCCATTATCCCCCCTCCCGCCCCTTATAATTGAGTAATCGAACGGATATGGGCCTTCTTTTCTCCTCCCAGACGCGATTAGTCAGTGATCTGTACTTATGAGCTCGAATGGGTAGATTATATGGGAATTGCATGAGCTGCGATGAATTATCCATATCTGTGATTTTTAATCAGCCACTAAGGTGCGGCCGAAGGTTTTGTAATTAGCCCAAGCAAAATTTAGAAAAGGCTGTTGCAGGCAGAAGACATTAGCAAACAATTACATGGGCAAACTGCCTTTTGTGGCTACCCTCTGGATCTTTTGGCCAAATAATAAAATCTACACTTGAACCAATAATACTATCACTTTTTGGTGCTCTAAGAAAACAGTTATATGGGCCGAACCATGAAATTCTATGGGCCACATACATTGGCAATTTGCCTTTTGTGGCAACCTGCTCGAACTTTTGAACAAATAGTAAAATCTACACTTGAACCAATTTTACTACCACTTTTTGCCGCTAAGGAAACAGTTAGATGAACCAAACCCATGAAATTCTATCATCATATTTGATATTTGTAGGAACTAGAAAATGCTCTAATTATATGTATTGAATCTAATTTTGCAGCCTTGTCATCCACTCTTAGGAAGCCGGCAGCTAGACATTAGTGATGTTTGGATATTTTGGGTGTCATGAGATATCCTGATAATTTTCTTTTGTATATCGTTGGTTTCGATTGATCTCTAAGATGTTTGTTATACAGCTTTGTGGTGGCCAGTGCAGACTTGTCGCTGAGGCGAGCAGAGGTGGAGGAGAAGAGGGATAAAGTGCATAAGGAATCGAAGGCGCTCTCGATTACACAAGGAAGGCCATAACCAAGCTTACTGAGCTCAAGAAGTGAGTGGAAAACTATCCAGTTATTGTTTAACTAAATGAGTGCTCAGTGCTCACCAATAATTGCCACCTTGATTCTTTTGTTAAATATGATAAATACTCGAGTCGTCTGGCGGAAAACGGTTTGTGAGTGGGGTCTGTTGTTTCTACTTTCTAGGATGTTGGAGAAATTCAAAAATGATGTTGAGAAGCAACAGGCAGAACAAATGACAGATTGGGAAACAAAGCTTGTCATGATGGACTCGAAGGAGCGACAATACATCCTTCAAGTCTCAAATTATAAGGTGACCAGTTTTCTGTTTGGTACCTTTGTATGTAATGCATAGGCTTTTGTTCTTAGTTTTAATCCTCACAAGCAAATTTCTGTTCACAATTATTAATCTATGTTTCCAAAAAGATTGATATATTGTTTGGTTTTACAACAAAGACTTTTAGACTCGAGCAAGTTGGGGTAGGTTAGAGATGAAACCTAGGGATAGCCCCTGCCGAAGAGGAATACCAGTTATGCTGTGTCGCTATCCAATTATATGGGAAACCTTTCAGTTTGAACTTTTGTTTGAGCAAGTTCATGTTTTCAATGGGATGTATCTTTATAAAAGTGTGCTGAAGCACTTTGTGGCCACTAACTTTACTACCTGTCTTATGAACATGCCCCTAATGCATTATATGCTAAAATGCCTGCAATCTTTTCTTTTAGAGATTATAATTTTTTGGATGGTTTAAATGAGCTATATATCTTAAACGTCTTATTTGATAGGAAAATAAATTAATGTTCGGTGTATGAAGTTCTTAACGATGATTCATCCAACTACTGGATAGAATTTGATCGACCATGCTATAGTGTTCATTTTATCGCCTATTTCAATACTTTGCTATTTCTCAGCGAATCAAGTTGTCCTTCCATTATTATCAGAGTATCTTTGCTATTTATAGCTTTGTGCCATTTCATATGCCAAGTTTATGCTTTACATATTACATACATTTGTCTGATTAGAAAATCTACCTTGACACCTTAGATTCGTCTTTTTTTTTACCAGGCAATGCTTAATCGAGTGGGTTATACTCCAGAAATCAATCATGGTGTGTTGATGGAAATGGCAGAGCACAAGAAGGATCTGGAGAGGAAGACAAAACCCATCGCTGACACATTGAGAAGCTATCAGGATTTACCCCCAGTATGGTTTTTGCCTTCTATTTTATTCTTTTTCCTCTGCTGTAAATCTTAGCTTACTCTTGTACTTTGGCAATTGTAAACAGGATAAAGCTCTCGCGGCACTAGCTATAGAGGACAAAAAGAGGCAGTATGCAGCTGCAGAAAAGTACCTGGAAGATGTGTTGCAATCTGCTTTAACCACACCTGGCCTATGATATTCATCTGATAAAGTGCATAGTTCTATTTTGTGTATCTTATGTTGGCATCGTTTAATGGTGTAATGCTTATCAACATTTTAGTAAGTTGTAGATTAGTTCTATAATCCTGTAAAATCCCTATCAGATGTCTTCTTAATGTTTGTGCCTTCCAGGGTACATGTTCTGTGAATGTGTGAGTTTGTCTGGTGTGTTTATGTGGGATTGTGGGTATTATTACTTTGGTATGTTTTTCTTTTTCCTTCAATATAATGATAGGCAGCTCTCCTGCCGGTTCAATAGAAAATGTCTTCCTGATCTTGGATGGAAACTATGATTATGGAATGAATGATCAAGCTTCTTTACCTATTATCTGAAATGTTATATGCCAACAGGAAATTAGATCTTGTTAACTTTTTGCCAACTTCTTGTGTTGTTGCATTTATATTCAAATTCATCAAATGTTCACAATGTTGAAATAAAAGTCAAAGCCCGTCAGACTGTCAGTCTAACAGTTGGTATTGGGTAAAGAAAAAAGTTTGAATATGCTTATTTTGGCTCCTTGTTTTGCATTATATGATACAACAGTTAATTAGCATTAGTTTTTTGTTGCAGGAGACAGACAATCATACATGTATTCTATATCTATAGATGTATAAATACAATACTACACGTTAGCTATCTAAGCTGACAGCACCTTTTTCTTCCTGATATCCTGCCATGGCAGCAAAAGCTCAATAATAATAATGTTATGAAGAGAGCTACACAACTGGTGGTACTATTTTAGTTGACTTTATTCCTGAAGGTATGTAGTCTTAATAGTCTTATTATTCTTAAAATGGTTTAAGATTAATTATGTAAAAGCTCAAGCATGAAATTCATTGAGTATAGTTCTTTGAGCTTTCCTGTGCTACAGTTTTCAATACTGCAGCTATTGATCCATATTATTTACTTATTTCTAGGGGTTGACCTGGTAGCTGTCATTCTTTTTCTACTGATAAACTGTCCATTGTTACATGTATACCTGTAAGCATTGCTTCATTCATGATTTACTCTTCAAATCTTCTTTATGTCTTGAGGATAAAGCATGGTACTTTTTATTGTAGAAGTTCTTTGCTTGAAATGCAATATTCTTCCTCCGGTTTTTTACTGATGTCGTTAGGACAACTTTGTTAGTTCAAAGGGAACTAAGTTTGTTGTCTGAACTTCATAATTTTAAAACCGGAGGGAAAACTATATAGGGAAACAATTGCTTGTAGCAGTTTGTGAAGAGTTTTCTTCTACTGCATTACATAATGCAATGGTAATCCCTTTAGTGGGTTTTCTGAGAGGTTTCTTATACTGCATTACATAATCGATTTTCATTATTAGCTGTTTGCATAGGATACTAGCGACCGTCTAGCATTACCATACCATTCTGAACTTCACACTTCTTTTTACTGTCATTCTTACGTTCAAGAATTTGTTTCACCTAGCATATGTTTACTCATTTAAAACTAGAGTACCTACTTTGCAATCTTTTGTTCTCAGTGAAAATCTGCTTTACAGTTTCTTACAGTGCATCATCATCCTTCTCTCTGGAGTGTATTGCGCCTCAAACATTAGGGATTCCAACAAAAGTTGCCCCACCAAAAAATGAAAAAAATTATTGAATAAAACTGTTTGTAAGAATGGACTAGATTCTGAAATGCTCAAATCATCCTTTCTATATATGATATACTTGAATAATTTCTACTCTGCCACACATTGTTTCGGTACCCTGTCGGTGAGCCTCCATGAGTCTGTACAGTAATCATAAATCTTATACTTAGTATCCACATCGTTCATTTTCTGCTGCCCATCCGCATCTAATTCCTGGCTGAACCAGGTGCTATCACTAGAATTTTGACCACAAATCCAGGCAGTCTTGTATGGGACACAAGCTATGGCTCTGTAGTTCCGAAAGAATGCTGTGAATGGTGCCTGGGACCAGTCAGTCTTGATGCGTCCACCCTGCGTTGCCCATTCATCTGCATTCCAAATGCTGGCATAGAGCCTCATAGGCTGAAAGAGTGGAAAGGGATAATCGTCCCTCATCTTATTCTTCACCCGCCGGATTGGTTTTCCATTGACAAGTATTCTGTAACCCAGCAACAGATAAATTGATTTAGTTTAACACTTTCAAATTATAAAGTGGACCAAGATCATTTCAGAATCGCTTACCACACATCACAGAATTATCAAAATGTGCCTTATTAGCACCTAAGGAACTAACTGTTTAACTTTAACCACTATAAGAAGGGAACTTACATGATATTATGTGGGTTCCAGATGATGGAGTAGGTATTGAAGTCTTGGGTTGGATCGAACCAAAGACGGTACTGCTTTTCTCGTCCTCCTTTCCCTTTGGCATAGATATTGGTATGCAGGGTGTACGGTTCACCAGTAGCATTCCCCAAGAACTCAAGGTCGATCTCATCATGGTATTGCCATGGCCCCTCTGTAATCATCTATTTTTGGATGATAGAGAAAAAAATGGTGAGGCTAAGGATCTATAACTGACCTGAAAAATGAGTTTTTATGTTTCTTGTTTACTTACATATATTGTGGTGACAGTTCCAGCTGAGTCCTTGGGGACTAGCTTGATGTCCATGTCAAATCTCCCAAAGAGGTACAAGCTTTTTGAGCGGAATGCCGATGTTGTCCAACGGTCGAGAGTTAGTGACATGGTTTGGTGGCCAGTGCTATCGTATATCACCTGTGTGTTGCCCCACATCCTTTCAAAGCTCTCAGACATGTCGCTGATTGCTGGGGAGACCACTAGGATGAGATAGACTGCCGCTAGGGAGGTTAGGAAGTGAGCCCTAGTTTGCTTCATGGCTTCTAGTGCTATTTATCGAGTGTGGTTGCTATGAGTGGCTCAGAATGATGTGTACTTATATATAGAAGACCAAGTGCAGGAGAATAGGTTGTCCTCAAGTCTGAACAAGATCTAACGTAGTATGGGCTTAGATTCTTGAATAATGTGATAAACCAGACACAATTGGCTGGCTTCTGAAGATGTAGGTATAAAAATTGAATGATGTACTGGGAATCAAAGATTGAGCAGGAGAGCCACCGGCCTATGGTGGCTTCTGTCAAACTAAGCTGGCCCTTCCAGCAAGTTGAGGGTTTTACTTTCCCACTTTGAGGTCAATATGACTGTTTTAGTTATCTTGCGGGCCCAGTTATCATATTTACCCAGCTGTAAATTTAAGTAGTTAGTTATATGGTTCTGTCCAGTCCTATGGTGTGCTTCTATGATCATGAAAGTAAACTTTGTGGCTTTCTATAGATCGAAGTACAGCTGTGGGCTGTGCCACCGATTAGTAATGATATCTGATATAGCAATAGCGTATAAACAATTATGTTTGGTTCTGGGTTGGCGGATCTAATAAGTGCCTTAAAGAATCGATTTCCCAGGTTCAGTAAACCATTTATACTAATGCAGGTGTTGTTTGGTTAGTACATTAGGTAATCTCTGCAAGTCAAACAAGTCAGTCACCTGTGAATCACATGGCCATGCACACGCTGAAGTCACTATTGAAATAATTGTGCATTCCTGATTGCAATTTGTCCATCAGTGGTCCTTAACACTTAAGCCCCCTTTGGATTGAAGGAAAAACAAAGGAAATTTGGAGGATAGGAATTGTAAAGGAATTTTTCCTATTTGACCCTTTGGCCCATAGGAAAAACAAAGGATACTTTCTATAGGAATGGATTCCTATGCTTGATTTTGGAGGAAACAAAGCAAGAGGTTAGACCTCTTTTTTCTTTCCTTTGTTTTCATGTAGAGCAAAAGCAAGCTATAGATTCCTTTGTTTTTCCTATGAGACTACCAAAGACCTTATCATCTCAATTCCTATGTTTTCAATTCCCATAGGATTTCAAAAGCATACCATCTCAATTCCTACATTTTTCCTATTCCTATGTTTTTCTATCTTACATTCCAAAGGAGGCCTAAATCTGCAGTAAATAAACAACTTAAATTTTTTTGTGATATAGGGTGTTTTGCACGCACGATTGTCTTAGTTTTGATCTTTAATTGCATGTCTGTCCCTGTTTCTATTTTTTCTAACTTGGCATGTTTGCCCCTAACTTTTTGAAAGAATGGCACATTTGCCGTGAAAAGTAAAAAACAGGGGCAAACATGTGATTCCTATTCGATACAAAAGGATAAACATGTCAAGTTGAAAAAAATAGGTCAAATATGCAATTGGATATCGAAACAGGGGCATAGAAGCAGTAACAATGTGGTGAAATTCTTTGAGATCAGATTGAATTGTAAAACATTTAGCTAGTTTTACATTTCCAAACTGTAATATTTCTGGTCTAAACACCAACGTTTTGAAACTATCATAGTATGCCTCAACCTTCCTTATCATTACTAGTGGTGGGGCTTGATCATTTACATGGAGATATTTCCCAAGTATATGATATTGAAGATGCACAGAACTATGGGTGAGCTTACCGTAAATATTTTAGATTGTTATACATAATTCAAAGTTCTTGTGCGAGAAAAATAATTTACACCTCATCTAGTTATAACTGATCTTGCTCACTTGCTGCAGTAATATTGACCTGAACACTAGTGTGAACTTGCCTTTGTTGACTTTGTAACAAATGTTTGTAACTATTATGGCTATTTGACTTTGTATTTGCGTAGATGACCGTGACCTAGGCACAGTTTTGTAGGTATCCTAGTCTGTTTCCGAGGCTAGTAAGTAATGAGAGTTACTTCTCCTGCAATTAATATTTAGCAGTAACTGTTCTCTTTATATGCCTGAAAATAGGCATAGAGATTGCTTCTATTTAATGCTTCTGTGGCTTCTATTAATTCTCTTTAGGCTTTACGTCCGGTTTCCTAAACTTCTAGGCACATGGCATGGGGGATCTGTAATGCACAACCTGAAAAATACTCAGTGAGCGTGCTGCGATTTTTTTGTCCAAAAGAATAATGGAAAATGCTAAAAAAGTTGACTGAATGATATTAAAGAAGGTCATTTGCCCTTGGTTATTTGTGTCCAGTATTCAATATGTGTTTGAATGGAGTGAAAATCTGATAACTGAAGCTCAGGATGATCTTGAATAACTATCATATTCTCTTAAAAATGAGAGAAATTTTAACAGATTTCTGTTGAATATGCTCTTCAGACTTACAGCTTTTTTCCGCTGCTACAATTTCTCACAATAATTGTGGCTATATATATTCACTCTAGATTCGTATTGTTTCTATTGTGGGCTATTTATTATGGCACGGTACAAGTCCATGAGTAAAAGTTAGGAGTATCAAATCATACACTAGGAAAGTGAAACAAAGGTTTGAGATTGTCTAGTTAGGAAAGTGATGGTATATGATGGGAACTAGATACATACATCAGGTTGATCTCTATAATGAGTGGACTTGAATTAGTATCTTGGGTATTAAGTAGGTAACCCTGTATATTGGGGAACTCGTGAACTTCATTTCCATGGGGAATAAAAGTACTCCCTCTGTTCCTATATGTAAGCATTCTAAGCTTTCAAAATTTGTTCCTATTTGTAAGCATTTGTAGCCTCCTGTGGACCCCATGCACGTCATCCTATTTGTAAGCATTTGTAGCATCCGTAAAAATTCCATTGAGGTGTTCCTGCTGATTATCATTGCCCAATAGTTGCTGACATTCAAAGAAGAGATGAAAGGTTGTTTCCTCTAGGGCGATGTCACAAAGAGTGCAGTTTTGTAGTTGTCTCTGGGGTGATGTCACAAAGAGTGTTCTTCATAGGATGTTTCTTGTGTTTAGTTTGTTCATAAATAGAAGCCATGTAAATTTTCACTTTCTTAGGGCACTTTGATTTCCACAACCATTTTTGGGCTCTAGGTTGATTCCATTGTACCTATAGTCCTATACCTACGACAAAATATAATCGATAGGATACTGACGAGTGACAAGGTGCTAGCAGTTCAAGCTATCAACCTATCCGTGGCAGCTTATACCTTTTCTGATTGATGTGTCTCACTTTGTGTAGGCTGATGTAGTATCATTCCGGTGCTACACTGAAGCACTTAAGAAAGGATGCATATTGTCTTTTTATTGATTGATATCCTGATAGTTAGCACTGAAAGGTATGTAAGTAGCCCAACATGACCGTGGTAGCAAATTGATCTAACAATATTGACAGTCAAAATATTACGCCTCATGTCTTTGTTCAGTATGTATTCAGTTTTAGGTGTCCGTTTTGATTGGCTTTCTCATGCTACCAAAGTTTGGAGGTGGAGCATCCACGATTCGGGGGAATGGATTATTCTCACAATGTAAGCTGAGGTGGTAATAAACCATACATTCCGAAACAATGCTGTTATGTATTTAGCCCACTTCAGCATCTTTGGAGCGCTTCACATCCGATATATGCACAGCAGGTACCTGAATATGTGTATTTTTTTATTTTCTTTGTAATTAATCGCAATGGATAACACATTAATAATACTGTTCATCTCGAAAAAAATGAACCGAATTACTCAATCATCCATACACTTCTCACCCTATCTTCTAGAATCATTTCTCCGCTTCACACTCACGAGGGAACCCATTTTTGAATCTCTTTGTGTCACTGCAATAATCATAGATCTTGTAGTTATCATCCACCTCCTTGAGTTGCTGTTTTCGCGTTGTGTCCAGCTCCTGGTTGAGCCAACCCATAGGGTTGGCTGAACCCTCACCACACAGAGAGGAGGTTTGGTACGAGGCACATGATATAGCCCTGTAGTTCCTGAAGTATGCGGCGAATGGTGCTTGCGACCAGTCGGTCTTGACCCGCCCACCCTGTGTTGCCCAGTCGTCAGCATTCCAGAGGCTTGCGTACACCCTCATTGGCTGAAAGTATGGGTACTCGATACCATTCATCCGCTTATTTTTCATCTGCCGGATAACCTTGTTGTCTACGAGAATTCTGCATTTGATATCAATATATGATTTAGGCTAAGTGGTTCCAAATAAGTGACCAAGATCTGTATCGTTGTGGGAAAATTTCTTTTCCCACAATTTCTTTACAATGTTCCGCTGAATGCTGCGTACTACGTAGAGATTTTAAAACTTATGAGGACAGCAAGGAAACTTACAGAGTCCAATCTCTGTTCCAAATGATGGTGTAGGTGTGGTAATCTGTTGTGGGATCAAACCAAAGGCGGTACTGCTTCTCTCTTCCACCTTTCCCTTTGGCATACATATTTGTGTGCAAGGTGTAGGGCTGGCCGGAGCTGTTACCCAAGAACTCAAGGTCGATCTCATCATGGGCCTGCCATGACCCCTCTGATATCATCTGTTCTCAAATTGCAACAGATATTGGTTGTCAGTATAAAGGATCGAAAATTAAGCAGCTCGAATGATAATCAGTTCAATCTTTGGTCACTTACATAGAATGTGGTCACTGTGCCGGCTGAGTTCCCAGGTACAAGCTTGATGTCAACGTCGATCCTGCAGAAGCGGTAAGTGTTCTTCGAGCGCATTGCTGAGCTAGTGTAGCGGTCGAGAGTCAATGCGATGGCTTCTTGGCCGTCACTGTCTGTGACAACCTTGGAGTTGCCCCACATCATATCAATTTCATTGGCTATGTTGCCAGCGACAGGGGAGATGGTGAGGAACAGGTAGGCAGCCGCCAGGGAGGCCAGGAGCTGAGCCCTAGCCTGCCCCATGGCTGCTGGAGTTGATGAGTTGGTACAATGGGAGTGTGCATGTTCCTACTTAGTGGACTTATATAGATAGCAGAGAAGAGATAAAGGCATTTAAGTCAAATCAAAATCTAACCTTGAGAAAACTTTGATTTTGTGGACATCAAAGAAATCAGAGGGAATCATCTAGCTGTGCTATGTAAGTGCAGTTGAGAAAATCTCATGCTTCATTTAAAGCTTGAGAAGTGGAAGAGTTGACCAACATGTTCGAGGGTTGTATCACTTTGATCTGTGAGCCACCCCATGATGGCATGATGGCTTCTGACAGACGTAGTCGGTTCTTTGGCAAGTTGAGGACTTATGCAAGGAGTCAAAATGATTTCTTTGTTTTCTTAGAAGAGTATTTTAGTGTCTTTGGCTATCGTGTATTATAAGGTAGTGAAGATGAGCCAAATGGAAAACTGTTTTATGTTTCTTCTGAAAAGAATTGTGACCATGCCCTGAAACACTGATAATCACTAATCTCCTGCAATCAATTTTGGCGACTGAAATCTTTTACAATACAATTCCTTATCCTGATACGTAGCATCAATAATTTTGTGCAAAATTCAGAAAATTGATTTTTTTTGGAAGAATTGTGAACAATTTGTTTGGTAGACTTGGTTGGGATAATGATAAATGAAGTTGCCCAGATTCACAAATCTCTTTACTAATGTGAATGAGGTGGTGGTCTGATCTTCCATTTACAGATAGATCCAAGTCACGTGAAGATCACGAGGTCATGTGCACTGAAAGTTCCACCAGAGATTCGCTGCTCCATGTTTTACCTTTTTTTTTTTTGTGTATACTCAATATTCTAAGCTATTCGTTTCATAAGATCGTGTTTTACCTCTGAAAATCCTCATGTATACTGAAAACCCTACAAAATCGTGACATTCTTTCTGTTTTTTTTATCATGCATCTGTAAACAAAGGTTATTCGAAAAGAACTGCATATCATTTGCTTTTGAATTGCTTGAACAAAAATGGCCCACTACACGACTACACAGTCATAGACACTATTGTAAGGCATTGCCTATTCTCCAGTCTCCACTACTGTTAATAAATAGAGAAATTCCCCTCATGCGGGGCATTGAAACCTGTTCGGAATTTTACAGCAGCCAGAATTGGTAGAGATTCGCTGGCGATGTGCTGAGCTGCAGTATTCTGGTCATCTTTGTGAATTATCAAAAAAATAATTTTGCTATATCGTTTCTGTGCATATTACTTTCTGACAAAAGTGCGTGCATCGATCTCCAACTTGTTTATCGATCCAGCGCAGCCGTTCATGCCTCTGGCTGTAACTGGGCCGAATATTCTTTTAACGGTAATAGTACAGACTCGTAAAGTCTTGAGTTGACTACATACCATTAAGTGGTTAATAGTTTTGCTTGCTCAACTTCTTAGTAGTATTTTACCGTGTGTTTGTGTAGAAGACCGAGTCATGCGGACTTGTAATACAGTTCACATGAGCCGTAACTTTTCGATGTACGTAAATCTAGTCTAACCTGTAATTAATGTTCACATTTCTTTATGCATGCGATCCCATCGACGAAGTCATGGTTTTGATTAGTGTAGCATTGTTTTGGCTTGGCATATGCCTGGGTCCATGAGAGATGTCGAGTTCTTCGCGTGACAGAACCGTGCTGCACCGGCGGTGTCCAGGGAGAGCATAGCACCACATGTGTTCGGCGTGTGAGCTCTTATTTTCCTTTGCCAGACTCTGACTTTGGATGCTTCGCTTGGAAAATAGCTTTGCCAGGCAATTTCACATATACAGTTCAGATCCAATGGGAAACTCGGACGGCAGGAGCAGGTCAGAGGCTACCACTGTAAGTTTGTACAGTGAATTTGTTTCAATAACGAATTTGTACGGCTTCTTTCGTGCTGCTATCAGGCTGTTAAATGTTGAGCGATTTTACGGTACATTATTTTTAATATAGGCCGTTCATTCCTTCTGGACCAACGGTCCTAATTGATTGTTATCACCTTAACTACTATTTTGATAACAAGTGGTAATTCAAGGTGGTAGCAAGTGGTAACAGATTTAGTAATAATGGTCCGTAATCCAACGGTCTAGATTATTTTGTTACCACCTTACAATTTGAGGTGGTAAAATGTACCATAAAAGAGACCTAAATGTTATCGATCCCAGGCAACGTTGTACAACTTGCTTTGAAATTTGGATAGGTCTGCATTACATGTCGGCCATGTTTTAGCTGACCGTCAGTTTTGTCCTGGCCACTGACCAAGCAGATTAGACTTTTGGTAAGAATCTGGATGTGCAAATTCTTGGCAGAATCGAAGAGTATATGAAACTTCTCTGCAGGAGTTCGACAGCTGAAATGCAAGGGTGCTTCAGAAGATGAAATATGCTAGTCTTGTTCCTTTCAGAAAAGAAAAACAATGTGCAAGTTTTGTGATTGTACAATCAGAATGCAAGCGACGTGAGAGTGCTTAGTTTCCAGTCTCCCTCTGACGTGAGAGATTTATGGGGTGAATCTTTGTTCCAGTGTAGCTTTCATTTTCCATGGCTTTGAAATCATAGAACCAGAACTGGGAAGAAACAGGGCAGCCTTTTAGCTGGCAAGGTAGAGTGTTGTCACCTCTTTCTAATACACTCAGTGCTGCACAAAAGCATCAAGTTCTCAGATCAGGATCGAGTCTTTGGCTCAACATTATTACTCTCATTCATGGCTATTTTATTTTTTTAGTTGTAAGTGACATGCTCAATCTGGCATTTCTGATGACAATGCAAATATTGAGGGATATAGTCATCACAAATGCCAGATTGACAACAAGGCATGCAAATGACTATATGCTTGTTCAGTAAGCAGTATCTGAAGGGACAAGAGGTCACATGAACTCACAAAGCAGACATGGCAGCCGTAGAACATCGAGGGGTTGTGGACTTGTGGCACAGACAACGAATAGAACTGAGGAAGTACGAGAGATGGGTCACTGTGAAGTGGAAGCACCTCAAAAGGCAACCAATGTACATGGATTCAGTGGATGATGGACACAATTAAGTGGGTAGACACAAGGACCTGAC
>JAUNZO010004709.1:0-54909 GCA_031894775.1 Chloris gayana
CACTTTCAATGGCCTAAGGATATCTCCAAGGATCGTGACCCAAATCGGAGACCCAAACAAGCGATTAGGTTGGCGTGAGGCTGAAAAGTAACCACCGAAAAGTGGATGTCTCCAACGGTGAGCCAAAAAATGGAGTTTGACAAGGAGGTTGAGCGGGCCCTGTCAGCTACGGCATTGGGTGTGAATGCTGTGGAGGGAGGTTGCGGAGGGACGTGCGGCAGCACCGACCGCGCAGGCGCATGCGACCAAAAGTGGTGGCTTTACGGCGGCTGATCTGCACGTGAGATGGAGCTGTGGAGGCGGGGGCGGGGCGGAACGGAGCAACGGTGGAGCGGGGCGGAGCAGGACGGAGCAGTGGTGGGGCCGGGCAGAGCCGAGGTGGTGGGGCAGGGTTAAGGAGAGGCTGGGCGGTGAAGGAGCATGGGGAAGGGGAGGAGAACACGAGGGGAGAGGGGGTGCGGCGCGTTGGGTCGTAGGAGGGAGTTAACTATCTATGGGTCGCAGGAGGGAGTCTTCCTAAAATGGGCTACCCGTTTGGGTCCTCCGTTGGAGATCATTTTTGACCTTTTACAACCTATTTGGGTTTGGGTCTCCATATGGGTGATCCCTTGGAGATAGCCTAAGGCACGCAATTGAGATCAACGACCATGGCCGGGAAGTCGAATGGAAGAAACTGCGATCATGTTGCTGCTTTTCGGAAAACATGACATGTGAGTTTGCGCCATCCCTAGTGCTAAGGTTCTTCTTGCATCTTTCATAATAGCATCCCCAACAGCTCTCCTAAAATTACATCTCCTCCAACATAATAGTTTAGGAGATGCCTCCAAGTCATTTCCAGAATTTTAGTACATGACTGCTTGAGTAGCTCTCCTAAAATCACCTCCTATAAAAAAACGTAAAGTCAGAAACGACGCTTTCATAAAATGAGAAAGGCATTCTATCCGATTGCGCAACCTGGACCATGCGCGTCGCCGGCCCATGCTCTCTACATCACGGTCTCTCGCGCTGGTGTATGGCGGTGGCGAGGCCTTGCTGTAGTGGGCTGACGCGCCGATAGGCGGGCAGGCCGGTGCCGACAGGGGTTCACGCTTGCTTGAGCAGGATAGGGTCGATGTGGCAAGTCCGGAGGACGGGCAGTGCAACGGCGGGCGGATATCAAGGGTGGGGCAGCGCGGTGGCCTTGCACGGTGACAGGTGGAGAGCGGGTGGCGCGGCAGAGGGCGGATGCGCGTGGGCGTGGCTGGCTGGGCAGCTCTACGAGTTGTGGCGGCGACGTCTAGGGAGCACGTGGGCGGATGGGAGTGCGCGGGAACGGGCTCACGCTAACGGGAGACGGGCGCACGTGGACGGGAGCATAAGGGATGAAAAGAGGAGACAAAGATAGATCCCCTCCGTGGACGTGGAGGAGATGAAGAAGCGCTTTTACTCATGTGGAGTAAAAGAGGAAACATTGGAGAAGATATGTTGGAGAAGTTTTTTTTCCCTTCTCGTGCCAAAATGACTAATTTTTTGTCGTAGCGGACGAGGAAAGGGATTTGTTGGAGATGCTCTTACAGCAGACACCATGTCTTCAACATTTGTCACAGTTGTCTTGGGCGGTGGCCACAGTTGTCTTCCGTGAAGATGAGCTGGTACACGAAGTCCCCGCGGGCCGGTGAGAAACTGAGAATAGTCTCACCGATGGTCCTCTTTTCAACAATTGCACGAATCTTAAAGCGTAGTGCCTAATTAATTTTGTGATTAATCAAAGGGTCGAATCCTATATCCAAGCCCAGTCAGGCCCGAGGTACACCGGTTCGAGTCTCCTTGAGTTTCCTTCACGGAGAACCGGTTCCAGTTTCCTTGGCTGAGTCTTAGTCCGTCAAAATGCCTTTTGTTCCCCATGGCAGCATCGCAGCGAGGCAAGACACCGCTCAATCAACAGTTCCCAATTCCATAGCTATTCGGTTGCAGGATGCAAGTTGACTGCTGGGACTACTTCACGAGAGTACCCACCGGAGTTTCAATACATATAGGATTTGGGCGAGGTCAGGCGCGCCTCGATAGGGACTTTCCCTTCCTTGCGTCAATTGGATGGAACAAGGCGCAGACGAACGTCGGCGGATGGATCCGCAATTCAAGTGTCGCGCAGCAGATTGGGCGCATGAGGCAGACGCCTCGTCACACAACCGGAGGAATGAACCTCTCATGTGAAATCTCGAGGGCGCGCCGCCAAGCTCGCGCAAAAGAAGAAAACCTGAACCGATTTAATCTGTATTGTTCGCCTTGGGCCTAACTGGGCTTGTGTATATGGTAGGGCCCTATGATTAATCCAAAAAATTAATTAGGCTCCATGCTTTATGATTCGTGCAACTTTTAGATGGAGGACCATCGGAGCACTTCTCAAGAAGAAAACAAGGGCAAAAATTCAGACAAGACCATTCGTATGCACATTGCAACTCAGAAAATAATATAGGAATTAAAAGTGAGCATCATGGTTTATATATTATTACAACAATCGTATTCAACCCACACAATTTAAACTGGCAATTTTGCATGTTCAAATTTCACCCTTGAAAAGGACAACAATCAACACACCACACACACCACAAAACACACAAGACGAGAGAGTACAGCAATTAACACCAATGATGGAAAGAAGCTCATCCAGCTGCTGATTAATTAAATGGCCTCTAGCTGGCTCCCTCGCTCTTGATTCTTTCTTTTCTACCGCGTGCTCAGAGTACAGAGATATTTAGGGGGATCTCTGTTACGCGGTTGACAGGCTCATCGTCGGCATGATCTCTGATACGACATGACCGAGCAATTATTAAAAGACAAACAAAACGGGATACAACATGAGAAAAATGCAGGCCACAGGGTGAGTCAACTGCAGCATGCATCGATCTCAACAAACCACAATCAAAATAAATTCAGCTGGAGGGATCAAAGCTGCAACGGCTGGTTGAAGATGCAAGTGGAGGAAGTAAGATTACGTGCAGCAGTTACCCACAATATACATCCCTGCTGCTGCTACTGCAATAAATCAACGGAACGATATTTATTCATTCACGCTAGGTGTGTGCCAATATATATAGTACAAGTAGTGCTGCATTACCTCACAGGAGCGCGGAGCCCCTAAGCAGGGTCCTTTTGTAGTGCCGTGGGTGCGTCATCTTGTACAGGGATGGGTGGTGGTGAGCGTCCTTGCCGTCCCACTTGAGCTTGTCCCACCATTCCTTCTCGCAATAGCACTCCACCTTTGTGTTATAGTCACCGCTGCCAACAGCCGGCAGGCGAGTGAGGCTCCAACAGCCCCTGATTTGGATGCTCTCAAGGTTTGGTGCGTACATCCTCCCGTGTCCACAGATGCCATGCAGCATGGGTAGCTCAATCAGGTGGATACGCTTCAGCCTAGGAAATTTCACTACAGTTGTTGTGATGGCCTGTTGTTGCTGTTGATCTTGGCTGTTATGTGTGTCATCATCATTATCCAAGACAGTCGGGAAGACAGCCCTAAGATCTCCACACCACATGATCTCGAGGGCGTTTAAGTTGCCCAGGATCAATGTGGTAGACAAGGGCAGCACATGTGTGAGCCGGGGGCAAAAGTCCACGTGCACCAATTGCAAATGGCCGAACGAATCACTATCAACCATCCTCGGTTTGCTCAACTTCCAAATGCAGCGCGCCCTGGGGAGCTGTGATGACCACAATGTTGTCAGGACACGAAAAAATATCACGTGACGGCTTCTTTCTCCTGATTCACCGCCAACCAGAGAGCAAATGAAGGCACATTCCAGACTAGAGCACCTCTCAATTCGGCACCACATTAGCCACTGACCAACCGGAGCCTTCGAGTGGGCAAGGGACACAGGTGATGAACTTGCTGTCGTGTACATGCAGGATACCAGCATTATCACATATTGTATCTGGTACAGTAATGATAGCATCAGAACTAGTGCTCATTATTTCTTCACGGCTGGCTGTTTTCTCTTCTAGTAATTTGGTCCTCGTCGGCTTATTATGACGGTCTCGTATGTACATGTAGCAGTTACCAGTGTCCAAAGTTGGAGCACGTGGGCAGGGCCATATCTGTGTGATGATAGCTGTAGCATCACCATCGTCGCCTTCGCTTGCATGTTGCTGTTTCAAGGTGGCAGCAATGCCTTCATATAGTGCCGATGTTGCATTATTGACGACTTCAGGCGGTTGTTTCTGTGCGTTTACCACCAACAGCTTCTCAGCAACATCAGCAGGACCAAGGGCGGAGGCGATCTCCAAGTGTACATAATGGGTGTCGAAATACCTTTTGAACTCCACAAGTGACCAGAGGAGCCTTGCATCCTTTATGAGAACATACCAATTGTACTGGGTGGGTGATAGACTGCCATAGTTAACAGATAATGACGACAGGGATGATTCTGATGTTGCATTACTAGTGCTTCGACGATCCTCCACAGTTGTATTATCGATGCGCACCATACTCAAATAAGTTTTTCTATTTTCTCCAGGTGGCCATAGGATTGTGCAGAGCTTGTCACAGTCTAGTGCAGCCAGTTCATCAAGTCTGTCGAGCTACCATTTCACTGAGATCCAGTATCTTCACTGCTGTGCCAGAGATATCAATGCTTTCGAGCTGCTCAAACAATCCTCTCAATATTACATTCTTTAGTTTAGCACACCCCTGAATGAGATTCGTTGCAGCCCAACATTTCCCTCGTCAATGACGATAGTCTCTAGGAGGTGGCTGCTATTTGATGCCATAGTTAAGTTTGTCATGCCACTACTCATGGTACAGTTGTTTTCTGAAAATTCAAAAAGCTCCATCTTTTTCATGCCCGAAAACAAGTCATCATCTTTGGCCAACCTAGTATTGCAATTGATTATTGACTTTGTTACTCGGAGCTTGTGGATATTAGGCAGCCGCCCCTGTAACTGTCCCATATCCCAATCCTTGGCTCCCATCACATGTAGCTCCCTAAGCTGAGTCATGTGATCTATCATCTGTGTGGACATGATCCGATCACAGCTGGTATAGCGCACATCGAGAACCCACAGCCTCTGGAACCTCTGGAACCACTGGTGGTGGATCTCCTCATCCTTATTGTCTGACACATCTGTATTGATTGCTTGGTCTTGACAATGCTCGAGCAATAGAAATTTCAGGTTGTTGGAGCAGAGCAATGGAGGTGATGAGAAACAAAAGGTGCAGTGTGAGAGGTTGAGCACCAGGAGTTTTTGAGGATGTAGGATCATATTGCCAGCCGGGAAAAGCAAAACCCCATAGACCGGTGAAGCGAAGTATGGCATGACAGCCATACTTTCTTCAAATCTGATGAGGTTGGAGGGCAAAGATTGCAGGTTACGGTGATAGTAGTCTGTATCCAGATGGATCTCATGTTGCAATGCATCAGCATCTCGCCATGACCCGTCATCAGGAGGAACATCTTCGCTCATCCCCTGTTGTGGGTCTATGATGCCATCACATATCCAATAGTTAGAGCCATGGGTAGCTAAATCATAGTCCACTCTGAAGCGATGGCCTGTAGAGCATAGGTTCCACAAATACAGAAAGCACTTGACAATTTGTGAAGGCTGATCAATGCCACCAGTAACCACAAGTGCAACCTCTTTGGCCTCTTGGTGCAAAAGGTAGGATCGGAGCTCCCTTGGATCTTGCTCAAGATGTAACGCTGAAAGAAAAATATTGGTAGTTGGTTCTGAGCTCATGGCGTTATCCACCTTTATCTTAGGGTAGAGACGGAATCTCCCTTGGAATGTCCACAACACCTTATTGCCTAAGTACTTGGATAGTGGGAATCCAAAGCTTGCTAGATCGATCTCCTTGCTTCCTCCATTGCAGAAAATCACTAAGAACTTGCGATTCAATTGCTGTATGCGTCGATGCATTGCCCCTAGAACTTCTTCTATCACTGCGCGGGAACCCTGGCTCACCCCGTTGAAATCGTCCTCTTCATCTTGTCTGTTGAATATCTCCATAACCTTAGCAGGAAGGTCCAACTGCTCCGCTATTGTCCTCTGAAACACCCTCATACTCTCCCACTGTGAGCAGTCGATGTGGATGATTTGATCGAACTGCAGCCCAGCTGGGGCTTTTGAAGCCACGGCGAGGCGTTGGGAGACGGCTCGCAGGACGGCAGTTGCCCCAAGCCCATCCCAGCCGTCGAAGTAGATAACATTGTTCGTGCTTTCCTTTAACTCATCAAGCAGTCGTTCGGCAGCCGCATTTATCGTGTCAGCCTTGATAACCTGCATGTAACATGCACAACCATGCGTCAGTCCGTCAATGGGGTTTAGCAATTTTAGAATCTAAAATATTGACTAATATTTTTTCCCAAACCTTCTACGCTATATTTTGATCCCAAGTGTAGATTTATTATATTCTATCCATCACTATTATATAGTATTTTAACAATTTGAGGATAATATTGGAAAACTAATAGTCGGTTTGTTTCCATAGAATCAGATTAGTTCTCTCATTTGTTTCTGATATTTTTAATGGGGTGAGTAATTTGTTCATCACTAGGTGACACCCCGCGCTTTGCTGCGGAGTTCCTTAATAATATATGTGATGATAAGTATTATTGTTAAGAAATAAGTAGAGAAAGAGATTGAACATTTATGTTCCATGTTGGATTTGATGGATCTAAATTGCTAATTGACAGATGGATAACTGAGACTTAAAGGAAATTATCGATATGATGTGGTAGCAGAGAATTGGCATTTAAACGGTGAAAATTATCGAAATGATGTGACAGCATGAGAGTTGAGAGAATTAGCATTTAATAAGAGCTGTAGTGGGTTGCATCTTTTATAGATAAGTAGATTCGTTCTGTCTGGTTCATATATCTATTATATATGTAGTGGTGGATAAATATTACCCACCACAATCATTATAAAAAACTTAGAGTAAAACACATCTGCATATATTTAATATTACTCACCACTGTTACTATAAAAATTAAATTGAAATAGCCCTACGAATAATTATAAATTGTCCAATATTGTCATTATGAAAAATTAGACTAATACTGTTCCTTCACATATTTTTAATTACCATCCATGTCATTATAAAAATAGACTAAAATGGGGATGTTTATTTGTAAACTACACACCAGTATTCTAAAAACTCACCTTCACTAGTGAATGAAGTCGCCATGCATGTTTGGTTATAAGGTTTTGGTGCAGTTTATTATTGTGGGGACCATGGCGTTTTTACCATGATTTTGAACTCCAATTGCGTTTTCACCATTATTTTTAAATTTTGCGATTTCACCATTGTGTCGCAGGACCGAATGTGCCATTAGCCATCTATTTAAAGCGGCGTCACGAGAAGACGATTAAATGAAATAATAAAAAAGAAGGAGGCCCCTCGTGACCGTGACTCTATCTATTCCACACCCACTCGAGCATTACCCTAACCTTACGCGCATGGAGGTGTTGTTCAGACTTTCTCCAAAAATCTGAAAATCGATTATAGGAGCAATTTCATCTTTTTCCAAAAAAACTTACCACCGTTAACCCATCCAAACAAACTTGTGGTAGAAGTGTTGTTCCGATAAAAAAACTGACGTATCTAAACACTTGTGGTAGAAGTGTTGTTCAGATTCAAAAATTGATGGTAAAATTGCAAAATCTGAAAATCGATGGTGAAAACGTAATAGGAGTCTAAACGATAGTTGTTATGCAATTGCCCCATCATTATTGTGCCCACCTGTTAGTCCCAATTTACTGTATTTTGGAATATAAATACTATCATTATATTAATTAACCTTGCATATTTGTGTCGTCTAGTGTCATTATAATGCTTTAATTGTACAAACATGTTTGCTAACTATATAGTGAAAATTACATGTATAGCATTAAAAAAAAACTCTCTTTCATTTGTAGTACCCAAATTTGAAAACTTCCCTATGTATGCACCAACGAAATTTTTATTCTCTATCTAGCACTTTCGTTAGTATGAACACTTAAAAGTGTCAACTCTAAAAGAAAAAGACATCTCTACGGGCTACCCGGCGGATGACCCACCACGCGACCCGGTGGATCGCCACCCGCGCTAGCGACGGCCGGGGGCTGGCCATCGATTGGTTCCATAGCGACGATGGGTTGGGGCTAGCCACCAAGGGGCTCTATGCCTACGACGGCCTGGGCTGGCCGTCGAGGGGCTCCAAGCCTACGACGCCTAGGGGTTGGCCATTGGTGTCCGCCATGATTTGTTCGCCAGCGTCGTTGCCTTGATCGATTTTGATTTCTGTCTAGAGTTCCTGCCTGGCGACAATAGAGGCACGGTTTCGATTTTGATTCAGTTCGTTGGTTCGCTTAGATGCGAGAGGACCTAAAGGGCATTTTCGTCTTTTTCGATGGACCCGCTTTGCTATTCACTATTCACGGTGGGTGGGGGGAGGGGCGGGGGGATAACGGGAGTAAGGAAAGTGATAGGTAGGGAAGAAAAAATCGGCTCCGGTGACACCACGTGACAAAGGGGCTAGGGCGATTCGTAGCTCGTCCACCCCGCCTAATAACGAGTGAACCTTTGATCGAGCCTGTTCCACCTCCGCCTCCGAGGAAGGAGTTATCTAGCGCAGAAATAAGTAAGTACACTTTTGTAGTACTTATGAATTCACGACTATGTATATAGTTGCTGATATATAACAACTTGGCATGCGATCGCAACATGGCATAAAGGCGTGGCAGCAGCATATAGGAGCGAGAATGAGGAAGTGGTCCCACATGTTCCTGTTCCGCATCTTGGCGTCCCGAAGGAGGTTGGGATCTCACACAAGACGACTTCCCTACCTATAAGCATGACATGCCACTACTACCAGCAGATGTATTGAAAAAGAAGCCATGGATATTTAAGTACTTTCATCCATGGTAGTTAAATGCATGTAGCAAGGGTGTCCAAGTTATCGCGGCAAGGATCCCTGGAGAGGTTTTTGGACAAGAGGGATATTTTGACTTAAATGTGCCTTTTGAGGAGATCCATGCTCTGTACCGTCTCCAACGCATGGATGCCACCCTCGTTACCATCTGGTGCCTATAAGTGTTTTCGACCTTTATTATATTTTCAAGCGAATGGCACATGAATTCAACCGACTACCCTTTTTCATCGCTCGGAATGTGTCATCACTCCGGTGCCTCAAATGAAGTCGGATATCTAAACCCAACCGTCATTAGCCAAAGCGCGATGAATCCAAATATTACCGATAATCATCCCCTATTGGTCGGAAAGAAGGTGACCAATGCCGGAAGGCAACAAGTACATGTCCAAGCGGTTAAGGATGCAAGGAGATGTATAGCAACCTACATTGGGAGACGCATGTACGAATGGAGAGAGAGACGATGCGTTATGGCTCCATATAACTTTGAGTAAGTTTTCGGTAACCTGCTACTTCTTGTACAAATCATTATTTCACTTAGATAATGATATAATGACATATTTTATAGTGACCATTGGATTGCTTTCATGATACATCCGAAACTCGCGGGAGTTTGGGTGTTTGATTCTTTGGATTATGATCCTACGAGGTACAAGAATTTCATGGACACCCTGAATAGGTAATTTCAGATATTGAATGAACTATCATTTTTTATAGATTGCATTACGCTCGTTGCTCATTTGCTTTTTATATTAGTGCCTATAAATACTATCTCAAGCTTGGTGGTGAACCTCATCCCAAACGGACCAACCTTGGATACAAAACGCATTATCCGGTACTATTATCTCATATCATGGTCATTTCTTTTATTCAATTAATTAATGTCTCTATATGTAAAGTAACTTAACAATTTTCTTGTTTTGTAAAGTGTTCAAAACAGCGTCCTAGGACCGTGACCTGTGGCTACTATGTGTGCAAATACATAAGCGTCGGAAAAGGAGAATATACTACATTTCGTACGGAAGAACCGGCCCCATGAAAAGATGTAAGTATTTAGTGTGTTTTTTTGCATTAGTATATTAGTTTTATATTACTTAACAAACATGTATTAATTCTATAATTTATTTGTGACAGCAACGCTATGAAAAGCCAAAAACAGGTTCCTACTTAGAAGAAAGCACACTAGAGCTCATTGCAGCCAAACTCCTCCGCTTCATGATTCGTGAGTTCTATAGGGAAAGAGGCAAGTATTTTGATCATCTAAGTGATGTTGCAATGCATGAAGAGTTGTATAGCTGCAACGGTCAAAAGGGCCACCAAGATGCAATTGTACAAAATACCAAGACAGAGGAGCAGAGATTGAAGGCACTAGAGCCGAAGTGCCCGGATAAGTTGTAATTTAGTTGTGTTTTGATGGATGAATATTGTGTATTGGAAACATGATGTATATGTATGTGGATATTGTAAAATGGATGAAACCTATGTCGTATGTATATATAAATGCTTTAATGATTATTTCTATGGTCTTGCGTATATATAGTGTGAATGTATTTTCAGTTCGGTAAAAATATTTGAATTTGTCACCTGGAAAATAAAATAAATAGCAATAATTATATCAGTTCGGAAAATGCTAGTAATATCGGACACGATGATGTCACTAGCGAGATATTGCTGTCTAGCCAGCAATATCGGGCATATGACATCATCGTGCACGATATTGACAAAACCACAGCAAAATTGGGCATAGTGATGTCATCTGCCCGTTATAGAAGGGTCACACAGCAATATCGGGCAGCGTGATGTCAGCTGACCGCTATTGTAGGGTGACCTTCAATAGCGGGCGGGATGATGTCATATGCCCGCTATTGCTGAGTTATCCTGCAATAGCAGTCAGCTGACATCACGCTGCCCGATATTGCAGGGTTTCCTGCAATAGCGGGCGGTCATGGGCGCTATTGTTGGTCCGACCCTTCAATAACGTGTGTGTAATAGCGCCCAGAATGCCTGATTTTGCAGGGCCAAAATGCCCGCTATTACAGGGTCAAATCCTAGTAGTGAAAGGAACTAAGAACGGAAGAAAGGAATATGATTGATATGTTTGGAATTAAACATGAGGGCACCGTAGACTCCATAACACATCATTGTTATCCACTTGTGGCAGCTCTAAGGAAATGTCTAATTATTCTCTAATGATTAACAGCAAAATAAAATCATATTCTAATGTACGAGATGTCTAAATGCTAGTTTATTTACCAGATTTCATATACTTGCAAACTGATATTTATAGATAAAATAGGTAGTTAAGATAGCATGCACGATCACTAAGTCAACTTAATAAGTATACTAAATAGTGATAATTTAGCTCTTAAATACTTTATTTAGTTATAGTAGTATTTTTTGTTCTAGTATTTCTATTCCTATATCCCAAACACATGAAAGTTCTCAATTCCTTTGTTTTGAGTTTCTGTGGTTTTTATCATGTTTCTCATTCCTATATTTTCTTCATTCCTATGTTTTTTCCTATTTCCGTGTTTTCAATTTCTTGATTCCAAATAGACCCTAAGAGTGCGGAGACACCCATATGTCGTTGGAGTTCAACGAAAAGCTCGTAGCTCTAGTCACATTACTCACGTTCCTCGCCGGGGCCGTGGCATACCAGCAGCAGGGCTTCAATGCCTGGGTGACGCTCCGGACCTTCTACCCAAAGCTCTGTCTCCCAGCCCCTAAGATTCAGCAGGCTTCATGTGTTATCAGGCACTAGCACACTGAGTTAAGCTATAACAATCTCATAAAGCTATTCGATAAAAGTGTCTATGGCTGAAAATGCTTTCACATTTAACATCTGAATGTTTGATTCCTTGTTGAAATAAAATCAAAGTAACAAACTTCATCATTTAAAATTCATGGATATACCAGAGAAATATATAGTAAAAGAGTACAATCATGTGCCTTCTTAGCTAGCACCCCATCAAAGCGTAACACATGCCCAAGACTGTTACCTTCATTCGCATCCGCATGGCCAGATTTTTCCATGATGCCTAAGGCTGTCACCGCCCTTATTAGGAACCAGCTAGGGCATTTGACGTGGTGTTTCTTCCTCGTTCAGGTAACTTGTGATTGCGGCAGCGAGCGAGGCTCCGCCTTGTACGCCAGAACGTGGTGGGTGCGAGCCGTGTGAAGAGTCGATCCGTGCGAGAGTTCTGCCTCCGAGCCGATGGCACAAAAACGTGGGAAAAGCTAACCGTGAAGCTGGGGCTCGGATGCGTAGCGTCCTCCACACAGCGTCTATCCGGGAGGGTCGCACGGGAGCCACAATACGACCCGGCCGTACTAAATTTTTTTCCGTCTGGTCAGACAACAACAGTTCCCTAAATATACTGGTGGTGTGAGTGGGGTTCTCTTACTCCTCACTTTATGTCAACATCGAACCAGTGGCGAAGCTAGAACTTTGGACACCCGGATGCACACTTTGTTTCACAAGCCTTCACAACGACGTAGTGGTGCACATTTTTTTACCCAGGGTTGTGCATATGTGCTAAAAATTGGATGATATCAACTGAAATTTGTGTTTTAACCTAGTGCCTGTGCACCAGGGTGGCCTCACCTAGCTTCGCCAGTGCATCAAACCCATCTCTACCCACCCTCGGCCCATTCCCAAACCTCACCGTGCGGCCCACGAAGCCCAACGGATCGCTTCTTCTTTGATGACGGCCGCCGCGCCGCCCCACCAGCCGCCACCCATCACTGACTCTAGCACCGTTTCCAGCACTGGAGCCACTCATGCAAGCTGCCACCACCACCACCACCGATGTTTGGCGGCGCCTTGCCGCGCCGCCGGTCGCATCGCACCGCAAACTAGTCGGCCTTCGATGCCCCAGCCGCCAGCCCTGTCCATCGTCCTCCTGTCGTCGGCGGCTGCGGCAGTACCATCACCGCCGTGCAACCCGCCAAACAACTGCCCACCGCCGATCCACTGCCATCTTCGGAGCCTCCTCCACGTCGGGTAATCATATGGCAACTCCGACAACACTAAACCCGAACCATAAACTCGACTCTATGTTCATGGTCGCGGCAGGAGGAGGAAGAAGGAGAGGGGGATGGGCGAGGGTGGCTTTATCTTACCCTCGACGGACCCTAACATTCCCGGGTGTGAGTTGGGTTGGGTTGTAGCGGGGCTAGTGATTTCGTTTGGACTTGAGGTCAGTTTTCAGCCGATAATTGGCAGGTTGACGTATTACACGCGGCGGTGTATATGTTGACCACAACCACCGTATTGCGCACCGTGAGCCGCAGCCTGATAAGCTTGGCTTCCACACCATGAGCCTGGGGCGCCCAACGTCTTCCTTATTGGCCATTGTCCCCGTGCTCCTTGACTAATCGAATGAGTTCGTTGATCCGCGAACCAGGGAAGCACTCATGATGCTGACGGGTTCTCCATTGTAGAACCAATTGTAGCGAAAGAGCTTGATGCACAGTGCACTCAACCTAAAGATCTGACTGAAGAGAACTATAAGCAAGAATCACGATTGAGTTAAGTGTGTTGTTCCACAACGATCCTAGATGGAAGACCCAGATCTCCCAATCAACGCAAAAAAAAAATAATCAGTATACAACTTTTCGTTCCCAGATTACTCCTAATAAGAATACTTAGCTAGTATTATTTGCATAAAACTAGCTTGTATCTTGGACCGTAAAACTTCTCATCGGAAGAACGGTGATTATACCTTTGAATTAGGGCTCCCCTTTATCAGTATTAGTATATAGAATGGGCATGTGTTAGGAAAATAGCTACTTTGATTATGTAAACCATAAAAGTTTCTAAGGTCGTTTCCATATGATGAACTAGCCGGAGTACCGGACAGCCACACAGAGACATGCTGATGCATTCGTATGATGTACAGATTACAGATTAAGGTTAAAAAAATAGGGCATAATGCTGACTGGTTATTTACCTCACTTCGCATGGTGGATCAAGCCTCGGTTATCTTGGTTTCGTTGATATGTGCGGTGTAGCTGGTAGATCTTCAGTAAGCGGTAAGCCACTTTGATCTAACCCATCACCTAGGGTGTTCTGTCTGGTTAACATACATACAAGAGCAAACAATAAAATTCTACTAGTTGGAATGTATTGTACAACTCAATTTATTTTTGTGCTATACATCCATCTTGGGAAAGAATAAATTCCTGCACCTGTGAACAAGCTAAATATATAGCTTACAAATGGATTATATTTGCAGTGGAAGAGAGCAATATAATGAGTTGCGTACCTCTTAGTGAAGTCGTATTGGCACTAGAGCACAATTATGAGATAGAAGCTAAATAGAGGGAGAGAGAGAGAGAGAGAGAGAGAGAGAGAGAGAGAGAGAGAGAGAGGGAGGGAGGGAGGGAGGGAGGGAGGGAGGGAGAGAGAGAGAGAGAGAGAGAGAGAGAGAGAGAGAGAGATGCTTCTGGGGATAAAGCTGGAAGCAACAAATCAAAGCGACCGGTGGTCCAGGTGAACTTTGCTTTTGGTCAAAATATGGTCATTAGGTTTACCTTTTTCTTTACCAGTGTAAGGTATGGTCATTCTTTGCTTGTAGCTGCAGCTATCCGCTCCATGACCATGATCTTCTAAATTAAAGTTAGTTTGGTAATGATGCCTTCTCCATGAGAGCTAGCCGCTCCATTCTTGTCTGAAAACTCCTTTGTACTTTATTTGTGCCTTCTCCATGATGCGTCCTGTTTCCCGTTCTCTTTTCACCGAGCACAGACAGAGAGTTGGCCACTGCTGTCCTTAGATGCTTGGCAATCACAAAGCAGGAAAGGGTTCCGAAAGCTTTGCTGCCGGCCCAGCCCAATGTTTCGAAATAAACGGGTCTTGTAACATTCCTAATAACCCTTTAGGACGGAATCCAATCAGAACCAGCACCACACGTACGGTGATCCTAAGTTACAGACAGCAATAGTCTGAAACATTCCTTCCAAACAGCAGAAAATCAATTGTTTATAATGTATTGTGTATTAAAGGTTGTCTCGAAGCAGGACTAAATACAATGCTATGGACAACAAAAAGTTCATATGCAATGGTTTAGACAGCAGCAGCTTTTCTCGCATCTCTCTCTAACCCACGTCAGCCAAAATCTCATGTCGCACCTCACCTACACAGCTCACATCGGTGAATCTTTTATGTCAACCAGGTCGACTAGGAGCATATCGTCGACCCCTCCCCCTCCCTCTTCCTCCTCTGGACGGTGGCAGAGCGCGATGGCGTTGCAGGCGCGGTGTGACAAGGTGGCGAGAACGCCGCCATGTTGCCGGAGGTAGGTTTAGGGAACAGGATTATCACGACGAGGCTAGGGTTCCGGCGAAATTAATCCTCTCCTGCCATGGAAGGAGGTTGGGGGCCGAGGGGGCGGGGGGGGTGACCTTACGGCATGACAGCAGTCGCTGCGTCGGCCGTGGGTGGCTGGACGGCGGTGGGCGGGGTAGGCGGCAAGGGAGTGAAACGACCGAGTGGTTAGCGGCGACAACGGTCAAGGGCGGCGGCGAAGGTGCTGCTGGAGCCGGGCAGGAGGTGGAGGCGGCGGGGGCAAGCTGAAGGTAGAAGATGAACAATGCATTGAGCTTTGTGCTTTGGGCTGTATTTGGCCCACTACGGCGTGTCGATGAGCAACCGATCGTCGATTGGGTCGCCATATAACAGAGCTTCGCTCACATCATCCCACACTAGATTAAGTTGTTGAAAAAAGTCCTATTTACCTACCTCAACTTTTATGGTCGGTGCATTATTGCCCCCTCAACTCTAAAACCGGGTATCTATGGTCCCTCAACTATCAAAACCGTTCGTTTTACCTCACCGCCTGGTTTTTTGAGCGGTTTTAACCGATGTAGCTGGTGGGACCCGCATGTCGGGCGCCACATCAGCGCTGTGGGCCCCACCAACCACTCCTCCAACCTGTCTCTCTCGTGGCCGACGTCCTTCGGTGGGGCCAGTAGTGCCGACGTGGCGCCCGACATGCGGGCCCCACGAGCCACGTCGGCTAAAACCGCTCCAAAAACCGAGCAAGGAGGTAAAAAGAACGGTTTTGATAGTTGAGGGATCATAGATACCCGGTTTTAGAGTTGAAGGAGAAATAGTGTGCCAACCATAAAAGTTGAGGGAGGTAAATAAGACTTTTTCCTAAATTGTTTTGTGTGTACTCTTGGGAGTTGATCGTCGCTTGCCTCATCGGGCCCATTCGGATGAAATCAGCCCAATGCCCAAGGGCTCACGGAGCCGGATTTTTTTTTAAATAATCGATTTTTTTATTAAATTTATATTAATAACCTCCGGGGTTTAAAATTTGCAAAAATAACCTCTCAATCGCCCATCCAACGGGCGATCGACACTGTCGCCCGATCAAAGGGCGACCGGACGTTGTCGTGGGACCGGTCACTCGTCCAACGGGCGACAGTGTGCCCGAGGCCCGTCGTGGGACCTATCGCCCGATCGATGGGCGACGAGGTTGTCACGTGGTGCTGGGTGGGACCGGTCGCCCAACGGTCGGGTGACGGGACCGCGCCCGCTCGGCTGGTGGGACTCGTCGCCCAACGGTCGGGCGACAGGCCCCGCGTATATAGGTCGCGCGCCTCGCTCGCCCTGCTGCTGCCGCCGCCTCCCGAAGAGAAAAAGAGAGAGGAGACGAGGCGGAGAAGAAGAGAGGGAAGGGAAGGGGAAGAGGGAAGGGCAGGGGAAGAGAGAAGAGAGAGGAGAGGAGAGGGAGAGAGGGAAGAGAGAGGAGAAGAGGGAAGAGAGAGGAGAGGGAGAGAAGGGGAGGGGAGAAAGAAGAGGAATTCTGCAGAGATTTTTTCCGTAATTTTTTTTGAATTTATTACATTTAAAATATGGTAATTAGTTTATAGTGTACTATTGATTAGTTTGAGCGAGTAAGTAGTGTAATATTTATTAGATTTAGAATATATCAGTGTAATTACTATTTATTAGTCTCGTAGTAGTTTATGTACGTAGTGTACCTTAGTTAGTAGCGTATTTATGTTAATTAGTTTCATGTTTAGTTTAGAATATATTTGTTAGTGTATCGCAGTTAGTACATATAGAATATATATATGTATCATTTATACTATGCTAGTTAAATAATATATTTATGAAAGTCGCCTAGAGGGGAGGGGGGTGAATAGGCGATAATCCCGAAAATCACTTAATTTAACAAATTAAATACGCAGGAAAGATTTGTCCGACTCAATGTCCGACTATAGTAGGATAAGTCCGACTATGGACAAATATCCGACTAGAGTAGGACAAATCCGACTCCCTCGTGTGGAAAGGGGATCGGCAGCCAAGATGGACAAATCCGCGGAATTTAAACAACAAGCAAGCAGCTAGTAACACTAGAAAGCTAGGGCAACAAGGAGACAAACAAACAAGCCACCTATGCAAGTTAATCTAGGAATTTAAGCAAGAACACCCTAGAGCTATAGCACACCAATTTATAAGAAATAAAAGGGAAGACAAGGGGACACACGATTTTTCACCGAAGTTCAGCTCCACCAAGAAGCCTACGTCTCCGTTGAGGAGTCCACCAAGGACCGAGTTGCTCTCAACCCTAAACCTCTTCAAGCCGCCACAAAGGCCGGCTTAAAATCCACTAAATCAAAACTCCACGAAGGGAGGGGCAATACAAACGACCCGAGTCTCAACCACAAGCTTGGGAGCTCGCCGGGTAACGCCTAACCGTCTAGGGGATGAATCCCCAAGAGTAACAAACACAACAAGTACCGGCGATGAGAAAGAATCAAGTGCTCTTGAGATGATGATTAAGCTCAACGAATTTCTCCTCAATCTTCTCACAAATCCACCAAGGATTGGAGTGGGGAATTAAACTTGAAGAAGAGGAGTGCTTGAGTGAGTTTGGGAGTGTTTTTGAGAGTGGGGAAGGTGCCAACCGGCCAAAAGTGGACGAAGTCCTCTTTTATAGCCGGGGCACCCAAAAGAGCCGTTGGGCTAGATCCGACTCGGACTTAGTCCGAGTGAGTCGGACAATGTCCGACTTCTAGGGTTTCGAGTTGATGTTTTGGCTCTGGAGTCCGACTCTTAAATCCGACAAGAGTCGGATATGTCCGAGTATATGGTAGTCGGATATTGTCCGACTGAGTCGGACAGATCCGACTCCTAGGGTTTCAGAAGGTTGGCGAGCGTTCGGAGTCCGACTCTTTGTCCGACTGAGTCGAATATGTCCGACTCTATAGGTATTTTCTTTGGCCAACTCTCCGGAGTCCGAGTCTAATGTCCGAGTGAGTCGGATATGTCCGACTCCATATGTTATTTTTGTGTTTGGAAGGAGTTTTGAGCACTTTCATTTTTCACACCTCACACTTGTATGTCCCTCTTGATAGTACGGTGTTTCCTATACTCAAGACATAAGTAAAAGGCTTCACAACTTGATCTTGAGCATAAGTGGACCATTTTTCAAATCTTGCACGTATAAGCGAATATGGCCACTTCCTTTTTGTGTTTCTTTGCTCTCAATTGTATTTTGGATAAGCACTGCGCACAAGCTCAATTAAAATATTAGTCCTTTTTAATTGTATTGACGTCAATCACTCAAAACCATAATTGGGGGCCTAGATGCACTTTCAATTTATCGATGGTAAAAATAAATTCCTTAAAAAGTGTAAATATAAATATTTATTATCTATAGTATTTTAAATAATATGATAGTTACATGAAATATTTACATACTAGTAAAATATATATGTATTTTGTATTTATATGTACTATGTACAAGTGCTATAAATTAATAACTAAAAAGTGTTATTTATAAATATTTATTAACTGTAATATTATATTTAGTACTGTAGCTACCATTTACAGTTATGAAAGAAATAATTAAGCCTTTATAATATTATTTTGTTTGGATAGGTATGTCGAGAAAAAGTAGTGTTTGAGATTTTTTATGGATATGGTGAGGTTGTTGAGAATGCAAGTGGGGTTGATTTGTCCGGATTTCCATCTATAAAGAGGGGATTATCAAGAGCCAACGAGAGAACAATCCATGGTGTTCGTAATCGGTTGTTGCGGATGTTTGGACTTGATCCAGAACACCACACTTTGCATTTGCGGGGTTTGGTTAGTCGTGTTCGGGTGGGATTTTACTCGAGAAATTATCGATCTGAATGAAACAACGACATGGAGGAAGTATGTGGATAAGGCTATTGAACTGGTTGGCCTATAATGCTTCTTGCCCAAACATATCCAAAGGAGGTGGTCCATGAAAACGTTGAACATGCACATGACTCGGATGTTAGGGTGACAGATGAGGAAGAGGAGAATGATGAATTTCCGGAAAGCACCTCTAATGCAGAGCCAATTGGGGAAGCGAGATGAAGGAGAACACATTGAGCATTTAGTGAACGAAATGATGATGGAAGACATGGAGCATGAAGATCTTCCAGAAATAGATTCATCCGATGAGGAGGGGAGGTTCTCGTCCCTGGCAATTGGAACCGCTTTGCAAACCTATCGGTTAATGAAGGACATTTGGAATCCTAGCAGTATCATAAGAATGAGGTCACGGAAGGAGCTTTGTACAAAGACAAAGATGTTGTTCGAGATGCGATGAAGTACTTGGTCTCTGTCGGTGAAAAGGTCCTTCGTTGTGGCAAAATCAAGCAAGAAGTTGTATGATGTTAAATGTGTGTTCACATCTTGTCCATTTCGAGTGCATGCTTATGAGCAGAAATGGAGTCAGCTTTGGAAATGTTCTATAGTAAGAGACCATACATGTGAGTTGCAGGAATTGGAGAAATGCAATAGCGCCCTTACCTCGCAGTTTATTGCAAACTACATGTATGCCGAATTGTAGATAACATAAGGTTTGAACCAAAATCTATCATCAATACAATTGAGGAGGATTTTAAATATACCATAAGCTACTCCAAGGCTTGGAAAGCTAAGCGAGAAAGTCATAGAGCAAAGATTTGGTACATATGAAGCGTCTTATGATAACCTCGCGAAGTTGTTAGAAACAATAAGCGAGACGAAATGTTGGTACTTACTATGATATAATGGATGTGCCGGATCCAAAAGTGCCTGGGAAGTTGATTCTTCAGCGTGCATTCTTTGCACTCGGCCAATGTATAACTGCATTCGGGCATTGCAGACCTATCCTTTGTATGGATGGTACATTCCTTACTCGAAAAGTACATGGGTGAGATTTGACTGCTATTGGAGTAGATGGAAATAATCAAGTATTGCCGGTTGCTTTTGCATTTGTTGAAAGTGAGAACACTAATAGTTGGTATTGGTTTCTAGACCGAGTCAAAACGGCGGTAGTTCAAGATCGACCGGATGTGTGTGTTATACATGATCGCCATGCTTGGACTGTTGAAGGCTATATTGGATATAAAACATGGCAATACCGAGCGTGGTCTTCCACCACGTTGGACAGATATACAATCAAGATGGTGTATGAGGCACCTTGGTGCAAACTTCTACAAGCAATTCAAGAACAAACAACTTATGAACATGTTTTAGAGGTTGTGTTCTACAAACCAGCAAAGAAAGTTCAATGCTCTTTGGCAGCGATTGGACGAACCGACTACGAAACATAATGAGGAGTTGTTGGGAAGGGATAACCATAATCATTTGTAGGATTTCGCGTAAAGGCCACACATTAGGGACTATATGGTGGTCACGCATGGAGCCATGGGTGCAACAGTGAGCAGCGGCTCTAGAGGGGACAGTTGAGGAGTCTCGACCCTTCACACCACAGAGCTTTCTCGGAGTACCTTCGGTGGTACGTACCTCGAACACGCATTCGTGTTACGTACACTCCTACGGAGCGGCGGAGGCACACACCTACCCTCACGGACACGTACCCTACACATAGGGATTAGAACTCTGCACCAGCGGTAAGATTAATTTTGAAGTTTAATTTTGATCAAAATACTGGAAATTATCATAATAATTAACTTGGTGACACTTAAAATATTTTGTAGGTTGATCTAGCACGGCGCATCAATGCTCGAGTCCGGATCGACGTTGCACCGCATGAGGCGGGGTATTCAGCTTACTGCACATGAGGTCTCTCTAGCGATGAAGAGGATGTATGAGTGGAGCGCTGAAATTGTCAAGCTGAACTCTTGTGCATCGTCTTGTACTAGAGACGTGGACGCTGTGCAGCACGCAGCAGGAACAAGTTCAACAAGTATGGGGCGTCGTTCACCTCTACAGCAGCCTAGCTACGTAAGGCCGACAGTACCTCATTCCAGCTACGGTGCAGGTAACGGTCCAACATAGTTAGGCTGAATTAAAATTAAATATTTTCTAACATATCTATCGATAGGTACACACACGGCTACTTGACGTCCTTCGTTTGGGTATGCTTTGGCTCGCTTTCGCGAGATGGCACATATGGTGCCGGGTTCTTCTTCGCAAATGGCACATATGGCGTCGGGTTCTTCTTCGCGAGATGGCACATATGGCACCGGGTAACTTCTATAATTTTAAGAATTATTTTCATAAATATTACATACACAATAACTTACATTTTAATAAAAGAACTTTAGGATCTTCTAGCGGTGACTACCACGACGAGGAGGATGAGGATGAGATCACCGAGCACCGGATCGGTACGAGCACCGGTCACCGTCTCCTGTTTTCGACTTCGACTCATTCATGGCACAGGGAGATGTGGAGACCATGCTCGGGTCGCGATTAGGTAGTGCACCTATACCTACACAGTCCTCGCAAGACGACTACGGCACGCCTGTACCTAGCGGTCGTCCAACACGTAACGTGGTTCCACCGTCTCCGCCGACATACTCTATCGACCACGTGAGAGCGGGACGTAGGGCTGCACGACCGGGCACGCTTAGGGGTGTTCCACCGAATCGTGGCAGACAGTGAGACTATTACTGATGTATTTTTTATTCTATTTTCTATAAACCTATTGATGTATCTCTTTTTACTCTATTTTCCATGAATATTATCACTTTATCCTTATTTTTTACTAACTTTCGAAATTAAATAAATAGCTAAGAAAAAACAAACTGAATTGAGTAAAAAAAAGAGGACATGTCGCCCAGTGGACGGGCGACGGGCTCTTGTCGCCCACTAGTCGGGCGACGGGGACTCGTCGCCCGCCCAATGGGCGACCGGTCCCACTCCCATCACGTGTCGCCCCCCCCCACCCCCACCTGTCGCCCGCCCAATGGGCGACCGGTCCCACTCCCGTCACGTGTCGCCCCCCTCCCAATGGGCGACAGTGCTCGTCACCCAACCAACGGGCGATTGAAGGGTTATTTTTACAAATTTTGAATTCCGGAGGTTATTAATATAAATTTAATAAAAAAATCAATTATTAAAAAAAATTCCACAGAGCCGAAGGTGTTCTCGAGTGACCAAAGGTCGCCCTTGGCTGGGCCAAGCACAACCAGAAGCAAGGCGGTGCAAGAACATGCTACCCGTGGGAGACGGCCCAAGAAGAATAGCCCGACGTTGTACTGTCGATGACTGTACGATCCGTCGTTGTACTTGTACGATCGAGGGAGAAGAAATCCTAAGTAATTATTGACTAGCCAAGACTAGTACTTAGGGCCCGTTCGTTTCCTGCCCTCTAAAATTTAGATCTTGTCACATCAAAGAAAATCTTACTATTTATGAATATTTCGATCAATTTAGTGACAAAACCTTTTTGATAGATTGGTGCTAATTTTCGAGATGAATCTAATGAACCCAATTAATCTATGTTTTGCTAAAGTGTTGCTACAGTAACCATTAGTGTAGGGGCCTGTACTTTATTTTATAATTAAACTTTATTTAGTACTTCTTATGAATATTTCGATCAATTTAGTGACAAAACCTTTTTGACAGATTGGTGCTAATTTTCGAGATGAATCTAATGAACCCAATTAATCTATGTTTTGCTAAAGTGTTGCTACAGTAACCATTAGTGTAGGGGCCTGTAATTTATTTTATAATTAAACTTTATTTAGTACTTCTAAATAGTAAGATTCTTTTTGATGTGACAGCTATAAAATTTGGATCCCAGGAAACGAACACAGATTAGATTATCTTTTTTTCGAAGTTAGCAGGGGAGGCCCCTACCTATTTTTTGTATTAATTTACCAAAAAGTTATGTACAAAAAACAGGCTGAAAAGAAAACCCTAAGTTAGCCACTATACAAGTGTTGGTATATTACAAGAAAATTATCAACTAGGGGCTTCAGAGCCTATTTTGCCCCGAAAGCAAGTGCGAACTCATTGAAAGAGTGCAGCCAGTGGCGAAATGACAGCCTTGTTATAAAAAATTGCGCCATTCCTATGGCATCAGATAGTCTAACAGCCCACAATGAGAACTTCCCTAAAAATATGTTTGGATTAAAGTGCTGTCGGGCTAGAAGAAACATATCATCACGAGGCAGATCAGTTTGACATATAATGTTCAGTGTGTTCCAGCAAGATTAGTTTGACATATAATGTTCAATGTGTTCCAGCAAGATTAGTTTGACATATAATGTTCAATGTGTTCCAGCATCTGATACTGAAGGGGCACTCAAAGAACAAATGCATAAGAGTTTCCTCAGTATTGGCCGTGCATAGGACACAGTTGTAATTGTCAAGATGCTATTTTTCCTTCTCAAGAACTTCGTTGTGTTCAGCCTGCCCTGAGCAGTAGCCCAAAGAAAAATTTTTGCCTGCTCTTACAAAAAGAGTTCCACATCCATTTAAACCACGGAGAGGCCAGATTAGTTCCAATCATTTTCAAGTAAGCATTCTTAACCTTGAAGGTGTTGTTGCCCCCAAATATATCCCCAAGCATTATGTTCCTCTAGATTTAGGTGAAAATTTTCTAGGGTAGCTTGTAGGTCAGTTAATTCTCTTGATGCTGTCATGGTAAGTGGAAGACAAAACGAATTTTCAATGTCAGCATGGAGAAAGGCGTGAGTCGAAATCTGTTTGTTATGGGCAAAGGTAAACAATTATGGATACTGAAATTTAAGGACCCCAAAATCCCAGGAATCATTCCAGAAACTGACAGTATTCCCAGAATGCACTGAACATGAAGAAATCATGAAAAATGGTCAGCCAGCCTGATAATAGTCCATTGCCGTTATAGCCAGCAAACAACAAAGATACACCAAATGGTCTGACACCACTGCAAGAAACAAGGTTACAATTAATATTGCATCCATAAACACAATACCAAACAATCTTTACAAACAAACAAGTCGGAGCTTGTCACATTAGTTGGACAATATCGACAAAGCAATGAAAATGAAGGCATCAACATACCCAGACCGTGTGAACTCCTGCATAACAGCGGCAGTTTCTTGAATAAAATGTTTAAAAAGGTATGTTTTCCTGCATTAGTTGGCCATAACAAAAATTAGAATGCACACAAAATTTAATATTCAGCTCAAAACGACAGGACAGGCGTCGGTTTACATGCAGTCACAAGATATTAATGTTTAATTGATCTGGCCAGATAAATCAGATATGAGGTATATCACTTCAGTTGTGTGTGTTCTGTAGTTGCACCGTTAGCATTACTGGATAAAGAAAATGATACACCATGCAGGCCAGTTGAGCCCTTACATCTCCTGGTAGTAAAAATGGATTATACTTGTAACAGGACTCTTATATTCCAGGCAATCATATAGAAAACGGGTACGCTATACAGATTCACTGAGTAGAGATGCGACATATCACTTTGATAAGAAACAATTCGAAGTTTGTGCCCACGTTCCATGAACACATTTGAACAGAAAGATAGGGTGTACCAAATTAATGTTCAAAACAATACCTTATACAACTCATAGTACTGTTGTGTTCGCTTCCTACTTTTCCTTACTAGAAAACAAAATTCTGCACCCATCCCACTGAAGTAGTATAGGGTAAGAACATTGATATGCAGCAAAAATAGTGTGAAAGGTCATGACCATGGGTCATGTGAACTGTCAGTAATGTATATGTCCTGAGGTAACCACACCAGTTCCCTAACTTGAAATATGTAGGAACAGCTTCAGAGGATAATGAAGATAGCTCAGCTCTGTTTGTATTCAGTAATTTAAAAATAAGAATGCCAAACATGCATATACTGACAGGCCTTTTCAACAAATTAAGACATACCATAGTAGTGCCCATCTACTTGTACTTGTACCAGATCATCAGTGAGGAAAGTGTACAATTCCAATGCGAAACTTAACAATGAACACCCAGCAGGCATGCTGACAGATTGTAATCAACATTACTAGTGAAATCTGGTATATTAATTATCAAGTTTAGCAATTCAAGGTAAAATGTTTAGGACATGACACTCAGCATCGGCAAAACCAGCATGTGAGCAACAACGTAAACCTTCAGCATAGAAAGGAGCTTCTATCTACTGTGCTTGACCAGGTGGTGGGTTGCTGCTGCCACCACCTAGTCCCGCTTTCTGCCCCAATTCTGCAAGTTGGTGAATGAACTCTGCCCCGCTAAGAATTTCTGTTGCACCATATATCACATGCTTGGAAGGCTGTGAATGACGTTCTATCTCCATCAAGCTCCTGTGTTCGATGTAGTTTCCACCACCGACCATGAAAACGATAGCTTCTCTGAAGGGTCCTTTAAAATGCCCACCAGTTGCTGATCTAGGGGCCCGTGGGTCGAATAAAAGGTAGTCATCCACCTCTGGGTTTGGTTTGCCTTCCATCAAAGCCTCAACTGTCCTTGTCAAGGCCAGCTGCCTCCCATCTGACAGCAGATTCTTCACACCTGCAGTCACTGCACTAAGGGACTGACCATAAAGCTTCTCTGCCCAATCGACAATGTTGCTCTTACTTGCTGTGCCTGAAGCAGCAGCATATTGAGTATTCAGTGCCTTTATCCTCTTCACATACTGAAATGCAGACAGATCAAGTTCAGATTCCCGCAGCGCAGCTTCAACTTGCTCCAGTTCAGACGAGGGAGGGGTCTCAATGGACAGCAGGTAGGTCACAGCAAGCCGGAGCTTATCTTCTTTGGTACCCTTACTTCTAAGGAGACTCAACAGCGTATTCCGATCCACTTTATCATTCACAAGCATATCATTCTCGCAGTCACAGTATCCATCCAAAGACCTTTCCTTGATATGCCCAAGCAATGCTGTTGCAATATTAGTGTGCTTATCAATTATCTTCTTCCGCTCTGTTAACTCTGGGAGAGAATTGACCGCATTCATGAGATGCTTGGTGTTGCCAATGAGATCAGTGCCATCAAACTCAACCCCGGCATCGCCACCACCGGTGCGCTGGTTCACCTCATCCACATCCTGCTTGTACTTGGCAAGCTGTGCCTCGATCTCCTCAGCAACTTTGGGAAATGGAGACCAGCTGTTTGCCACCCAGAATTTGTCTGAGTCATCCAGCTCGTGCTTCTCGGCCAGCAACTTCAGCTTGTTCAGCTTCAAGCTAAGCACATCGTGGACCAACGGCCGGTAGCTCCAGTCATGTTGTACCCCAACGGACAGATCGAAGTTCCTGTCGAACAGGCACAGGATAGGGCGCTGGATCGATGAGACGGAGGCAGATGCAGCCTCTGTAAAGAGATTTGGTTTGGCAAGGAGGTGGTCGCGGAGTCGGGCGTCCAGGGCGGCGGCCACCATTTCGGCAGGCCCACCGCGCGCGCATCTGATGACGGGTACGACGCCGAGCGTGGTGATCACACAGAAGAGGCCCAGGGCAACTGCTTCAACAAGGGCCGCGATGTCAGCGTCCGCGGCAGCGGGGTCATTGAGCGCGACGTAAGCGCGGGGCTGGGCGAGGGAGAAGAGGCCCTCCTCGAGGCAGACGAAGTCCAGGTATTGGTCGGCGACGCGCGCCACGCGTTGCTCGGCCGTCGGCGACGCGGCGCAGGCGGCGGCAAGGCGCTCGAGCAGGGGCCGCGGGAGGGAGGTGGAGAAGTTGAGGTGGAACGAGGCGTAGAGCCCCGCGGCGGCGTCGGCGGCGATGCGATCGGCGTTCGGCTGCGTGGGGCGGACCAGGTAGACGGCCGGCGCGTCGGGGACCACCTGCCGCGGCCGGTCGATGCCGAGGTGGAGGGTGACGCCGTGGCGGCGGAGGTCGTTCACGCGGAGCACGGGCGAGAGGATGGAGACGCAATGGGAATCCATGACCAGGATTTTGTATGCCTCCTCCTCCCCTGCCCCACGCCGCCATCCGATAGTTGGGACTGCTGCTGCAAGTTTAGATGCAGCATCCGCTCGATCACATCTGAATCGGAAGAGGGAAGCAGGATTAGAACCAGCAATAGTAACACGCATGTACACAGACGTGAAAGGATAAATGAAGGAACTTACCGAGCTGCCTCCGGCGGAGGCTGAGCGCCATGGCGGAGGGGCCGGATCGGATCTGGAGACGAAGGCGAGGCGAGGGGTGCTGTTCCTCGCTCCGACTTTGCGCGGCGCCAGCCCCGCGCCGGTAACTACCGTACTCCACATAGCACGGCCCAAAAGCTCATTCGACTGAATAAAGGCCCAAAACACAGTCACGTGAGCTTCGGCCCAAAAGTACTTGCCGTTTTCTTTTTTTGCACTTGCAGGCTTCCAGCAGAGGGAGAGGTTGAGGCGGTACATTTTTTGTTTTTTGCACTGAAGCATCTCTCAAGAAATTATAAAAAAATCCAAAAGCATTATTCATCAACTATAGAACAATACAATTTATTGGAACAAATGATTTTCATGAATCAAACAATTCAAAAATGTTGACAATTAAATTTTGAAAAGCTAAAATTTTCAAAAATACTGGAAGAATTAATACTCACAACTAGAATAATTGATTTTTACTACTGGAATAATTATTTTCACATTAGAGCAAAAAAATTGTTTTTAAAATATCAAATATTTGAAAATATTGGAGCAAAATGTAGATTTGTTATCTGAATAATTGATTTCTACTACAAGAACAGTGTAAAGTTTTAAAAAATCAATTTAAAAAAACATATGGATAGTGGATATCATTTGTATAAAGAATACATTGGTTCAAACGAAATTGAAAAACAAGTAATTGTTTAAGAGAAAAAAAATCATTTTGAAATTTCCAACTACCCTTGTTCTAATCACATACGCTGTCAGTCCAGTCCATTCACTCTGTAGCACCCTTCATGGGCTTACCACGCTCACTGGACCATTTAGCATGAAGTTTAAAAGCATGCAACGTGAAAGCTCCAAGGTGCTACATATAAGAAAACCCTATGATTAGGCTGTTTTCAGCTCACTAATAATTGAAATGCGAAGGCCCATCATGATTTTCTTTCTCTTTTCAATTGTTCCTTTGAGAAATGCTTGACAAGTGAAAACAATCATATCATATAGTAGAATACATAAGATTTTATTAAAGCTAATTAACAATCGTGTGGAGTCTTGGAACGGAAAAGCTTTCATTTTTAAGAAGGAGAAATACATGTTATAATAAAAGGTGTCAAATATATTTTTTTCAAGTAACTAATGTTTAAAACAGATTTTTAATGTTAATTAATATTATTATACACATTAACATAAAACTAAAAAGAAAAAATAAGATAGTGAGATCGAAAAGGTACATTACAAATTTAATGACAAAGCCCTAAATTACAGTAGTTCAATTAGCCGCACGTTACTGCAAGATATTTGCATATGCCATAATCAGCAAGATGGACACAAAAACTAAAATAAATGAATGTTTTGTGAATTTGAAAATCAAGTTGGCATAAATATATTGAAGTAAATTATGTAAATATGATCAACGTGTAACATTGAAAAATTATTAGAATACAAAAAATTAAGCAATATTTTAGATATTTATTGGCATTCATCGAAAGTGATAAATACTTGGAGGCATAAGTCCAATACACTTTCTCTATAGGGAATTACTGAGCTGATGACATCTTCTTAGGCTCTCTTTGGAACAAAGAAAAAACAAAGGAATTGAAAACATTTCTACGGAACCCTTTGGAACATAGGATTACCTCAAAATTCCTATGAAATTCAGCTTCCTCCATGCAAATTTTGGACAATTTCTAACATGAGGTTGGACCTCATATAAAATTCCTTTGAGTCACTCTCTCTCCTCTAATTTCCGTGTCTTTTCTACGTTATATCCAAAGGCTCTATAGGAAGTTTTCTTGCGTTTTTATTTCCTATAGGATTATAATTGACAGCCATCTCCAATCCTACGTTTTTCCTATTCCTACGTTTCTACAATCCTGCATTCCAAAGGAGGCCTTACCATTTTTCTTGGACGGGCTGATGATGTCCCCAATGAGTTCTAGTATCTCGGGAATGCCATCTCTTTGGAAAAACAATGCAGGGAATGCACGAAACACTGTGAGCTGTATTCCACTAAACTAACAGAAAATTTGCTTATCAACGTAGAATTCCATAGATGTACAGACGTACAGTATAGAAGAAATGATAGGAAATTGAATAAAGTTAAAGTTGGACTATAAAGGAAATATTATCAACAAATGAATGATGAATTTCAACCAAAATTACAATACAACAATACAAGATCATTTCATTAGTAGCTTCATAATTCGATATAGAGTAAAATGCGCTAGAAGTACATGAACTTTTGTGGTTGTGTAGTTTAGATCTACAAACTTTCATTTTACATTTATAGGTCCACGAACTTGTTTGTCCGAGTCATTTTGGTCCACAAACTTTCATTTTCATTTATAGGTCTACAAACTTGTCTGTCTATATAATTTAGGTCCATAAACTTCTTACAATTGTTATAAAGTCATAAACCTTTTAAGTTATGCACTATTTATGACTATTATGGTCTAATATGACATGATTGGACTCTATTGTATTATGAACTAGAAAAAGATCTAACACAGAAATTCACCGGAATAGTTGAGCGTGTGAGATGACTACATCCACTTCAAAGGAACTATTTGTAGTATTAGCAAAGTAATATTTTGTAAGATGCTCAAAATGTCTATATCTAATAGAGACATTTTTTACCATGATTAAAATGCCTAAATCATTGTGACATTTTTTTGAAATGCCTATATCAAAATATTCAATGAATATTGCATCATTTTATTAGGCTTATGAATTTATAAGGTTTAAGAAAATGTTTATGAACTAATATGTTAAGGACAAACAAGTTTGTAGAACTATAAATTTTATGGAACTAAATGGCAGAGACAAATAATTTTGTGGACCTAATTGACACAAACAAACAAGTTTGTGGACCTAGAAATGCAAAATAAAAGTTCGTGGACCTAAACGACACAAACAAACAAGTTCATGGACCTAAAAATGCAAAATAAAAGTTCGTGAACCTAAATGACACAGTTGCACAAGTTCATGTACCTTTGGTGCATTTTACTTTTCGATATACTCCATATATTAAAGTCAGCTGGTAGTTTTGATTCCTCATGAGTACGGCGTGATCTTTAATTTCCATGTGTGCAGTAGTACAAATGAAAATCACATGACAAATGAACATACAATAATCTAATTTTACAATTTACATGTTCAGTAGAATGAAGCTACAAGTGCATACATAGGAACATAGGAAGATAAGAAAAATGTATTTGAAATGACTAGAATCATGAACTTGTAAGGGCTAGCTGCAGGTGGAGATTAAGGGATTGTGCTATATACAGTTCAGCTGATGATTAAGTAGGCAAGTCACGTATAGATACACTATCTGCAAAGCAAATCAGATTGGTGAGAACATATGATGAAAATTATTAACGATAGGGAGATCTACTAACATGTAAAGAAATAAGATTGGTGAGAGGTCTCGGAACGAAAAAGGATTAGCTCCAAAATCTTGTTTGCTCTTAATTTCTAAATGAAAACCAGAATGATCTATACCGTGGTGTATGATGTCCTTTTCATGAATTATTCACAAAGTTCTTTGACATTATCGTTGCGACGTTACAGGACACATGTTCAACGTTTACTTGATTCTGCTGGATGTTTAATTATTTATTTATTCCATTTTGCTCCCAGGCTGCTCTAGAATAGATTGACAGAATCACTCCCCAAAATCAGCGTTTGGTTTGGATTCTACATAATCTGCGGTACGGGAGCTGGTTCCGAAGGCCAACAAAGGGCCCCTTAATCCTTGTTTCGATTTGCCACAGAACAAAGCTGAAGCACTATGCTGCAGATATTTTTTCTGATAATGGATAACTTACAAAGAGTTTCCAGCTTTTTGCAACTATGTTACGGACATGCAAAGCAATTACCTCCTCCGAATCTCCGATCAGTCCGTGACTATCACGAAAATCTTTGCACTCGTCTTCAGCAACTTTGTGACCACTATACTACTGTTGGTGAGTTGTCTTCTCGACGATTTACGAGCTGTATCCGTCGCTAAGTCTTGGTATCCTGTCCAGCTCCATCAATATGAGTCACGTTGGAGTACTGATGATTTCGCTTACTACGAAATTACAATAATTATAACCCAGAAACCTTCTTTAGCAGCTTCTGTAATTCTAGCTTAAGCAGCTAAAAGGAACGAACATGCATGTGTAGATTTTCAGATGCAAACATTAACCAACAGTTTGTAAATTTAACAAACATACTCTGGCGCACTGCAGCTCGCGCTAGCTTCTTTTTCGCAGTATGAAGAAAAAACAACTCTGAAGCAAACAAAGAAGCAATTGAAGAACAAATTGGACAATATGAAAAAGGAGTATACATGGTTCATGGAATTAAAGATTGTGCCACCGGACTTGGATGGAATGAGGCAAAGCAAGCTGTTGAGTGCTCAAATGAATGGCGGGATGAGCACCTTTTTGTAAGAACTATGTTCTCATTGTTATTTTTTTTTCATGCTTTGGATGTATGATCTGAATTGCTAAATTTTATATCTTTCATTTGAGAGATACAATAATCCTGATAAAGGTATCAAGTGCAACCATGTGAGGTTCCGAAAACAAGGACCAAAGTACCTTGAAGATCTCCATTTCTTGTTTGATAAGGTGCATGTTAGTGGGGCAAGTGCATTATGTCCTGGAGATATCTCCTCTAGTGACTCAAGTGATGAGTATGTCATTGAGGTATGCAAGACTCCAGATAATGATAATGTTAAGTTGGCTGCTTTGAAGAAACCAAAATCTGGAGAGAGAAAAAGAAAAGCAAGCACTGCTCTAGTGCTACTGAAGAGAAGGAAGAGAAGATCCCTTTATTTCGACTATACAAGATAACATGTTTGAAGATAGAAACAGCAGCACAAAAGATCTCTACAAGTGTTGAAGCATCATCTAGTTCTTACCATTAAAGAGGCCATGCAGATGGTAAAAGAATGTAGGGTTCAAGAAAAAACTGCTCTAATGCACACCACCACTTTCCTCATCATGAAGCCTGAATTTAGGGAGATCCTCTCCTCTCATGAAAATGAGTTGTTGAAGGGCAAGTATAACCCGTTCTAGTTCTGTGTATTGTAAAACTATATTTGCTTGAGTAATTTCAGTCATGTGCAATTTTATATATTGTAAAACAATATGTGCTTGAGTTATTTATGAACCATTGCTGCTATATTATGCCATTTTGTGTCATAATTATTGCTACCATATTGTGCCATCTTGTGTCATAATTATTGCTGCCATATTGTGCCATCTTGTACCAGAAATATTGGTACATTAGTATGTTGTGCAGATGGATGCTAACATGGAACATTTGGCCAACAAAGGACAAAAGGGATTACTTCTTCTAGCGGAGCTGTCTCAACAGGCTGCCATTGTTGATAATATGTAAAACCTATACAGTGAGCAATATTGTCAAAAAGGAGAATATAGGGTAGCACGAGAAACTGGACTTCAATAGGTTATGAGTAGCCTCTCTCTTCCTAGATACTTTTATAAAATGTTTCGAATGAGCCCGAGATATCTACATGGAACTTCATGACTTGCTTGTCTCATCCTATGGTTTGACAACGACTCATAATGTTTCATCAATTGAGTCATTGGCCATGTTCTTGTGGATCGTTGGAGGACCCCAATCATTTTCACAAGCTGAGAATCGTTTCACAAGATCACTGATAGTTCATAAGAAATTTATGATGTGTTGAAATGTTTTCGTAAATTAGCAAAGACCAATATCAAACCAATAGATCTAACTTTCTCTACTGAGCATGACAAGGTCAAAGAGGACCGCTTCCGGCCTTTTTCAAAGGCGCTATTGGAGCTATAGATGCCTCACATGTTAAAGTTGAAGTGCCACCGGAAGAAGTGGTTAACCACACATGTCGACATGGATATACAACTAAGAATGTGCTAGCTATTTATGACTTTGACATGAGGTTTATCATTGCGGTTGCCGGTTGGCCGGGTTCAGCCCATGACACATGGATTCTCAACCGTGCATTAGTTAATTTCCCTTTTATTCCTCAGCCTCCTAAATGTATACATTGTTCATTCTTTATCTTGCTTCTTTCATCATTTTGCTTTGCTGATGTTGCTTTTCTAGGAAAATATTATCTTGTGGACTCCGGATTTCCAAATCACAAAGGATGTCTTGCCCCTTTCAAAGGAAGCACATACCATATGCTTGAATTTCGGCATTGTTCGGACGTCCTCCTCGAGGGAAGTACGAGGTGTTCAATTTCTTGCATTCATCACTTCGAACTATTATTGTGCAGGCTTTTGCGGTCTTGAAGTAGAAGTGGCATATTTTAAAGAAAGGCACACCAAGTTTCCCTACTCGTACTCAGAATCATATCATTCTAGCTTGTATGACATTGTATAATTTTATTTGTGATAGCAAATTAGCAGATAAGGTGTCCGATGGATGTGATGTAGATGAGGAGTACCTACTACAACAACCAGATGTCATGGCACAAACATAGGATGAGGAGAAACCGGACAAGGAGAATGAAGATACCATGAATATCATACGTAGTAGCATAGCCGATGCTTTGGTTAGTGCAAGAGAGAGATAGTTATGTTGACAAAGGACATTAATGAACAATGTATCATCCGTATAATGGTGGACTTGTATGTTAATGGTGGATGCAAAATTTAGACAAATTAATATGTTTCTTCTTTTAACTGTATTATTTACAAATAAATAAGTTTTATCGCATCCTAATTGTTGTTCAGACCTTCAGAGGTGTTACAGACATTTCCAACCAAACCTACAGCTCACAGTTGTTTCACCTTTTCTCAACCAAACGACTTTCTGCCAATAGCCCACAACAGCCTTTCCCACAACCAACAGTCCACAACAACTTTTCTCACAGCCACAGCCCAACCAAACACACCCTAAACTATGTGCTAAAGTCTAGTTCCTACTTAATGGACATAGATCCATTAAACCACACAAACATAACACCAATCTGTTACCAATGATTCCATCAGAACTGAACATTAAGCCATCTCCAGGACATCTAGTTTCTACTTAGGCCATTCTTAATGCATCCTTTCCTTTCACAATTTTGAAGTGTGACATGTCAGCTTTTTAGTTTTTTCTGTGAAATGAAATTACATCTCTAAGTGCACACTTTCTTCTCACAATTTCATAGGCATGACAAACAGATTCAATTGTTATTAGGTGGCACTTTGTCATTGGTTGAGGGTGTTGAGAATGAACAGAAATGCTCTCAATGCACTTTCATTTGTTTTTCATTAACTTGAAAAAAGAGCACATGGTCTTTCACTAGGATGAAAGGCTTTCCCTCTCTTTCTATATTAATCTCGTTGTCATGTCATCTATTTTTCTGATGTGACAGCTAATTAATGTCAAATGAAAGGCCCATTAAAAATGGCCTTAGAGACCTGATACAGTGCTTGGTCGGTACCTAAGGTGCCGCCATATTCAGATAATCTATTTCATTGTTTATTAGTAATTTTAATTAATCACTGCAAGGTCTATTTTCGTAATTGAAGCCATCTCCCTCCTCCGGCTTTCTTTCGAAGATCATCGCTCCCGCCTGCCTTCACCCCTGTCCTATTTGTTCCAACCCATGGTCATGATCCGTGAGCCCACGGAGATGTCGTCGACCGCCTCGGCTGCAGCGGTGCCAAGATCGAGTCATCGAGCGCGACGATGACAAAATTGTGGCGCAACGGCACTTGTCGTCGCTTTGTCGTACCGTTCGATGGGCTGACCACGATGCTCACCTTGGCCTGCCTGTACCAGAAACTCTCCTATAGACATCCCGCCAGGGAACTTTCTGGGTCCTGCTCCGGTTGGATACTAGCATGGAGGAGAATGCGTTGAAGAGGAGGAAGTAATGGTTGAGATTGGAGAGTTCGCTACTGCGGCGACGGACGAGTAGGTTGGAGATCCTTCAGCGATGCTCCCGCAAAAATCAGGCATGCTGACGTGTGGAAATCCTTCAGCGATGCTCCCACGAAGATCCGACACGCGGCATGTGGAGAGATGAGGAAGAAGAAGGGCCGAGCGCAGCCGGTGCAATGAGGAACGGTAGAAGACGGAGGTCTCGCCGTCGTGAGGAGATTCCAAGGAGGTGGAGGGCTCACCGGGATGACGAGATTCCGGGATTCTGAGTTTGTGATGGGCCTCGACGAGGACACGTAGAACTCAACTTCTGTACACGGTAAAAACATACAGAATGAGTAATTACTAAATTGCCCTTCTGTAACAAAAATGAAAAAATAATTGGTACTGGATCTACCTTTTTGGTATGGGCCCACAACATAAAACTTTTTAGTAGGTACCTCTCTATTAACATGACTGATTGTAAGAGACAATTATGTTCTGGTTCAACATGTCTGGTTGTTAGGATAATCTCAATTTTTAATCGCAAAACGTAGCTTGTTTATGGCTGAGAAAATATTGATCAAAATCGTTAAGTGATGAACTTCCTAAGAATGTGCACATATCAAAAGATAAATTATATCACCAGATCAGCCAAGACAGTACAATACCAAATCAAAATGGGCAATCACCTCATGTGTTGTTCAACATTTTAGTTCCCCTCCTCACCGCCATTAACTGTCCAAGCCACAAGTGAAATAAGTCAAACCAATTAAATTTGAGGAAAGCCTGATTAATAAGACTGAAAATGTGCCATTGTAAGAAGTGCCGATCAACTTTTGATGATGAGAAACATTCTCTTTGATGATATAGAATAAGGTAAAAGTAGCAAATTTAGGTAGAACTGCAAAGTACATTATCGATGACACTAATAAGCATTGACCTAGGACTGTTGGACATACTAAGTCTACTTGGTGGATCAAGAAAGTGAAGTTGTCCACAATATTTTCAAGGAACTTGTTCCAATTAATATCAGTAGGCTGGACCAACTTGTGAAATAGTGAGTTCCACTTCCATTGCTTGTTGTAGATAAGTTTGGCATTGTAAAAAAAATATTAGCTAGTTACCTAGTTCTAACACAGTTAAATTAAAGTGAGCAGACCACACAGCCAACAAATACAAAAAAATTTATTGGATTAGTTACTACCTGCAGTATAGAAATTTGTGTAGGGATAGTAGGTGGTGATAAGAGTTTCCCTGAAATGAGTGAACTGCATTGACTCCATTTGGATCATGAAGGTAGTGTTAATCGCCTTTGATACAATAAGGGTCTGTTTGGTAGAGCTTCAGCTCACAAGAAAAACAGCTTCAACTCTGGATTATCAGTCAAAACATATTTTTTTGACTTATTACAGCTTATGCAGTCAAACCGTTTGGCAAAACAGCTTATCCTGTCTATTTAGAAACAAAGCTGTGAGTCCGAGCTGTGAAAAGCTGCTATTTCTAGCTTCACCATCCTAGTACAAAAATGAAAACAGCTTACAACAGCTTATGGTCAAAAGCACTTCTTCCACCTCGCTCTTTGGTACAACTTCACATATAATATGAAGTTGCAGCTGCTAGTGAAGCTGTACCAAAGGGACCCTAAGTATATTGTTATCCTCATCATAGCTCGTTAATTATCGAACAAGGTTTCCATCTCCAAGTCAACGGATCAAGGAAAAGGAGCTCCTCCAGGTCAACAGTTTTCTACAGCACACACTCAACAACGACGTGGGGCCCATATGTCAAACTCTGTTAATGCACACTGCATAGGATCTCTACTCCTCAACAACACCATATGAAACGACCTGTCTCTCCCAAAACTAGATGATGTGCTTGGATAAAACTGCGAGGCCAAGTCCTTTATCATATGTAATACCTTGATTTTCGATCAATTAAAACAAAGACAATAAATCATTTTCTTTTATTCAGGAAAAATCTTTTCCAAAATAGATAGAAAATTTAAAATCCTAATTAGATAAATAGCAATCACACAATTTTAGAAAAACTAAAATGTGGAATCTGAAAACATGATTCTTTTACTTTTTTCATTGCTTGGATTTTATTGCCTTTATTTATTTTTGATTTATTTGGATTCTATCGAATTTAATTGAGTTTAAATGGAGTTAAAGGGGAAATAGAACATGAAAAGGGAATTAAACCCCAATCGGGCCGCCCCTCACCCATTTCCTCTCCTAGCCCAAGCCCCCCTCCAAACCGGCCCACCGGCCACCCGTCCCCAACCTCGCTCTCTCCCGGTGTGACACGAGCGTGCCCGGTGTTGCATCGGCCACCGTCCCCCACCTCCGCTGTCGCCGGCCTCCCCGCAGCTCGCGTGCGCCACCAATGCCACCCGCGCCCCAACGCCGCCCCCGCCCGGGCCTCTTCCCCGTCGTTATTCTCTCGGAGCGCACGCCGCCACCGCCGCGCCCCGGCCCCCTCCACCCCCGCTCTAGGCCAAGCGCGACGGCCGGCTGTTGCCTAGCATGCGCCGCCGTGGCCACTCCCTCATCCACAAGCTCACCAAGACCCCACCCCCCCTCCTTGCCCGTATTCCGCGCTTGCCTTCGCCGAGGCGCAAGCCATGGCCACACCTCCGCCTCCCCTATAAAATCCCCCATTTCCCCTCGCCGATGGACTCGGTTAGTCTTCATCTCGATGGACTTGTCGGCTTTCTCCACCACGATCTCCTCGGGTTGAGCTTTGGTGGAGCCATCTAGGTAGCCAAACAGCTGGGCTCCCTTCACGGCCGATACCACATGTTCCTTCCATAGGAGGAAGTTATCCCGAGTGAGTTTCTTCGTAATGGAGTGACTCGAGAGAATTTTCCGGTGACGCCATGGTGCTACTCCCGGCTGAAGACATCTATTAATAGGCGAGAAAGAATCCCAGCATGTCAATTTACAGGGAATTTGTTACAACAGAATACACGGGATAGAGATAGAGTCGGTTAGTTAAACAACATCGAGTATATCTCAACTACAAATTTCAACGGTCATGAGTTGCTGTTAGACACGTCTTACTCGTTCGGAGGGGTTGTACGTCCGAGGGAGCTTACCAAATTTGCGTTCGATACGAGGCGGCGCCGGCGCTTGCGGACGAGGGAGGCACGGGGAGGGAGGACGGCAGGTGCGGAAGGCGGAGGAGGGTCGTCTTCGTCCTACGGCGCCGGCACCGACTCCGTCGATCAGAAGAGAAACCTAAGACAGAGGCTAATACTATAGCACCATTATTTGGGGGAAATTTTTGTGCACCTTGGGACACTAAAAGAAAAAATTGCGGAAACATTTGGGCCGATGGAACTCAACGAGTCACCTCGCATAAGCTTGGAGCTTGAGGAGAAGCGTCGGAGGAAGAAGGAAGCCCAAGAGAAGATCCTAGCAAGACCAAGACCTCCCTGCTGGGTGCGAGTGGATGGAGGTGAAGCAGTAGGCATGTCCGCCGTTGTGTCGGCGCCCTCACCAAAGAGCAGCGGTGGCGAGGTGGAAGCGTCCAGCTGGGCTGCCGCTGGACTGCGGAGTGTGGGCTGGCCGCGGCAGCTACGGTGTTGGAGTCCGGGAGCACGAGAGAATGGTAGTTACCGAAAAGTTCCAAATGCCATACTTAGACTAGCCGCACCGGGGTGCGGTACCCGTCTTGAAGTACCAAGATGGCCCAAAATCTGCTGCACCGGATGCTGTAAACTATCCTGAAGCGCTCGGACCCGGTGGAGGCTCCGGGCGAGCGCGCGCGGGTGGGATGGGCCCCGGTGGTAGCGGCGTCGCTCGTAGCGCTGCGGAGGAGGCGAGCCCGGCCGGCGGCGGCTCACGAGGCGGTGCGCGGGGCGAGTCCGACCGAAAGTGCATCTAGGCCCCTCATTTTATTTTGGATGATAGATATCAATACAATTAAATTTGGACTAATGTTTTCATGAGAATGTGTGTAGTGAACATCCAAAGAACATGAAAGCATAGCAAGTATGATCAAAAAAGAAGAAAAGAAGTGAGAAATGCAATAAAACAAGAAATTGGAGAAGACCTATCTCAAAGCTTGAGCTTCTCGTTTTATCTTTGCTTTGAGTCATAGGGATGCCGTACTATAAAGAGGGATGCAAATCACAATCTTGGTAAAGAATGAAGATACCCACAAAATTCAAGAAAAACCATCCCAAGCCTGTTCTTTCGGGACCCATCGGAAGTTCCGGTGTGGTATCGGAAGTTCCGGTAGGCTAATAGAGTTTGAGCTCTCTAGAAAGCCATACAGGAAGTTTCGGTCCCGGTACCGGAAGCTCCGGTAGGCTAACAGAGAGTTTGAGCTCTCCGGAATGCCATACCGGAAGTTTCGGTCCCCGGTACCGGAAGCTCCGGTAGGGTAACAGAGAGTTTGAGCTCTCCGGAAAGCCATACCGGAAGTTCCGGTCCCCGGTACCGGAAGTTCCGATAGGACACCGAAAGCTCCGGTGCGGCCCCGTTTTCAAACCCTAAACCTACGTACCGGAAGTTCCGGTACACCACCGGAAGTTCCGGTGCGGGCCGGAAATCCGGATCTAACCCTAATCGACCATACCGAAAGTTTCGATATGCCAACGGAAGTTCCGGTGCGGGTCGTTCGGACAGGCCAACGGCTCTTTTTGGAGCTGTGGTATATAAGCCACACTCCACCCCTCACTCACTCTAGCTTGCACATTCCGAACACCAATACACTTGAGACACACTCCACTCACTCCAAATCCTCTCCAAAAGCAAAATTTCCATCCTTGAGCTAGGATTCGAGTGAGAGACTTTGAGCAAGAGATTGAGAGACTTGATTCCATTCTTGAGCATCTTCACTCGCGTCAAACTTGCGATTTGGATTTGTTACTCTTGGAGCTTTGAGCTCCTAGACGGCTAGGCGTGCTCGTGAGCTCCCAACTTGTGTGGTGACGCCGAGAAGTTTGTATTACCCGTCCCGAAAGGGACTTCGATAGTGGAAAACTCAAGCTCAACCTTGGTGGTGACTTGAGGGAGAAATAGGGTTGAAAGAAACCCGGTCCTTGGTGGACCTTCTCAACGAGACGTAGAGTCCTTGGTGGGCTTGAACTTCGGTGAAAAATCCGTGTCTCGTGTGCTCCCTCTTTTACTTAAGCGCTTTGTTATTTTCTTCACTAGGTTGCTTGTTAGTTTCCCTTTGCGCTTTCAAATTCCTAGAATTGCATAGGGATGTGCTTTCCTTCTTGCAATCACTAGAATTGTGTAGGGTTTAATTCCGCAATTTACACCCTGCACCGAAGTTCTGGTACCCTACCGAAAGTTCCGGTATTTGACGTTTTTGTCTTAGTCTTATTTCGCAGAAATTTTTAGGATCGCCTATTCACCCCCCCCCCCTCTAGGCGACTTTCACCGACCGACGACGTGGTTGGGAGGCGGCCGGGCCCGACGACGACGGAGGAGGCTGGGCGGTGCGTGGGGTTGGGAGGCGGGCGGGCACGGCGATGGCGGCGTGGGGGAGATGGAGGAGAGAAGGAGGGAGAGATGCGCGGGGTAGGTGAGGAGAGAAGGAGGAGAGAGGGAGAGAGAAGGGAGAAGAAGGGAAAAGAAAAAAGGGAAAAAAGGAAAAAAAGAAAAAAAAGATGAAATGAGGAAAATGAAAAACTTTTATTGTTTAATTAAAAATTGGAATTTTAATCTATTGTAAAAAGGGAAAGATGTGGAAAAAGAAAAGAAAAGAGGAGGAGAGATGAAAGGAGATGGTAGTTGGAGATGGTTGAATAAAATATTAGGTAGTTCACATAGAGGATCGATATAGAGTATGAACGGGTGCAACAAAACTGAATATAGAGGAGAGAATATTGATGACTTGGACAGAATATTCCTTTTAGAAGATGAGAATAGAGTATGACGAGTGCGGGTAGTCTTAGGCTTTGATACGTGTTGCTCTATACTCTAACCTGACTGACTTTTCGTTCAGATTCTGAGAGCGAACAGCACGAGCGAGTGTAATGTCTGTAACGATTTTCTCAGGCAGGGCTAAAGTTGTTCACAGACATTAGTCCGCTGCTCCTGTTGACGTTTATTGTTTTCAAGAGATAGTATAGTTTGAGAAACTTCAACGGTTCCTAAAATCCATGCATCAAATTTAGGTCTAGGGAATGCATTAGACTATCTCCAATGGCTGCTCCATCACAAACCCAATCTTAAAATGGGTACCAAAATGTCAAAAACACTCTCCAATGAACAACCCAGAGGCGCTACCCATTCCGTGCACTCGCCCCCGCGTGAGCGAGAAATAGATCAGGTGCGAGGCTACCTTATAGGAACAAAAGCATCCTCCATGGAACATTATACTCACTTTGTTGAACTTGTTGGATCCCACACGATCGATGACGATGCTACGACGCTTGCGGCTTTGGAACAACGAGGAGCTTCCTCTTTCGGTGCACCACTAGCCCGAACACCTCCGACATATCAATATCGTGCCGCTGCCTTCCCCTCCGGCAATTCCCAGTCAAAGCGGTGCATCAGGTTCGCCAGCATCAGCTCCACAGTGGCCAGGCCAAAGTTCATTCCAGGGCACATCCGTCGCCCGGCGCCAAAAGGCAAGTACTGAAAATCGTTCCCCCTGAAGCTCAGCTCCGCGCCGTCGAGGAACCTTTCCGGTAGGAACGCCTCCGCGCGGTCCCAGTAGCGCGCGTCCCTGCCGATGGCCCACACGTTGACCAGGACGCGAACCCCTTGTGGAACCACGAACCCGTCGATCTCGCAGCTGGACATGGACAGGTGCGGCCCGAGGAGCGGTGCCACGGGGTGTAGCCGGAGCGACTCTTTTATGACGGCTCTCAGGTAGGCCATGCTGCTCAGGTTGGCTTCCCTGACCAGTTCTTCATCCTTGGCTACGATGCTCCGCACCTCGGCTTGCAGTTTCTTCATCGCGTCTGGCCTCCGCATCAGCTCGACCATGGCGTATTCCAGCACGGAAGCTTCTGTGTCTATTGCCCCGAAAAACACATCCTGCGTCCAATTCTTGCTGTTATTGTTTTTTAGTTATATCTAGCATTTGGATCACAATTATTTGTTCAAATATGCAACATAACTTATGTGTCAACTCTTTTTTTTTTTTTTTGAGGATCAACTTATGTGTCAAATGTCTTTAAACAAATCATAACAAAAATACATGATGACTTATTTTTAGCTTTTGAATAACATGAATATGATCAAACATAACACAAAACAAATCAACAGCGATAACATTATTCTAATGAATACTTACAAGGAGGATGGCCTTCATTCGCTCTACGGTGAGTCCGTACTCCTCTCGGACGGAGAGCAAAACGTGTATGAAATCATCGGTATCCTTGGGACCACCACTCGCCATCGTGGCCACCGACGACTTGTTCTCGTGGTCCTGAATCAACCTATCTAGAAGCTGGTCCCACCTCCGTCTCAACCTCTCGGACTTGGTGCGCACCACCTTGCTGATCACGCCAAAGCGTGCCAAGAATGGGAAGAACTCCTCCACGTTGAAGCCACCGAGCAGCGGCGACGTGTCGAGCGACGAGTTGCCGGAACAGCTTGTTCTGGCCCTCGCTACGGAAGGACTCGCCCATCACGGCGCGGCATGCCAGGTCGTTCGTGAACGAGCCGAGAAACTTGCCTACGTCCAGGGTTGTGGCTGCCACGGCTGCCTTGCCAATCTGGCCCATCACCTTTCTCACCTACACCCATATGCGGCGTAGGTGTGACGTGTCAAAAACTTACAATGTCAAAACAAGTGATCCGCTGCTAAACTTTGAAGGTCATATCAAATTTAGATGGTCAACGGTGTAGATAAATGATTTTATTTATAGATAAAGTCCAAATTACTCCCCTAAGGTATAGATTAGATAAAGTCCGGATAAACTCCTAAACTATCTTTTTATTCAGTGGAATCTACATTTTACCTCCTAACATAATTTATCCTTTTATTTTCACACGCAAGTGCCAAGGTGAAATTTTATAGGATGTTATTATCACCCATCATAATGCATGTTAGAAAATGTATCACGGATTTTTTATTGTTATTTTGGTAGGCAACATAATTTAATAGTATATTAATCCATATGATTACAAAAATATAATATACACAAAATAATGACAAAAACTCACGATATAATTTTTTGCATCATGATACCAATTCTACCACCCTATAAAATTTTGACTTAAGACCACTTGTATATGAAGAAACAAAAATGATAAGTTGTATGAAAGGGGTAAGTTAAACTAAATGATACTATTTTGGTGGGTAAATGAACCAACCAATACTTTAGGAGGTTATCCAGATTTTGGTGAATAAATTAAATCAATCAATAGTTTATGAGGTTATCCAGACTTTGGTTATACTTTAGAGGAATAAAAGCACTTTATTTATTGATGTTCAAGCTTAGCTCATATTTAGTTCATTTTCACTTTCTAGAACGTCCATAGAGAGACTGGTTTTATAAAAATGATTTTTGTGTTTCCTTGGTACCTCCTCCTCGCGGGCGAGGAGGAACGCCTGCACCCTCTTGACGCTGAGCAGGTGCGTGGTGACGAGCCTCCTGGCCTGCCGCCAGGACTCCCCGTATGGCGCGAATCCGATGTCGGAGGGGCCGTACAAGACGACCTCAGCAGCCAGGGAGTGCGGTCGGGACGCGAACACGTGGTCATGCGTGCGCAGCACCGCCTCGGCCGCGCGCGGCGATGACACGACGAGCACGGGCATGGCACCCAGGTGGAGGAGCATCAGATCATAGCCGTGCTTCATGGCGATGCGCCGGAGCGAGACGTGAGGAACGGAGCCCACGAGGTGGAGGTGGCCGAGGACGGGTAACGCCGGAGGCGATGGTGGCAGGTCATGCTGCTGCTTCCGCCTTCTCTGCTTGCCACTCGCCAACGATTGGCGCGCGAACAAGAGGAAGAGCGGGACGAGCAGCAGGAACCACCATGCTCGTGGAGCCGTCATGATGTCAGGCATCAGCTGCTGTACTAGGTTTGCCATGGCGGTGGTGGTTGTGGTAGCACTACTTCCAGTGCCAAGGAATAATAACGCTGACATTTGTACTATGCCTTTATATAGCGTGCAACCTCGCTGGAGAATGTCAAAACAGCACGGTCGCATCGCATGCACCGGCGTCATTGATACAAGACAGGTTTGCCTATTTCTTCCGAGGTTACCATATAACATGCCTTCCTTCTGCACTCTAATAGGCTTACAGGCATTGACATTTGGGTGCGCCTGCAAGCTAGAGACGTTTTCCTTTTTTACCGGAAGCTAATTGGCTAAAGAAGTTGACCGAAATGAAAAGGACAAATTAATGGCACCACAAAGCCTTTTCCAATACAATATTCTTTCTATACCTATCGTTACGGCGTTACCTGTTTAAGTTTTTGACCAGGCCCGTCCTCACGCACGTGCCAGCAGTGCGATGGTACAGGGTTTGTTGGCGTTTGCTATGCACTTAAATAAAATCTAATGATTCCATAAGTGTATGGAACATCGTTGTAGCATTTTAACTAAGAGTATTTCAAGGTATCATATTTATTTTCACAGAAAAGCTTAAGTAATAAGACATCAACCAAATTCTAGGGGTAGTGATATTCAATAAGTTCAATTTGGTGAAAGACATGGGAGATACACACTCAAAGTGGAAGGAAAGCTAGTTGGCAGAGCAACCAGTCAAGTTAAGATTATAATCCTAATTCAACCTAGTCATGTAATCTAATTACTTGGGCAAAGGCTCACACAAAGGGTGTGTTCGTTTCCTAGAGTCTAAACTTTATAGCTGTCACATCAAAAAGAATCTTACTATTTAAGAGTACTAAATAAAATTAAATTATAAAATAAATTACAGGCCCCTAAACTAATTTACGAGACTAATCTAATGAGGTTAATTAAGTCATGATTAGAAGACAGTTATTGTAGCATCACTTTAGCAAAAGATAGATTAATTAAACTCATTAGATTCATCTAAAAAATTAGCACCAATCTGTCAAAACGAGTTTTGTTATTAAATTGATCGAAATATTTATAAATAATAAGATTCTCTTTGATATGATAATGCTAAATTTTAGAAGGCAGAAAATGAACAGGGCCAAAGATTATGCTTCCAAAGGCTCCTACCGATAGTTTACTTCGGGACATGTGAGTTCTTTTCTTAGGGATCGATAACTAACCGCTCGTAGATAAAGGACATGCTCATGCTATTAAATCCTGCTCATGGCCGGTCCTGGGATTTTGGAGACCCAGGGCGAGCCTAAATACCGAGGCCTCTTTATATTTTTTTCTTAGATACACATAATCTTAATAAAAAATAAATGTAAATACTACTAGCATTACTAGAGTGCTTGTATTACTCTTAAGATATTTCTCCATATCTTTGATTGAATGAAGTCATGTTCTTGTTTTCTCCTTTCTCCTTTTCCTTTTGCCGCTCGACATGATGACTAATGTTTTTGAAAATTATAAGTAAACAAACATCTCCAATGTGTTGTCGGAATTCTACCAAAGCCCACTGATTTCGTGAGTGAAATAGCAAAAATCTCGCTAGCATCTATGTAGTTCCTGCCAAACCATTAGGGAAAGATATCAACATTGAACTAAAAACTCAAAACTAATCAATTCACAAGGTACACGTGCCACATATAGCCATATACAACTATACAAGAAACAAAAAAAAATTGATGCTGACTGTTTTATCACAGACTACTTGCTCAATGGTAGATGTAATCGACCAAATGACCAGCTACCTGACTATGACAAAGAGATGCCTCAGATATGCTACCAACCTACATGGCACAACCGCAGAAGTAGGGATTATCCATAGCAGATAGCACTACGACACATGACCAGGTAAAAGAAAAAAGGGGCACGGTGCATATAGCTCCTGCTTGCATAGGGTCTGGGGAGGGACACATTACATGGTAGCCAAAAAAAGGAAAAAAAGAAGACAAAATCTCGCTTTAAATAACAATAGATTTATATTGTTTTGTGCCACTTGATACAATCTACTAGTACGAAAAAGAAAAAATACTTGCATTAAACAAAGATAAATTTACATCACTGCCAATATGAGCAGCTACGACACCCTGTAATTTCATTGTAGAAAAGAAAGGTTGAACTTCTGAACTAGATTCACTAAATATCAATTTATATTAAGGGGAAAACCGAAAAACAGAGGATTTACTTTGTATATCATGAGGGCCTTGGTCAAGTTCTGGTTGTCATAAAGCAGTCATCCTTTTAACTACTAATAATAACATGTCCTTATATAAAGAAGCTAATGCATTGATGCGTTATCATTGTTGCGTGGATATCACTTTGCATCTGAGTCGGTGTGTCTATCACCAAAAAATAATTAGTCAATATATGATAAACATTATAAACAATTGAAGCGTGTATGCTACAAGTAAAGATGCTGAAAATTAAAAACAATAAACATATAGCAAACAAGGCAATTAGACACACTTGTTTAACCAACACGGAGTATTACCAGATTTTTCAGGGCAATTGTCTCATGTGTCATCCAACATTTCAGCTCTATCATCTCCACCACCACCACTAATATCCAAGCCTAAAAGCAAAAAGTGTATAACGAAATAATAAGAGCTAAAGAAATACAAATCCCTAAGATAAAGTAAGCGCATGATCGCCCCCTTTTTTAGGATTCGTGTGATGATCAGATATAGATTGACTCAGAATTATGTACAAACTTTGTAAATAGCTTGCTTACCTAGAAGGCCCAAATTAGGCAAAAGGAAACCAAATCTACTGCTATGATAAAATATCTAGAACATTAATAATCATGTACACATGCAGCGAACATGTTTTGAATTTGGACTACTCGGCCAATCAGAGAAAATGAAGATGTCACTTATTCTCCCTAAGTAAGAATATAACCCATAAATGCTCCGGTTAATGAGATCCAGTGAAACAGAAAAAGGAATGTGACTGCTTCTAGGTAAAAAATTTGGCCGCATATAAGATCATAAAAAATTTCTATTGCACTGGAAACTCATGCTGGAAAAGAAGAAGAAAACAACTATACAAGAAAGCATAAAAGAAAAAATTATGGTCTATTCCTTTTTCCCAATAGCTATCATGCAATTCCTCGTAACTGGTGAGTTTATCAACCTATAGAAGGAAAAGAGACTAGAACAAATTATTAAATACCTACACTACAGGTGGCCAATTTAACTAAGTGAGTGAAGAATATTTCAGCTAGCACATACCCAAAAACCAGTGAATATGAAGAAAAACTATTACCAGAAGTATAGAAACTTGTGTAGGGAAAATAGCCATGGACACAACTCTCTGTTGACAGGATTGTGAACTTCATTGAGTCAAGTTGGATCATGTAGACACCAATAGCCGTCCAGAGAATAATCACGTTGTTCACCTCATCAACGCCCACCATAGCTGTTCGGTAATGCGCCTTCATTGACGGCTTAAGTGAAATGAGTGTTTCCAATTCAATAGTTTTCTTCAACTCCCATCCAACATGACGATCCGAAATGGCAATCCTCTCCCACAACTGGATCTTATCTTCTGAGACGATTGCTAAGCCAAGTCCACCATCTTCAGTCCGCAAGATCTGAACAGATGGATCATCAGTGAAAACGGCATCCTCTGGCATGGAGATGACAGCTAGACTTTGCCTATCTGTGTCAAACTCAAGGACGCCACCACCACTGCGATGAAACACCCAACAAAGTGCATTCCCAACCAGGATGCTAGGCCGAGGCAGAGAAGCATGAGAAGGGAGTGCTGTTGAGACAATATTACCCCATTTTCCAGACTCTGATTCATAGAGGCACGCCCATGAACAGTTGTATAGTCTGTTGCTGAGTATCATGACCAATTTGAATGCATTCGAGTGGCAATCCCTCATCACCGCGCCAGTATACGTGTCCATCTTGAGTGTGGGGTGTCGGTCGTTCATCATCAGCTCCGACGGGAGGGCGATGCAGGACCGATGGGCAGTGATGGGATCCCATACGACAGCCTCAAGCTTATTCCGGTTGAAGAGGAGGGCGAGACCATGGCGGCAGCCAAGGAACCACAAACCCGCATCAGGGTGTCGCAGGAAGGAAAAGCGGGCTGATGGGATGCGGTCAGGGGCGGCCAGTGTGGGGGTGAAGATGGGTAGGTACGTATTTCCAAAATCCACGACAAAGTAGCCGAGCATCGGAGGCTTCCTGTGGTGAGCACGGAAGCGGCGGAGAAAGGCGGGGTCGGACAGGAGGCGGCGCCAGCGCTTGCAGACGAGGGAGGCGCGGGGAAGCGAGGAGGGAAGCGGTGGAAGGCGGAGCAGGATCTCTAGGAGTAGGTCCTCATTGTCGGGCAGGGATACCGGCACCGGTGAGGTGGGGCCCTCGCCCATCTGGACGAGGACGACGGATGCGGCTGCAAAGAAAAAATAATCTAACTTATTTCAAGGAACTCAGCAACAAATTGGTAAAATTTTTGATCTTTAGACCGGAGTACCACCCACCCGTAGCTGCTATCGACATTGCCGGCGCCCTTCTCAAGACTCCGGCGACCTAGGTTTCGTGGAGTGGAGTCGGGGCAGGGAGGAACGGCAATCCGGCAAAGGAATTGGACTAGCTATAGCTGGTAGGTGGGGTGGCCACCTTTCATGGAGGGGCAGCCGTGCCCTTCGTGGCTTCGCAGCGTCGGCTTTCAGGCAGTGGGCGCCGCCGCCGCGTAGGGAGGGAGAACGGAGCGATCGATGGACAATGGAGACGGACGGAGCAACGTAACAAAAGGAAAAGGAAAGGCTGGTGGGCCTGGGCTTTCGACATGTCCTGGGCCTCAAAGTGCCAGTGAAAAAGCCCAGGTAAATTGTCCCTGCGTGGTGTTTTTAGTTGAAAAAATGTGTTACCTTGTGTTGGTGCACGCACAACTATGTTAATGTGCTAAGGGTAGCCTCGATGGAGAGTGTCATCGCACAGTTATAAAAAAAATTCTTAAGAACCGTGCCAGTAGAGGTCATGGTGATGACACTCATCTCTCATCTCATAACACTCCTCTCTTATCTCATGTCATATCGCAAATTTAATGCTCATGACACTATCACGAGACTCCCATTGAGACCGATCTAAGAACTGCAATGGCAGTGGCACGAACTTTTAAACAATTCACCATTACATTACTTATTTATTTATTTGCAAATACATTTCACCGTTACTCTTGCAGTCAAGCATGCACTTGCATTACAGCTTGAGAAACTATTATCCAAGATTGGGCAAATGGAAATTTTCAACTGGCTTTCAGTGCTGGCAGAACAACAAATATCTGAGCACAAAATGTCCCATTCGTCCATACTCCATACTGATCACCTCACAACTCATAAACAGAGAGAGAGATCATCCATAAAGAGTACAGTAAAATGATTCAAAGTATATGTTCCTTGGCGTCGCGTCTTTTCATGGTCATATGGGTGCTCGGTTTGGCTGGCCGTGCCCTCGAATAACATGCTGCACCTGAAGTAATTTAAATCCGAGCTCCACGTCACTACTTTCCTCTTGAAAAAGAAAAACAGGCCAATTGCATAGCTCAGCTATGCACAACAGAGACCAATATACAATAATAGCAATAAGCGGCACAGGCCTTGTGTAAAACACCAATACCACTCGTGCATAAGCCACTAAATTGGAGTCTCAGATTACTAAATATCAGTAGCAAAAGCCATTGCTCCAGACTCACAAAACATATCACATTATCCGCTCCAAGGAAACCATTATAGCATGATTTAGGTAAGACTCCCTAGCAAAATCGACCAAAACAACCTTTGACAATGAAGTAACAGGCAACAGCAGTCAGACAGAAAGAGTCAACACCACATAGTAAGGCGCTAAACAAAGCGAGTAGCAGTTTCATAACTCCAGCATTACAGCCAGCTACATAATTTTTGCATATTGATTTCCTCACATTAATCTTGGCAATTCTGGAAGGCAACAGCTCCTGTTACTTGAAAAACAAGATCAAACCTCATAAATCAAATGGATTTTCACTGCCAACCAAGCAAAGATGGTAACAGATAACTTTTGGAAAGTTCAAACCACTATATGCTTCAAAGTTATGAACATTTGACTATGAATTAGCGCAATAAAGTTAAACATTGGAAGTGAACACTAAGCTAAACATCTACGTAGTTACCACTAGCCCTTAGGAAAAATTATCCTACATAGTTATCACACATTACTTTCTCTATGATAATGCAATTGACATTACTTTGCTTTCGCTTTCTGCTCTTTACTTTCTCCTGTATGGAGGTTCTGCTGAGTCTTTCCCAGGTTGTACAGCGTCTTTTACATTTTCCTCGTATTCTAATATATACAACAGCAGGGGCCTCCCTTGCTGTACATTTTCAAAAAATTGAATCAGACACGCTAGCAAACTACTTGGTACAAGAAGCCGGTATCCATAGCAGATACCAGATTTTACTGTGATCCATAACTAGTGGCACAAAAACGAAGACCTCACATAAAACAATGATAAATTTACATCACTGCCAACATGAGCAGCTACAACACCATGTAATTTCATTGTAAAAAAAGAAAGGCTGGACTACTGAATGAAACTCATAAGTCAAATCAATTATATTTAGGAAAAAAACAGCGGATTTACATTGTATAAGATAGATCACGAGGGCCTAGGTTAGGTCTGGTTAACATAAAGCAGTTATCCTTTCAACTGATAATATTAACATGTCCCAATATAAGGAGGCTAATGCATCGATGCATTATCGTTGTAGTTTGGATCATCATTTTATGTTTGAATCGGCTGGACTACTGAATGAAACTCACAAGAAGTTAAATCAATTATATTTAGGAAAAACAGAGCATTTACATTGTATAAGATAGATCACAAGGGCCTAGGTTAGGTCTGGTTAACATAAGAAGTTATCCTTTCAAGTAATAATATTAACATGTACCAATATGAGGCTAATGCATCGATGCATTATCGTTGTTGTTTGGATCATCATTTTACATCTGAATCGGCTTTTCTATCACCAAAACAAATTACTCAGTATATGATAAGTGTTGTAAACATTTGAAGCATATGTGCTACAACTAAGATGCTGAATAGACACACGTGTTTGACCAACACGACATATTACCAGATCTAAAGGGCAACTGTCTCATGTTTCGTCCAACATTTCAACTCTATCACCTCCACCGCCAATATTCAGGCCTACAAGCAAAGTGTATAACAAACCAATAAGGATTAAAGAAATCCAAATCCCAAATACAAAGTAAATGCATGATCGCCCCCTTTTTTAGGATTAGTTTGACGATCAGATGTAGATCCACCTAGAGTTATGTATGAACTGTGTAAATAGCAGCTTACCAAGTTCTGAATTTGGACTACTCAGCCAATCAGAGAAAATAAAGCTATTCTTGAAGGGATCTTGTCTGCTTATTCTCCCTACGAATATAATGCAGAAATGCTCTGATTGACCAACTCCAGTGAAACAAAAAAGCATATGACTGCTTAGAAGTATAAATTCGGCCTTGGACGTTATAACTAAAGCATTATTTAGTTCTATTCTGACCCAAGAAAAGTGGCAGCATCACAAGCAGCAGGACTCTTCGACAAAAAGATTTAACAGTGACTAAACTATTCTGCAAGCTAAGATGGATGTAGTTTGACACTGCAGATTTTTATTTAGAGAAGCAAAGTCTATACTAAAAGACATATTATCCTATGGGAAATGATGATGGCTCATAAATAAAAAATATACTCTATACAAGAAAGCATGGCAAGAAAATTCCATGTTCGCCGCATATAAGATCGTTCCAACTTTTAAATGAGAGCATTGCAAATTTCGCTTGCACTGGAAGCTCATGCTGCAAAAGGAAAATAAACTATACAAGAAAGCATTTTCTTTAATTCCCAGTTTCCCACTAGTTATCATGCAATTTCTCATAAACTGCTATGAGGTTATCAACACAAAGAAGGAAACGAGACTAGAACAAGTGCTTATTAATTACCTACAGGAGGAAAATTGAACTAAAGATTGCAGAACACTTCAGCTAGCGAATACCCAAAAAACAGTGAATGCGAAGAGTGAAAACGAAACTATTACCAGAAGTATAGAAACTTGTGTAGGGAAAATAGTGACAGACACGACTATTTTTTGACAGGATTGTGAACTTCATTGATTCAAGTTGGATCATGTAGACACCAATAACCGTCCAGAGAATAATACCATTGTTAACCTCATCAACACCCACCACATATGTTGAGCGGCGTGCTTTCATTGACGGTCTAAGTGAAATAAGCCTTTCCAATTCAATTGTTTTCTGCAAGACCCAAGTAACTCCACGATCCGGAACGGTTGCCCTCTCCCATAACTGCACCTTATCTTCTGACACGATCACAAAGCCAAGCCCTCCATCTTCAGTGCGCAAGATTTGAACGCTTGGATTATCAGTAAAATCAGCATCCTCTGGCATGGAGATGACAGCGAGAGACTGCCAGTCTGTATCAAACTCAAGGATGCCACTACCACTCGAATGAAGCACCCAGAAAAGTGAATGTCCAACCAAGACGCTAGGTCGAGGCACAGAAGTGCGACATGGGACTACTGTTGAGACAGTCCTACCCCATTTCCAGACTCAGATTCATAGAGGCACGCCCATGCACCATTGTACATAAAATTGCTCAATATCATGACCAATTTAAATCCAGTTGAGTGGTAATTTCTCAGCACCGCACCATTGTACATTCCACACTCGCGTCGATAATTCATCTTCAAGTCCGGCGGGAGAGCAATGGAGCACCGACGACCAGTGATTGGGTCCCATACAACAGCCTCGAGCTTCATCGGGTTGAAGAGGAGGGCAAGACCATGGCGGCAGCCAAGGAATGCGAACAACAAACCGTCCTCACCCGGGTGTTCTGGGAAGGAAAAGCGGGCGGGTGGGATCCGATCAGGGGTGGTCAGTGTGGGGTTGAAGACGGGTCGTAACGTGTTTTCATGGTCCCGGACGAAGTAGCCGAGCATTGGAGTCTTCCTGTGGTGAGCACAGAAGCGGCGGAGAAAAGCAGGGTCGGACAGGAGGCGGCGCCAGGGCTTGCAGACGAGGGCAGCGCGGGGAAGTGAAGAGGGAAGCGGTGGGAGGCGGAGCAGGATCTCCAGGAGTAGATCGTCGTTGTCGGGCAGCGACACCGGTGGCGGCGAGGATGGACTATTTCTCTCCTGGACGACGGATGAGGCTGCCAAAGAACAAATTCCAAGTTATTGTGAGGGAACTCAGTACGAAATTGGTAAAATTTTGGATCTATCGACCGGAGTACTAACCACCCGTAGCTGCCGTCGACATTGCCGGCGCCCTTCTCAAGACTCCGGCGACCTAGATTTCGTGGAGTCAGGGGAGGGAGGAACGTCAATTCGGCAAAGGAATTGAGCTAGCTATGGCTGCTGGTAGGTGGGGTGGCCGCCTTTCACGGAGGGGCAGCCGTGCCCTCTATGGCTTCGCAGCTTTCAGGGTTCAGGCAGTGGGCGCCGCGTGGGGAAGAACGGAGTGGGTCGATGGACAATGGAGACGGCTAGTCATGGCCAAACGGGCCGCCCGGCACGGCACGGCCCGAGCCCGAAAAGGCCCGGCCCATTTACATTTCGGGCCGGTACGGCACTAATTTACTTTCGGCCGTGCCGTGCCGGCCCACGTGCCTGGGCGTCGGCCCGCGGCACGGCCCGAAAATGTTTTTCGGGGTATTCGGGCCGTGCCGGCCCGTTAAGCCCACGGGCTTAAGAGCCCAATAAGTATTTTTCGGTCCAATAATGTTAAAAAACTTAAAAAAATAGATAAAAACATAGCAAGATGGAGATTTGAACCTTGAATCTCTAAGGTACAAGTCAAATGCTTTACCACTAAAGCACTTCACCATTAGTGTTAAGTATGAAACATGTATATTATTTAATTTTATGTCGTGCTTTATCAGGTCAAAAGTGTGGCCCGCCGGGCTTCATCGGGCCGCGTCTAATCCGTGCCGGGCGGGGCCGCCCGTCGTGCCCTACCCTCGGCCCGAGCACGGCCCGACGGTGCGTGCCGGGCCAGCCCGGCCCGAAACCAATCCGTGTCGTGCCGCGTTCGGGTCGGGCCAAAAAACGTGCTTCGGGCCTATCCGTTTAGCCCGGCCCGTTTGGCCATCATTAGAGACGGCTCGACGGGAGTGGAGCTGGCCAACTGGGCCGGGCCGGCCTGAAGCATGGAGAAAAAGCACGGTCCAAATGCGGCACGATCTGAATCTATTTCGTGCCGGACCGACCCGATATGAGGCTCCTTGCTGTGTTTGGGCCGCAGCTTCGGATCGGCGGGCGGCATGGCACGGCCGGTTACCGGGTGACCCAGTAAAACACGATCTAGACCCATCAAAAGTACGGTCCAATAAAAAAACGTGGCCCAACTCATACAGGCAAAACCTAGCATACCGCATTTTTCCCTCCTGTGCCGACCGCCGAAGCATCTTCATTCCTGCCACATCTCGCGTGTGTCGGAGTGTCCTCTTCCTCATGCCCACCGCCGGTGCATCCCATTTCTCCCGTTTGCCACGGCGTATCCTCCATCCCGTCGCCACCTTCGGTGCCGTCGTCGGCTCGCCATAACGCGTCGTCTCCTTCCTCCAGCTCGCGCGTCGTCGCCCAGCTCACGCATGGCTCCGTCTCATGCGATCCCTCCCGTTGCCCATCGTTGCGACCTCGCATGCGCTACCGGACCTCGCGTCGCGCAGCCAGCCGTGCTTTAAGCCTGTCGGGCCTAACGGGTTCATCGGGCCAGACACGTGGGTCGTCACGGCACGGTTCGAAAAATAATTCGTGCCGGGCCGACATAAAACTA
>JAUNZO010004710.1:0-31645 GCA_031894775.1 Chloris gayana
TGTTGACGGTCCTTATGGTCTATTTTTACCGTCAACATATTGCACCTTTCCGAACCAAACACCATCACCAAGAGTAGACATAGGGTTTATTTCTAACAATTTCCACTAGTCTTGGTGAAATTACGAATGCGAGTGCAATTCATATGAAAACGAGGGAAAACATGCACGAAACATGGACTTTGCAATCGACGGATTTTCCCCGGACTAAAGAATATAGTCCAAAAGCCCAAAACCACAAAACAGAGCCTCAACATCAAACCAAGCAAGTGGATTGGGCCATTACACGACCGAGAGGAAGGCACCGAGAGAAGAACCGGGCCCGGGGAGTCGGGCCGGTTCGGCCGAACCACCCTAGTGGGTTCGGCCGAACCGCCAGTGGACCCCACTGGCCCATCTTTCTCCGGCGGTTTGTCACCGACGTGCGGAGGTCGGTTCCACCTGCAATTAATGCCACCGACGTCCGGAACCGCCTCCAAATTGCCGACCTTCCAAGGCTATAAATAAAGGGCTACACCCCCTCTCTCAACACACCACCAACATCAAGATAGAAGACAAAATTCTCATCCTTAGGCCAAGGGCCTCTTGTATCTTAGTAGAATAGGAGAGAGGGCAAGGAAAAGGAAGGAGTGTTCCTCCCTTTTATAAAGTGGAGTAGTATTTCCTTTCCTTTTACCTTGGCGTGTAAACACTCTTTTAGGTGATTTATACGTGGTGATCTACTTATCTATCGTGACATATCTTTGTTAGACGTAATTCTTGTTATACTTGTTTACGGGATCATCGCTTCGCAAGAAGTGCTCTAGCTTTCGAACTCGGTTCTAGGCCGAGGCTAGAGTAGCGGTCAATAGCATAGACGTGGTGTCTAGGCTGGAGATCGCCTTTGTTTGCTTGTGTGCCCCACGGTTTGTAGAGGTAGGTGGCAGGAAGTGACAGCCCTGTCATCCAAAGGAACCCTCCACGTTCGGGTACATAGTAGAGCTTTCGTAGACCGGAGTGGCTTGGCGGACCAAGCCTAAGACGGTGCCGAAGTAAACAAGTCTAGCTTGCGTTCGTCTACCTTTAAAGGATAAATAGATAAGAGTCACCCTCTCGACCCTATTTTGCTACGTTGTCTTGGTTGTCCTTGGGTAAACTAACCTTGTTGCAGAAATACTCCGTTCCACTGCGGATATAAATACGATACCTTGGAATACTCCCGGGTGAAGTGCTACAACGGTATTCCGTGCGCTTGCGGATTTATTCGTGACGTAAGAAATACCAACAAGCATTTACGGCGCCGTTGCCGGGGAGCGGTTGTTATCTTTGTAACGAATCAGGTTTGCCCTCGTAATCTATCTTACTTACCGTTCTGTTTTTATTTTTCCTTACATTCAAAATTTCACAAAAACATATCATGGAGTCACACCCAACCATCCAATCTTTCTCCACTCCACGGGGTGAACTCTTAGAGCCACCATCATCATCACAACCTATTTCTTCACCTGGCTATGAGTTCTCCCCGATTACATTTCGATGATTAGAGGTTTATCCTTTTCGGGTTTTAAACATGAAAATCCTTATGAACACTTGCGAGAGTTTGAACATTTGTGTTCATGCCGATTGATCCATGGCATGACACAAGAAACATTGAAGTGGAAGTTGTTTCCCTTCTCTCTCAATGAGAAGGCGAAGCAATGGTACACTTACACCGCTAAGAGAGTGAACGGTGATTGGAAAGAATTGCGAGACAAATTTTGTCTAGCATTCTTCCCCGTGTCTCGTATCACTTCTCTACGAGCGGAAATAATAAGCTTTCGACAAGAAGAAAAGGAAACCTTGAGCGCGGCATGGATTCGGTTCTGTTCTCTAACGGACTCCGGACCGAGAATTGTTGCTCCCCGAACCCGTTTTATTACAACACTTTTATTCGGGATTGAGCAACGATACCGCACTTTATCTTGACACGGCCGCGGGTGGATCTTTTCTCATAAGACCATAGCGGAAGCACACGAACTTTTGGATCGAATTGTGGAAAACACACCTTTTTCCGCTGACTTACTCGTAGAGCCGGAGTCGGAAGATGAGGAACTCGTTGTGCAAGAAACGCAACAATTGGTGCCTACAATGGTAGACCCAACACTCGAGTCCTCATCTAACACAAGAACAATGATAGAGGAAGATGAACCTCTTAAGTTCCCTTTTGAGTTTGAGGAAGAAATTTTTGAAAATTTTGGAAACACCTCGAATTACACATGGGTAAAGACGCCACCTCCTTCTCCTCCCGATCCTCCTAAAAATCCTTTTCATAAGGAGGATATGACGGAGAATCATGGGAAAACCGTTTTCACCACCACCACCACTCAAAATCCTTTGGAGAATCCTCATCACAATCATGAACCACTTGAGCAAGTGAAGTTCATATCTCGAACCCGATCGCTCGAGTCTTCATTATATGAGGATGCAAAGTTTTCCACCCATGAAGAGGATGAGTTTGACGAAACCTTTTATGCCTATGAACCCAAACGGTCCTCTTCACCATTTGAGCCTTTTCCCTACGGCCCTTCACGCACCGTTCTCGATGATGATCAAGAACTTTTTGAAAACAAACCTTGGGCCATGGAATTTCATGAGGCATCGACTCTAGAATCTAAAGAGGAATCTTTGAATGAGCATGGGAGCTTCTTCTTTGAACAACCACATGACACATGCTCACATCATGAATCTCTAGGGTCAATGCCTGTTAGTGCCAACACCACTTCTGCTGCCCACAACCACCTTGGTCCCTTGTTTTGCTATATGTTCTTTAGGATGGTTGTAGATACTTTTGTTTATCATAAATATTGCAAATATCGTGCTTGTATATTGTTGGCACTAACCTTGCGAGGTCCTTCTCCGGGACTTTATTGACAAATCATGATGATGGAGAAAAGTCTTGCTCATCGGACTTAAAATGATGATGCCCTTGCCGATAGGATAATCGGTAGTTATCTCATATTTGTTTCCTCCATATTTGATTTCTCCTCAACATGCATATTCGGATTTTTTCTGATTTACTGGTGAAAAAAAAAAAAAAAAATATAAATGCAAACCATTTGTTCTTCACATGCATGTTTGTTTTCCCACCGGACACCGCATTCCTTGCATATTTGCTTTCTGCATGTTTGAATTGTTCCAAACCATTTTGGGATTCTTCAAACCTTTTTGTATTGGAAAATGAGTTTGAGGCAATCTTTTTATGAAAAATGCTTTGAGCAAAATTTTGGAGGAATTTTGGCACAACTCCCTACGGCTTTCTAACACATAGCCATCATGGGGTTGTCAACCAAAAATGGACTTCATTTCATTATATTGGTTTTCAAGAGTGCTTCGTGCCTTCACTTACACTCCACTCAAGCACTCTCTTCCAAAATTCTTACTCTTGCATTTTCAGAGAATTTTTATTGTTTGCCCCAAGTTCAAGAAAAAGATTTTTCCTTCTCTTTCTCCTTTTGGTTTTTCCATTTGAATAATTGGAGTTTCTCCAAAATAAACTCCCTCCTTGTTGGAATCATTCTCCAACTCCTATTTTGTTCTTTTTTTTTTCTCCTTGAAAAAAAAAAAATAAAATCTGAGAGAATAAGTTTGGTAAAATTTAACTCGACCCAACCTTTTGGAAAATGCTTTGAGCAAAAGTTTTGATGGAATTTTGGCACAACCCCTTGACTTTAAAGCCTATAGCCATTATGGGGCTGTTGACCAAGTTAAACTTTATTTCTTTTTGGATGCAAGGGTGTTTGAATTCTTCAATTTCATCCCTTCTGCATTCAAGCACCCTTAAAAGCTAAATTCTTGCTCTCGCATTTCCCCAATTTTCCACGATATTTTGTCTCAAGTTTAAGAAAAAGATTTTCTCTTTGGTTTTCTTATTTGCATAGTTGGAGTCCTTCAAAAATAAACTTCTTCCATCTTCGATCGTCTCCAACTCTTCTTTTTTTTTTTTTAGAAATTTATTCTCAAAGAAAAACAATTTTGAGACAAACCATTTTGGCTTTTCGATGCGGAAGTTAAGAAAACGGTTTCCCTTTCTCTTCTTTTCTATTTGTTTAATAAATTAAGTTGCGAAAAAAAAAAAATCCTTGCAAAGGCAACCGACGGGAAATCCATTTGGTTTTCACTAACATAACCCGTGCTCGAGTTCGCTTTTGTGTTCTTGCTCTTATGTGCAGCCAGGAGAAAGGCCAATAATCAGCTCATCAACACGTTGAAAAAGGCGACAAGTTCAAGCACAAGTCACCCCCGACGTGACACATACTCGTCCCCCTCCATTGAGCTCATGCCTAATGTGAGAAGGTTGGCATGAAGAGCCTCACGAAGATCCCATGGAGGAGGACCTTGATGAAAACAACATGTCAAGACTCCTTTTCGACACCAACCTTGTCGTGGTGTGCGAAATGAAGGAACAAGCCTACAACTTCAATTCGATATCTCTGCACAACAAAGGTATGACCACATTCTTTGCTAATAATTGGGAGCCCAAGGGTGATATGGTTTTTATTCGTGTGGATGAGTATGGCTCCCACCTACTTACCACATGATTTCCCATGCATCCTTGTAGTAGTTAGACAATGGTACTACCCTTTGGTTCTCCCATAGGGAGTATCACCCTTCATGCATACATCCTTGCTATCTACTAGGCTTTCATAAGCATTGCTTATCAAACTTTGAGCCTACAAACTCCTGATCTTCACAAGCATGCTCATTGGCAATGAATCATATTCCTTCTTGTGCTTGATGCATGGTTGGCTTGCTATGACTTGTGTTCCTCAAAGCAATCATAGACATATCCGTATGAGGAATGAGCTTAGAATCCTCTCGCCATGGTTAACGATATCAAAATCCCTCCTATGCAATGCATGAATGGTTAAGAACTTTCCAAGCAATTAGGACTTCTTGAGTGCACCTCGTTGTTTTATCATATCACTCCTAGAGTTGGGGCTTACACTTGTTTCAAGTTTTCATATCACTAAGCCTCAAGTTGTTTTTATCAACGAGGAATATCTTGCCCATGATCGCACTCAAACATGGTCCACATGACATGCTTGTGCCTTTCTTCCTCGGCTGTACAAATGAGGTCCGGTCATCTAACCGGGACCTTGTTTGTATGTGCTCCGAGAGCTAACCTTGCCTCTCCGAGTTGGAGGAAATTGCTTGCGGGAGTAGTGTTTTTGGCAGGATTCTCGGGTGCGAGAGAACAAGTGTGGGGGGAGATCTCTCGAGTTTTCATCACGCACATGTTCGAGATCTCCCCACCAAAACATTGCACCAACATCACGGCCACACTTGCACAAAGGCCTTCCACAATCACATTGGGTTCAACCCCAAATCAAACGCCATGAGCAAAAGAACAAGTGTGGGGGAGGTTCCCTCCCCACAAAGGTAACTTGTATCGCAACTTGCATCCTTTTTCTTCCACCTTGAAAATGTCAAAATAAAATAAAAATTATAAAATGAAAAATCAAATAACACTTGAAAAAGAAATAATAAGTAAGGTGCTTCATCTCTCTTTTGTTTCAAACACATAAGGCACCTAAAGTTTAATTCAATAAATCTAGGCTCCCCGGTCTTTAACCCCGGTAGAGTCCTCTTTGTCTTCGCTTTGTTTTTGTTTGTTTCGAATAAATAAAGCGAGATACAAGAACAAGTGTGGGGGAGATCTCTTGAGTTCTTCATCACGCACATATTTGAGATCTCCCCCACCAACATGATGCACAACATCGCACTAATCGACACAAAAGAAGGTGGAGCCATCGGGACAAGAAAGCAAGGTTTGGCCGAACCTTTGGTTCGATCAAATATCCTATGGTCCACTTGGCCTCCACTTCACCCAAGGCGATGGTTTGCGCATTCTACCCCACTACTCTATCTCTCCAATTCATGAGTTAAACCAACCTTTTGAGCCAATCACTAAAATTTAACTCAAGAATAAAATGAACGTTATTGTTCCCTCAAACTACATGCTTCTAGACGGTTGGCTCTGCATACTCTTTATTCCTCGCATCATATCTTGTTGCTTGTGAACACCAATCTCATAGGAACCCATGTTTATCTAAGTTGTTGGCGAATGTGATATGGTTGGATGAGATGAATCTTGCTCCTCCTGCATAGAGTAATTGGGTATTTATCTTGAAAAATTTAAAATTTATAGCTTCATGCTCCTCAATGATCTTATATTCCCACCAAAGCCATATGTTGATCACATTGCAAAGCCTACACACATATGCTTGCGTGTCATTGCATTGAGCTTTATCAAAATTGTGTGACCCTAGTGAGAAGCTTGTTATACTCTCATGATCAAGATCACGTACACTCCACCTCACACTAAGCTTCTACACTGGAAGTCAAGCAATACGCCCATCCATCCACCAAAATAAATACTCCACATTATTACCTTCCTCTCTCAAGTTATCATCGGAGACATGGCTATGCAAGAGAAAGAATAATCCCTGCTCATACAAAAGTAGAGCATGTTGAAAATGAAAAGAGGGATAATGTTAAAAAAAAAAAAAAAAAAAAAAAGAGAGAGAAAGAAAGAAAAAAATACTAGCCATGTCCTCCTCAAAAATCTGAAAAAGAGAGAGAGAGAGAAGGGAGTATGCTTTCCACCTCGCTACCATTATACACACATGCACATCTTGATCGGGATTGTATGACTTGCATTCTCCATGGATCCACTCTTTTGGTTCGGCAAAAATATGTGATGCAAGTATGCCTCTCTTTCATTCCCTACCAAGCTCCACATAAAGCCTTTTGTAGAAGTAGGATAAAAAGAGGCAATTCCAATGCCTTGGTGAGGAATCATACACATCGAGCAATTTGAGAGCTATCATTCGAGGAGTATGAGCTATGTTTTCACTTTTGAAAATTATTCAAAAAAAAAAAAAAAAAAAAAAAAAAAAAAAACCAAGTGACTCGAGCGAGAGGTGGCTACGATGACTCGAATCACGACCGTTCCATTCCTCAAACCGCCCAAGATTACATGGTAGACACATCAAAGTTCACGGGTGCGGGTATGGCTTGGAATAACTTGTATGCTAGCATCATACCATGAGAAGTATGCTCCCGCCTTATGCTCACAAGCTTTACTCGAGGACGAGCAAAGAGCTAAGTGTGGGGGTCTTGTTGACGGTCCTTATGGTCTATTTTTACCGTCAACATATTGCACCTTTCCGAACCAAACACCATCACCAAGAGTAGACATAGGGTTTATTTCTAACAATTTCCACTAGTCTTGGTGAAATTACGAATGCGGGTGCAATTCATATGAAAACAGGGAAAACATGCACGAAACATGGACTTTGCAATCGACGGATTTTCCCCGGACTAAAGAATATAGTCCAAAAGCCCAAAACCACAAAACGAGCCTCAACATCAAACCAAGCAAGTGGATTGGGCCATTACACGAGCGAGAGGAAGGCACCGAGAGAAGAACCGGGCCCGGGGAGTCGGGCCGGTTCGGCCGAACCACCCTAGTGGGTTCGGCCGAGCTGCAGTGGACCCCACGGCCCATCTTTCTACGGCGGTTTGTCACCGACGTGCGGAGGTCGGTTCCACCTGCAATTAATGCCACCGACGTCCGGAACCGCCTCCAAATTGCCGACCTTCCAAGGCTATAAATAAAGGGCTACACCCCCTCTCTCAACACACCACCAACATCAAGATAGAAGACAAAATTCTCATCCTTAGGCCAAGGGCCTCTTGTATCTTAGTAGAATAGGAGAGAGGGCAAGGAAAAGGAAGGAGTGTTCCTCCCTTTTATAAAGTGGAGTAGTATTTCCTTTCCTTTTACCTTGGCGTGTAAACACTCTTTTAGGTGATTTATACGTGGTGATCTACTTATCTATCGTGACATATCTTTGTTAGACGTAATTCTTGTTATACTTGTTTACGGGATCATCGCTTCGCAAGAAGTGCTCTAGCTTTACGAACTCGGTTCTAGGCCGAGGCTAGAGTAGCGGTCAATAGCATAGACGTGGTGTCTAGGCTGGAGATCGCCTTTGTTTGCTTGTGTGCCCCACGGTTTGTAGAGGTAGGTGGCAGGAAGTGACAGCCCTGTCATCCAAAGGAACCCTCCACGTTCGGGTACATAGTAGAGCTTTCGTAGACCGGAGTGGCTTGGCGGACCAAGCCTAAGACGGTGCCCGAAGTAAACAAGTCTAGCTTGCGTTCGTCTACCTTTAAAGGATAAATAGATAAGAGTCACCCTCTCGACCCTATTTTGCTACGTTGTCTTGGTTGTCCTTGGGTAAACTAACCTTGTTGCAGAAATACTCCGTTCCACTGCGGATATAAATACGATACCTTGGAATACTCCCGGGTGAAGTGCTACAACGGTATTCCGTGCGCTTGCGGATTTATTCGTGACGTAAGAAATACCAACACCCCGGTTTCTGCAGGTGGGAAAGTTCTTGGCTACTTTGGCACCGAAGGCTGGAAGAGTCGGGTCGGGGATTGTCGCGAGAAGAACCATCCTTTTTTCCACTCAGCTATGCTCTTGTTCAGCGACAGGGAAAAATATTCGTCCGCGCTCCAAGCATTGGATTCCTACACCACCGATTGCAGCTTGGCGGTCCGATGATGGGAGTGGGCGGATTTGGAATAAATATTGGAATAATTTGAAGTGCGGGAGGACTCCAAGGAAGGCCTCACACGGATGGATGAAAAAGGCAATTTCCGAGGATGGAGTTAGGGTTGAGATTCACTAACTCCCATCCGTAAAAAGAGAAGTCCTCCGAAAAAGGAACAAGCAAGGGAGATCAAGACCGCGGAGGAAAAAAGCTTTGAAGACTAGGCTGCTGAGATTCATCTATACCCCAGGGAATTTGACTGGGGAAGGGACACTCCGAGTTTAAGATGGGTTGAGGCGGAAGATACCCATCCATAACTCGCTTCATTCGGAGAGGACTCCGTAACCTTGCTGGGACCAAGGTCTTGAACTCCAAATGGAAGCCGATCGCGAGGAACAGAGGAAGAAGATGAGGGAACAGCGATGGATTTCTTCTTGCCTATCTTGAGAGAATGGAAAAAGAAAGCTTTGAATTGGTTAATGAGGAAGGAAAGCGCAACGGAACAAGAAGCGAATGGTGGGCGCGTATGAGCTTCGGGAGCGGGGTTGACCTAGGTCGACTTTTCGTTTTCTTTTATAGACACCTGGGATGGGCCCGGGGCTGAAAAGTTATTGGGCCTATTTTAAGAGGCCCGAGGAATGTCGTAACTATGCAATTATGACCTAACGGCCATAAGGAAATTAATGATCTGTTATCTACGTTAATTATGACTTAACGGTCATAAGGATAAGCCGTCGTGCTTTTATGAAAGAAAAAGCGGTCCGAAAAATGAAAATTTTCGGATAAAAGTTAAAGCCGTGCTGAATTTTGTGATTCAGCGAGTATGAAAGAGTTAGATTTTACATCACTCGGTGATAATGGATGCCTTAGGCTATGGGTGTTAATCATCCGGCTGATTATAGGCTTTGGAGACTCGAGTCGTTGTGAGAATATAAGGGATAGACTGGTCCGATCAACCAGAATTGTGGTTTTTAGTGAAATTTTGATAAGTGAATCATAAGTCCAGGCTGATTTAGGCGGTCTGTTATGTGAAATTGGTAAAAACATATAGAAGATAAGAAATTATAGCCGGTATGACCGGTCTTGAAAATATGTTCTTAGCAAAAATTGCTGAAAGGGGTGTGATTTAGTGGAAAATAACCAAGCATAGTCTCTCAAGAAAGACTCTTGCATTATTTGTGATCCTCAAATGATACAAGAGTCGGGGCTATACCTAATTAGGTGCACCGACCGGTGCACCGTATTCAAGAGCGGTCTGCGAAAATCTCGGGAAGTGGAAAATGATGGAATTTGAAAGAAGCAATCTGTAGCAATTGGATATTGAAGGAAATAACGAAGAATCAGCTAGTGGACTCTTGCATTATTTGAAAGGAGTTCAAATGATCCAAGAGTCGGGGCTATACCCAATTGGGTGCGCCTAGCCGGCGCACCGTGAGAAAGATAAGCTATGATTACCTAATTAGGTGATATAAAAGGTGAAAAACAATAATTTTTTCGGGCTTCTTGTTAAAGCACTTATGAAGAAAAAAGAATGAGTTTGCACCAGATTGGAGTTCTTTTTAATTTTACCATGAATAAAGACCAACAGTGCAGAAGGCTGGTTAGTTTTATTCAAGGTTAAATCAAAAATTACTCGGGAGCTGCTTGTCGTATACTTACCTGTCTAAAATCGCGTGTTCTTGTGTGTTCCGTGTGTTGTACCATCGAATTCCACGCTCGTGAGGGACCGGGTAGTACTAGTGCCGAGTTTAAGACTCGACACATACCATGCAAACGAACAATCTCTTTGAAAAATAGATCAGCAATATGAATAACATCATCACTCTTATGACAAGGTACAAAGTGAGCCATCTTAGAAAATCTTTCCACGACAACAAAAATACTATCCCTCCCCTCTTAGTCCTAGGCAGTCCTAAAACAAAATCCATAGAAATATCCGCCCAAGGTATTGAAGGAACAGGAAGAGGCATATACAAACCATGTGGATTCAAGCGAGACTTCGCTTTTTGACAAGTAGTGCAGCGAGCCACAAAGCGCTCAACATCTCTTCTCAACCGTGGCCAAAAAAAGTGTGTGGCCAACACATCCGTCGTCTTCATTGCACCAAAATGTCCAATCAATCCGCCTCCATGCGCTTCTCGTAACAACAAAAGACGAACGGAACCAACTAGAATGCAAAGACGGTTAGCTCTAAACAAATATTCATCATTTATCACAAACTTGTTCCATGTACGACCCTCTCTACAATGCAGCAAAACATCTTTAAAATCAGCATCAAGAGCATATTGTTCTTTAATTGATTCAAGCCCAAAAATGCGACAATCAAGGTGTGACAACATAGTGTATCGTCTAGACAAAGCATCGGCAATCATATTATCCTTCCCTTTTTTATGCTTGATATTATAAGGAAAAGACTCAATAAACTCAACCCACTTAGCATGTCTACGGTTCAAATTACTTTGAGAACGAATATACTTAAGCGATTCATGATCGGAATGAATAACGAATTCCTTAGGCCATAAATAATGACGCCATGTTTGCAAAGAACGTACAAGAGCATATAATTCTTTATCATACGTAGAATAATTCAGAACAGGGCCAGTTATCTTTTCACTAAAATAAGCAATAGGTTTGCCATTTTGCATCAAAACACCACCAATGCCAATACCACTAGCATCACACTCAAGTTCAAAAGTCTTACCGAAATCTGGTAGTTGCAGCAGCGGTGCATGTGTAAGTTTGTCCTTCAAAGAGCTAAAGGACTCGTCGTGTGCTTTGCTCCATTGAAACACAACACCCTTCTTTGTCAACTCATGCAACGGTGCAGCGTAGTGCTGAAATCTTTGACAAAGCGGCGATAGAAACCTGCAAGACGAAGAAAACTTCGAACCTGTGTGATGGTTTGGGGCAGCGGCCAGCTAGCAATAGCGTCCATTTTCTTGTCATCCACGTCTATACCCTGTGGAGTAACAACGTAGCCAAGAAAAGAAACTCGATCGGTGCAAAAAGTGCACTTCTCAAGGTTAGCAAATAAACGTGCATTTCTTAAAGCAGTAAAAACAGCACGTAAATGATCCATATGTTCATCTAAAGACTTGCTGTAAATCAAGATATCATCAAAGTAAACCACCGCAAAACGCCCAATAAAAGCCCTCAAAACCTCATTCATTAAGCGCATGAAAGTACTAGGTGCATTAGTTAACCCAAAAGGCATTACTAACCACTCATACAATCCGAATTTAGTTTTAAAAGCTGTTTTCCATTCATCTCCAAGTTTCATTCTAATTTGGTGGTAACCACTACGCAAGTCAATTTTAGTGAAAATTAGAGAACCGCATAACTCATCAAGCATGTCGTCTAGACTAGGAATAGGATGACGATAGCGAATAGTAATATTGTTAATGGCTCTACAATCAACACACATGCGCCAACTACCATCTTTCTTAGGAACCAAAAGTACAGGAACAGCACAAGGACTAAGGCTTTCTCGTACATACCCGCGGTCCAAAAGGTCTTGTACTTGTCGCTGAATTTCCTTTGTCTCCTCGGGGTTGGTCCTATAAGCAGCACGGTTTGGCAAGGTAGCTCCCGGAATCAAATCAATTTGATGTTCTATTCCTCTCAAAGGTGGTAATCCGGGAGGAATCTCAGCTGGAAAAATATCCTCAAACTCCTGCAAAAGGTCAGTGATAGCAGAAGGCAAAGAGCTAGCAATATCATCAAAGGAATACAAGGCTTGTTTGCATATCAAAGCATAAAAAATATCATCATTAGAAATTTCAGCAAGGTCTGATTTTGTAGCAAGCATAACACGACCTTTCAAATTAATTCCATCTCCCTTAGAAATAGGTGCGGACTTATCCTTTATAGGTGGGAAAACAGAATTAGCAACTTGCTGATTTTCAGATTTAGAATTATTCAAAGAAGCAGCTCGTTCTCTATCAGCTTCTACAATTTCAGCAGGGGTCAAAGGTACTAAAGTAATTTTCTGTCCTTTATGCATAAAAGTGTATTTATTACTTCTACCATGGTGTGTAGCATCATTATCATGTTCCCAAGGACGACCCAATAAAAGTGAACAAGCTTGCATAGGAACCACATCACAATCAGCATAATCCGAATAAACACCAATGGAAAAAGGAACTCGGCAAGTTTGTGTTACCTTAGCTTTTCCCGAGTCATTTAACCATTGAATGTAGTATGGATGAGGATGTGGTCGTTTGGCCAAACCAAGCTTCTCAACCAGATCTGAACTCACCAAGTTATTGCAGCTTCCTCCATCAATGATCACACGTGCTCGTCAATGATCACCTGTGTTGTCCGAAGTAGTATGTGGAGCTAGGAAGGCCAAATATGTGAGCGGAACACAATTCAAAAACAGATAGTAATGCTGAATAAATGTCCAAAGCTACTTGTCCTTAGTTGCTGGTCTACACGTATCCTAGAACAGTAGTGCGAGGCAAAGCAAGGATGACAGGCACAAAGGAAACAAAGCAAAAGGGAACTAGCAAGGAAGAAACAGCAACTAGACACAAAAAGAGGCCAAAACCCTGTTTTGTCTTTTAGCACTAGTAGAAATCACAACTTTTTCTTTTTTGATATTATTTTTTTGATATTTTTCTTCCACTGAGAGGCAACAAAATAGGAACCACATAAAGTTTCAGGTCAAACGAGAGAAGGAATGTGGCCTACAGATTTTCCGTAAGATGCAACGACGACGGGTTCCAAACTTTTTCCTCGGATCAGTGGGCTTAACTATTTTTTTTTATTTTTTCGAGATTTTTCCTGCCCGGCGACTCCGAATTTTTTTCTACCCAATTTCAAAAAAAAAATTTGCCTAATTTCGAGTCCGTATGCGAAAGTTATGGCTGTTTGAAGGAAGGGACTCCGAATTAGGGTTTCGTTGGACGGAATTGCAATCGGGTAGGATTTTTTTGTTTTTTTTTCGACGATTAATGTATGCAATGGAAACAGGAGTAGGTCTTGTTCGTGGGGTGTTGAGTTGTAGATGAAAAGGGTGGGAGTGTAGGGTGGGACTACGGTGGATGCAGCGGAGGTGACAAAAGCTCTCGAGACAAAGCAAAACTTGAGGTAATTCGGCTAGGGTTTCATGGTGGCACAAGCCGACGACAAGAACATGAACTAAACCAGCAACAAAACAATCACTACAACACAAACTCAACACTACGGACTCTGAAATTGAAACATGCAAAGGCTAAACACGGCTTGGACAGGATGAACCCTAAAACTAAATTTTATTGGCTTTTTCGTGGATGATAGGATAATAAAGAAACAAACTAAACTAAAAGGTAGGGCGAACCCGACGACGCACTCTGAAGCTTTGATTACCACTTGATGTGGACTAGGGTCCCGATCTTCCGAAAGGTTCGGATAACTCTTGATTTGGCTAAGATGTGACACACGTCGATCCGGCTCCTGAACAACACGTTCGAACCCCGCAATCGCAACACCACGTCCTCTATGGTTATCAACTGGCGTTGCACGGTTGACCTCGCCTAGAAGGCTAATCCTTGCCTGCGAATCAAGAACACAAGCAAGAACAAGAAAGAACGCAACCAAATTTGCAGATGTATGATTAATCTCACAAGTTGCGGTCTCACAAACCGATGAACGGCGAAACTGTCTAAGCAGAATAATCTAAGCAAAACCCAACCCTAACATGGGTGGCGGCTGCCACTAATAAAGACTTGCGGACGTGCAAGAACCCCCTGGACGCTCCCCTAATGGGCTCACACGAGATACACGGCCCAAAGGCCAAAAACGGTGACGCAGCACCAAAAATAGATTCTGGACGTTCCAATGTTTCGATGATTCCCGGCGACTCAGGATGAAATTTGATGTGGGACTGGTTCCACTGGAAAACTTATGAAATTATCTTTCCATCCATATGTAGAACGTCCAAATCCGACTTCGTATGTGATCTGGGCGTCCGTTTTAATTAAGACTGTTCTTGGACTCCGAAACAGACTCGAAGTCGACTTGGTTTGGGCCTCCACAATGCCTTGCGCCTCTTGCTGGACCTCCACGCCTCCAAGCCCTATTCCATTCATGTTATGGTCCTCTCTTTGATTCCTAATCATAATAAAATCATTAGGTAGCAAACTATTCTCAAAATTATGAAAGGAAAGACTTAGGAACGAGCTCACCTCTAAATTTAATTGTCGGGCGCGAGCTCTAGTGATTGGTCCTTGAATGTTCAACGGAGGAGTGTCATTTGTATCCAAAGGAGTGATGTCCTCATCACCGTCCCTCGCTCCAGCTCCAGCCGCCTCCTCCACGCTCCGTGCGCACGCCGCCAAGCAAGCACCCGCGACCAAGCTGCCGCCCACCCTTGGCCGCGCCCCCATCCCTATCCCTTCGCTCACCGCGCCACGCCCCGAGCGCCACCCGTACCCCGCCGCCCCCCCCTCCACCGTCACTCCCGGCCAAGCGGCCATGCTGGCTGTCGGTTCCGCCGACCTGACCGCCGCGGCTTCCCCATCCACGTGCTCATCCAGCTGTCGTACCCGGCCCCTCCCTCTCTCGCATCCCACGCCGCCACCTCGCCCGCCGCGCCATGGCTGCCCGGAGCCATTCACCCTCACCACGGCCTTTAAAAGGGCCTCGCCTCTACCCTTGCTCGAGCACCGCCTCCCGGAGCGCCGGCCAAGGCAAGAGCCGCCCCGGCTCCCCCTCTCCCGGCCTCCCTCGCCTCGCCGGCGTCCGCCACCCACCTTCCCCCATCCCCTTTAGCCTCCACGCCACCCTAGCCCCTCCCGAGGCCTAGCCAAAGCGCCGACCGGCCCCGCCATGGCCGTGTGCACCTCCCCGAGCCCCGTTGCCCCCTCAAACCCGGTCACACGGCCCTCCCCTCATTACGCTACCGTCGCTCGAGCCTCCGGTGGGACGGCTCGTGCCCGTCCCTCGCCGCCGCACTCGCGCAACCTCCCCATTAGCTCCGAAGTGCTCCCGGCCCCCTGCTCCGGCCGTTAGGGCCGTTCGCCAATGCCGGCAAGCCTCGGCAGCGCCCGTCCCGGGTCCACCATGGACCGGTGGACCGGCTCTCCGGCTCGGTCCACGGGTCCCGTGGACCATTTCCACGAGATTTTTCATAGAGCAATAAATCCCATATCCGCCGACAAATACACTTTTACAAATACCCACGACCTTTTCTAACATTAGTTAAGAGCCCCTAGAATTTTACATAAACCCCCTATGTTTTTCCAAAATTACAAATAAGTCCCTAGCCTAAAAAATGCATTTTTACATTTTAGACCCTCCATTTTCTATAAAAGCCATGGCCATTTTCCAAAAATAACCCTAGAACTTCGACGACCATAACTTTTATACCGTAGCTCCGTTTCGGTCGATTCCGACGTCGTTGGAATCGTCGTAACAAACCATAGCCCGTAGAGCCTCCCTCTTCTCGATTTTCCTTGTTGTTACTTTTTGTCTTCATTATTTTATGTGATGGTAGCTTACGTATGCTAACGTCGTCTATAGACGAGGAGAACCGGGAGCGAGGAGCTAGAGGACCACGACTACAAGGAAGACTTTGAGGACGCGTTAGGAGGCAAGCTCTACAAATCCCTTGATCATAATTGATCCTATTACTCTTCTTATTCTCGCACCTATTGCAATTATTTTGCTAGAGCCCAGTGTTGACGGTCCTTATGGTCTATTTTTACCGTCAACATATTGCACCTTTCCGAACCAAACACCATCACCAAGAGTAGACATAGGGTTTATTTCTAACAATTTCCACTAGTCTTGGTGAAATTATGAGTGCAGGTGCATTTCATATCAAAAGAAGGGAAAACACATCAAGAAGCCCACAACTTATCACTCCGAGAATTCAGCATCGGCAACCCGACAAGATATGGATCAAAAGTCATACAAAACTCAACCAACTTGGGCCCTTGCATGAGGATCATTGAACAAGACATCAAGGAGGACCCCTCGACCAAAGCCCAAGGCCATAGGGGCCAATGGGGGTTCGGCCGAACCGCTACGGTGGGTTCGGCCGAACCGCTACGATGCCCAACAGGGCCCGGTTTTGGCCTGCCGGCAGCTACCGCCTACCCGATGTCGGTTCCACCTGCAATTAATGCCACCGACGTCCGGAACCGCCTCCAAGTTGCCGACCTTCCAAGGCTATAAATAAAGGGCTACACCCCCTCTCTCAACACACCACCAACATCAAGATAGAAGACAAAATTCTCATCCTTAGGCCAAGGGCCTCTTGTATCTTAGTAGAATAGGAGAGAGGGCAAGGAAAAGGAAGGAGTGTTCCTCCCTTTTATAAAGTGGAGTAGTATTTCCTTTCCTTTTACCTTGGCGTGTAAACACTCTTTTAGGTGATTTATACGTGGTGATCTACTTATCTATCGTGACATATCTTTGTTAGACGTAATTCTTGTTATACTTGTTTACGGGATCATCGCTTCGCAAGAAGTGCTCTAGCTTTCGAACTCGGTTCTAGGCCGAGGCTAGAGTAGCGGTCAATAGCATAGACGTGGTGTCTAGGCTGGAGATCGCCTTTGTTTGCTGTGTGCCCCACGGTTTGTAGAGGTAGGTGGCAGGAAGTGACAGCCCTGTCATCCAAAGGAACCCTCCACGTTCGGGTACATAGTAGAGCTTTCGTAGACCGGAGTGGCTTGGCGGACCAAGCCTAAGACGGTGCCCGAAGTAAACAAGTCTAGCTTGCGTTCGTCTACCTTTAAAGGATAAATAGATAAGAGTCACCCTCTCGACCCTATTTTGCTACGTTGTCTTGGTTGTCCTTGGGTAAACTAACCTTGTTGCAGAAATACTCCGTTCCCTCGCGGATATAAATACGATACCTTGGAATACTCCCGGGTGAAGTGCTACAACGGTATTCCGTGCGCTTGCGGATTTATTCGTGACGTAAGAAATACCAACAAGCATTTCTGGCGCCGTTGCCGGGGAGCGGTTGTTATCTTTGTAACGAATCAGGTTTGCCCTCGTAATCTATCTTACTTACCGTTCTGTTTTTATTTTTCCTTACATTCAAAATTTCACAAAAACATATCATGGAGTCACACCCAACCATCCAATCTTTCTCCACTCCACGGGGTGAACTCTTAGAGCCACCATCATCATCACAACCTATTTCTTCACCTGGCTATGAGTTCTCCCCGATTACATTTCGATGATTAGAGGTTTATCCTTTTCGGGTTTTAAACATGAAAATCCTTATGAACACTTGCGAGAGTTTGAACATTTGTGTTCATGCCGATTGATCCATGGCATGACACAAGAAACATTGAAGTGGAAGTTGTTTCCCTTCTCTCTCAATGAGAAGGCGAAGCAATGGTACACTTACACCGCTAAGAGAGTGAACGGTGATTGGAAAGAATTGCGAGACAAATTTTGTCTAGCATTCTTCCCCGTGTCTCGTATCACTTCTCTACGAGCGGAAATAATAAGCTTTCGACAAGAAGAAAAGGAAACCTTGAGCGCGGCATGGATTCGGTTCCGTTCTCTAACGGACTCCGGACCAGAATTGTTGCTCCCCGAACCCGTTTTATTACAACACTTTTATTCGGGATTGAGCAACGATACCGCACTTTATCTTGACACGGCCGCGGGTGGATCTTTTTCTCATAAGACCATAGCGGAAGCACACGAACTTTTGGATCGAATTGTGGAAAACACACCTTTTTCCGCTGACTTACTCGTAGAGCCGGAGTCGGAAGATGAGGAACTCGTTGTGCAAGAAACGCAACAATTGGTGCCTACAATGGTAGACCCAACACTCGAGTCCTCATCTAACACAAGAACAATGATAGAGGAAGATGAACCTCTTAAGTTCCCTTTTGAGTTTGAGGAAGAAATTTTTGAAAATTTTGGAAACACCTCGAATTACACATGGGTAAAGACGCCACCTCCTTCTCCTCCCGATCCTCCTAAAAATCCTTTTCATAAGGAGGATATGACGGAGAATCATGGGAAAACCGTTTTCACCACCACCACCACTCAAAATCCTTTGGAGAATCCTCATCACAATCATGAACCACTTGAGCAAGTGAAGTTCATATCTCGAACCCGATCGCTCGAGTCTTCATTATATGAGGATGCAAAGTTTTCCACCCATGAAGAGGATGAGTTTGACGAAACCTTTTATGCCTATGAACCCAAACGGTCCTCTTCACCATTTGAGCCTTTTCCCTCCGGCCCTTCACGCACCGTTCTCGATGATGATCAAGAACTTTTTGAAAACAAACCTTGGGCCATGGAATTTCATGAGGCATCGACTCTAGAATCTAAAGAGGAATCTTTGAATGAGCATGGGAGCTTCTTCTTTGAACAACCACATGACACATGCTCACATCATGAATCTCTAGGGTCAATGCACTGTTAGTGCCAACACCACTTCTGCTGCCCACAACCACCTTGGTCCCTTGTTTTGCTATATGTTCTTTAGGATGGTTGTAGATACTTTTGTTTATCATAAATATTGCAAATATCGTGCTTGTATATTGTTGGCACTAACCTTGCGAGGTCCTTCTCCGGGACTTTATTGACAAATCATGATGATGGAGAAAAGTCTTGCTCATCGGACTTAAAATGATGATGCCCTTGCCGATAGGATAATCGGTAGTTATCTCATATTTGTTTCCTCCATATTTGATTTCTCCTCAACATGCATATTCGGATTTTTTCTGATTTACTTGGTGAAAAAAAAAAAAAAATAAATAAATGCAAACCATTTGTTCTTCACATGCATGTTTGTTTTCCCACCGGACACCGCATTCCTTGCATATTTGCTTTCTCGCATGTTTGAATTGTTCCAAACCATTTTGGGATTCTTCAAACCTTTTTATAAAAAAATGCTTTGAGCAAAATTTTGGAGGAATTTTGGCACAACTCCCTCTCGGCTTTCTAATACATAGCCATCATGGGGTTGTCAACCAAAAATGGACTTCATTTCATTATATTGGTTTTCAAGAATGCTTCGTGCCTTCACTTACACTCCACTCAAGCACCCTCTTCCAAAATTCTTACTCTTGCATTTTCCGAGAATTTTTATTGTTTGCCCCAAGTTCAAGAAAAAGATTTTTCCTTCTCCTTTTGGTTTTTCCATTTGAATAATTGGAGTTTCTCCAAAATAAACTCCCTCCTTGTTGGAATCATTCTCCAAACTCTTATTTTGTTCTTTTTTCTCCTTGAAAAAAAAAAAATCTGAGAGAATAAGATTGGTAAAATTTAACTTGAGCCAACCTTTTGGAAAATGCTTTGAGCAAAAGTTTTGATGGAATTTTGGCACAGCCCCTTGACTTTAAGCATATAGCCATTGTGGGGCTGTTGACCAAGTTGAACTTCATTTCTTTTTGGATGCAAGGGTGTTTGAATTCATCAATTTCATCCCTTCCGCATTCAAGAACCCTTAAAAGCTAAATTCTTGCTCTCGCATTTCCCCAATTTTCCGCGATATTTTGTCTCAAGTTTAAGAAAAAGATTTTCTCTTTGGTTTTCTTATTTGCATAGTTGGAGTCCTTCAAAAATAAACTTCTTCCATCTTCGATCGTCTCCAACTCTTCTTTTTTCTTTAGAAATTTATTCTCAAAGAAAAACAATTTTGAGACAAACCATTTTGGCTTTTCGTCCGGAAGTTAAGAAAACGGTTTCCCTTTCTCTTCTTTTCTATTTGTTTAATAAATTAAGTTGCGAAAAAAAAAAAAAAAAAAAAAATCCTTGCAAAGGCAACCGACGGGAAATCCATTTGGTTTTCACTAACATAACCCGTGCTCGAGTTCGCTTTTGTGTTCTTGCTCTTATGTGCAGCCAGGAGAAAGGCCAATAATCAGCTCATCAACACGTTGAAAAAGGCGACAAGTTCAAGCACAAGTCACCCCCGACGTGACACATACTCGTCCCCCTCCATTGAGCTCATGCCTAATGTGAGAAGGTTGGCATGAAGAGCCTCACGAAGATCCCATGGAGGAGGACCTTGATGAAAACAACATGTCAAGACTCCTTTTCGACACCAACCTTGTCGTGGTGTGCGAAATGAAGGAACAAGCCTACAACTTCAATTCGATATCTCTCGCACAACAAAGGTATGACCACATTCTTTGCTAATAATTGGAAGCCCAAGGGTGATATGGTTTTTATTCGTGTGGATGAGTATGGCTCCCACCTACTTACCACATGATTTCCCATGCATCCTTGTAGTAGTTAAACAATGGTACTACCCTTTGGTTCTCCCATAGGGAGTATCACCCTTCATGCATACATCCTTGCTATCTACTAGGCTTTCATAAGCATTGCTTATCAAACTTTGAGCCTACAAACTCCTGATCTTCACAAGCATGCTCATTGGCAATGAATCTTATTCCTTCTTGTGCTTGATGCATGGTTGGCTTGCTATGACTTGTGTTCCTCAAAGCAATCATAGACATATCTGTATGAGGAATGAGCTTAGAATCCTCTCGCCATGGTTAACGATATCAAAATCCCTCCTATGCAATGCATGAATGGTTAAGAACTTTCCAAGCAATTAGGACTTCTTGAGTGCACCTCGTTGTTTTATCATATCACTCCTAGAGTTGGGGCTTACATCTGTTTCAAGTTTTCATATCACTAAGCCCCAAGTTGTTTTTATCAACGAGGAATATCTTGCCCATGATCGCACTCAAACATGGTCCACATGACATGCTTGTGCCTTTCTTCCTCGGTCTGTACAAATGAGGTCCGGTCATCTAACCCGGGACCTTGTTTGTATGTGCTCCGAGAGCTAACCTTGCCTCTCCAAGTTGGAGGAAATTGCTTGCGGGAGTAGTGTTTTTGGCAGGATTCTCGGGTGCGAGAGAACAAGTGTGGGGGGAGATCTCTCGAGTTTTCATCACGCACATGCTCGAGATCTCCCCACCAAAACATTGCACCAACATCACAGCCACACCTGCACAAAGGCCTTCCACAATCACATTGGGTTCAACCCCAAATCAAACGCCATGAGCAAAAGAACAAGTGTGGGGGAGGTTCCCTCCCCCACAAAGGTAACTTGTATCGCAACTTGCATCCTTTTTCTTCCACCTTGAAAATGTCAAAATAAAATAAAAATTATAAAATGAAAAATCGAATAACACTTGAAAAAGAAATAATAAGTAAGGTGCTTCATCTCTCTTTTGTTTCAAACACATAAGGCACCTAAAGTTTAATTCAATAAATCTAGGCTCCCCGGTCTTTAACCCCGGTAGAGTCCTCTTTGTCTTCGCTTTGTTTTTGTTTGTTTCGAATAAATAAAGCAGATACAAGAACAAGTGTGGGGGAGATCTCTTGAGTTCTTCATCACACACACATTTGAGATCTCCCCCACCAACATGATGCACAACATCGCACTAATCGACACAAAAGAAGGTGGAGCCATCGGGACAAGAAAGCAAGGTTTGGCCGAACCTTTGGTTCGATCAAATATCCTATGGTCCACTTGGCCTCCACTTCACCCAAGGCGATGGTTTGCGCATTCTACCCCACTACTCTATCTCTCCAATTCATGAGTTAAACCAACCTTTTGAGCCAATCACTAAAATTTAACTCAAGAATAAAATGAACGTTATTGTTCCCTCAAACTACATGCTTCTAGACGGTTGGCCTCGCATACTCTTTATTCCTCGCATCATATGCTTGTTGCTTGTGAACACCAATCTCATAGGAACCCATGTTTATCTAAGTTGTTGGCGAATGTGATATGGTTGGATGAGATGAATCTTGCTCCTCCTCGCATAGAGTAATTGGGTATTTATCTTGAAAAAAATTTTAAAATTTATAGCTTCATGCTCCTCAATGATCTTATATTCCCACCAAAGCCATATGTTGATCACATTGCAAAGCCTACACACATATGCTGCTTGTCATTGCATTGAGCTTTATCAAAATTGTGTGACCCTAGTGAGAAGCTTGTTATACTCTCATGATCAAAGATCACGTACACTCCACCTCACACTAAGCTTCTACACTGGAAGTCAAGCAATACGCCCATCCATCCACCAAAATAAATACTCCACATTATTACCTTCCTCTCTCAAGTTATCATCGGAGACATGGCTATGCAAGAGAAAGAATAATCCCTGCTCATACAAAAGTAGAGCATGTTGAAAATGAAAAGAGGGATAATGTTAAAAAAAAAAAAAAAAAGAGAGAGAAAGAAAGAAAAAAATACTAGCCATGTCCTCCTCAAAAATCTGAAAAAAGAGAGAGAGAGAAGGAATACAAAAAGGAGTATGCTTTCCACCTCGCTACCATTATACACACATGCACATCTTGATCAGGATTGTATGACTTGCATCCTCCATGGATCCACTCTTTTGGTTCGGCAAAAATATGTGATGCAAGTATGCCTCTCTTTCATTCCCTACCAAGCTCCACATAAAGCCTTTTGTAGAAGTAGGATAAAAAGAGGCAATTCCAATGCCTTGGTGAGGAATCATACACATTGAGCAATTTGAGAGCTATCATTCGAGGAGTATGAGCTATGCTTTTACTTTTGAAAATCCTTCAAAAACCCAAGTGACTCAGCAGAGGTGGCTATGATGACTCGAATCATGACCGTTCCATTCCTCAACTACCCAAGATTACATGGTAGACACATCAAAAGTTCACGAGTGCGGGTATGGCCTGGAATAACTTGTATGCTAGCATCATACCATGAGAAGTATGCTCCCGCCTTATGCTCACAAGCTTTACTCGAGGACGAGCAAAGAGCTAAGTGTGGGGGTCTTGTTGACGGTCCTTATGGTCTATTTTTACCGTCAACATATTGCACCTTTCCGAACCAAACACCATCACCAAGAGTAGACATAGGGTTTATTTCTAACAATTTCCACTAGTCTTGGTGAAATTATGAGTGCAGGTGCATTTCATATCAAAAGAAGGGAAAACACATCAAGAAGCCCACAACTTATCACTCCGAGAATTCAGCATCGGCAACCCGACAAGATATGGATCAAAAGTCATACAAAACTCAACCAACTTGGGCCCTTGCATGAGGATCATTGAACAAGACATCAAGGAGGACCCCTCGACCAAAGCCCAAGGCCATAGGGGCCAATGGGGGTTCGGCCGAACCGCTACGATGGGTTCGGCCGAAGCTGCTACAGATGCCCAACGGGGCCCGGTTTTGGCCTGCTGGCAGCTACCGCCTTCCGATGTCGGTTCCACCTGCAATTAATGCCACCGACGTCCGGAACCGCCTCCAAGTTGCCGACCTTCCAAGGCTATAAATAAAGGGCTACACCCCCTCTCTCAACACACCACCAACATCAAGATAGAAGACAAAATTCTCATCCTTAGGCCAAGGGCCTCTTGTATCTTAGTAGAATAGGAGAGAGGGCAAGGAAAAGGAAGGAGTGTTCCTCCCTTTTATAAAGTGGAGTAGTATTTCCTTTCCTTTTACCTTGGCGTGTAAACACTCTTTTAGGTGATTTATACGTGGTGATCTACTTATCTATCGTGACATATCTTTGTTAGACGTAATTCTTGTTATACTTGTTTACGGGATCATCGCTTCGCAAGAAGTGCTCTAGCTTTCCGAACTCGGTTCTAGGCCGAGGCTAGAGTAGCGGTCAATAGCATAGACGTGGTGTCTAGGGCCGGAGATCGCCTTTGTTTGCTTGTGTGCCCCACGGTTTGTAGAGGTAGGTGGCAGGAAGTGACAGCCCTGTCATCCAAAGGAACCCTCCACGTTCGGGTACATAGTAGAGCTTTCGTAGACCGGAGTGGCTTGGCGAGACCAAGCCTAAGACGGTGCCCGAAGTAAACAAGTCTAGCTTGCGTTCGTCTACCTTTAAAGGATAAATAGATAAGAGTCACCCTCTCGACCCTATTTTGCTACGTTGTCTTGGTTGTCCTTGGGTAAACTAACCTTGTTGCAGAAATACTCCGTTCCCTGCGGATATAAATACGATACCTTGGAATACTCCCGGGTGAAGTGCTACAACGGTATTCCGTGCGCTTGCGGATTTATTCGTGACGTAAGAAATACCAACACCCGGTTGTTGTATGTTAATGTTCAAATCACTATAGATGTGAACATTAACCCTTGATTGGCCATAGACCACTAGATCAACCTAGATGTTATTGTTAACTACGTTATTGATAGTGCTGTAGTATCACGCTTAGGAACTGTTACTATCTATAATCATACACCTTGTTTATGAAAACGTGTGCAAATGAGTTTCGTGGTGTGTGTTGATGGGTGGGTAATTACCGATCGTGGGCGAAACTCCTAGTACTTGGTATAGAGTCCTTGATGTTTAGGTGATGTCCATTTGTGATGGACGAGTGTTTGTCCTACCATATAAGATGGCTGAATTCATGAGGCTCAAGCCACCCACTTATGAAGGGAACCCGGAAGACCCACTCACAGCTGATGATTGGCTTAGGGAAATCACCAAGAAGGCTGGGGATAGTTGGTGCAAGCGACCAAGAGAATGTAGTTCTAGCTGCTCACCGGCTCGTTGGACCCATTGTAGAATGGTGGGACAACTACGGTGATGTTGTGCCTAATGTCACTACGGTTGGCTGGAAAGAGTTTCGAGCAAGTCTTCGAGAGAATATCACATTCCTGAAGGCATTATGGACATGAAGAATGAGGAATTCAAGAATCTACACCAAGGTTCAATGACCATAAACCAGTACCTCAAGAAGTTCACCCGAGCAAGCCCGCTATGCCCCGGGAGATGTAAGCCACGACAAGAAGCGGAATGCTTCAAGAAAGGCCTATGTGGACCCATCGGGACTCACGCCATAGGGAACATATATCCCGATTTCAACACCTTGATGAACCGCTGCATACCGATGGAGGAATCCATCAACATGGAGAACGAGTGACCGCAAGCGCAAGTTCTAGGAGCGCTAGGAAAGACCGCAGAGGCAGCACACCAGGAATACTCGGAGGTATCCGCCTCGTCTCGTGATGCAATACCGCACCTGGTGGTAACGATCGACAATCCGCACCCCGCCGGGCCCCAAGTCGAGCTATGCCCCTACTTAGAGGAGAAACACTACTATCAACAAGACTCAGAACAATGCAAATAATGGTTGCCATAAGCGTGATGAATTCACCCATAGGATTGCCATGTGCCCCTACAAGAACGTGAAAATCAAAGCCCCCGCTATAACCGTGGGAAGGTGAACCACATTGTTGTGCAACAAGCTAAAGAGGGGCCGGATGTTGTGCTCGGTGAGTGATATGTAAACCCCGCGAGATCAAGAATGAAATATGCTATGCCACATGGACATCCCCACCTTAGAATCGAGTGCCCATAATAAAGGAATATCTAGATGTGTTTCCTCGGGAATTTACCGGGAATGCCCCAAGATCGGTAAATTGAGTTCGTCATTGACTTAATTCCTGGATCTAGGCCCATTACCAAGAGACCCTATAGAATGGCAGCTAATGAACTAGAAGAACTCAAAGAACAATTAGCATACTTGCAAAGAAAAGGGTAAATACGACCAAACTTATACCCATGGGGAGCATCGGTCCTCTTTGTGAAGAAGAAAGACGGAAGCATGAGAGTGTGTGTGGATTACCGTTCTCTTAATGAAGTAACCATCAAAAATAAGTACTCGCTGCCCAGGATCAATGATCTCTTCGATCAACTGAAAGGAGCTAAATACTTCTCCAAGATTGACCTCGGATCGGGGTATTATCAGGTGAGGATCGGGAAACATACGTAATGAAGACAGCTTTTGTCACCGAGATATGGACAGTTTGAGTTCACTGTTATGCTATTTGGATTGACCAATGCCCGGCTTACTTCATGAATTTGATGAACAAGATTTTCATGAAAAGAGTTAAACAAATGTTGGTAGTCTTCATAGACGATATACTCATCTACTCTAAGAGGAGAGAAGAACATGAGAAACTCTTGAAGGTAGTGATGGATCGCCTCAAGACCCATTAATTGTATGCCAAATTCAGCAAATGTGAATTCCGGCTAGAAGAAGTTGGATTCCTAGGCCATGTCATAATGCCAAGGGACTAGCGAGTAAACCCTGCTAAAGTGGACGCTGTTAAGGACTAGAGGCAACCAAGGAATGACACCGAGATCAAAAGCTTTTTAGGATTGATAGGTTATTACCGAGAGGTTTATTGAAGGATTCTCCAAGATAGCCAAACCAATGATGGAACTCACCCGTAAGGAAGCCAAGTTCTAGTGGAGCCCATAGTGTGAAAAGAGCTTCGAAGAATTGAAGAAAAGACTCACTGAAGCCCCAATACTCACTCGCCATATATCCGTAAGGATTTCATAATTTATTGTGATGCATCCCGAAGTGGATTAGGAGGTGTACATATGCAAGACAAGTGAGTTGTTGCATATGCCTTGAGGCAACTCAAGCCACATGAGCAGAACTACCCGACACATGATTTGGAGACATTATCTCACTAGTAACAAGTGCAAGATTTTCATGGACCATAAGAGTCTAAAATACATATTCACCCAGCCGGACCTCAACTCTGAGACAAAGAAGATGGTTAGAGCTGATTAAGGATTATGACTTGGATGTCCGATACCACCCAGGGAAGGTTAACGTAGTAGTTGATGCACTCAGCCGCAAGGCCTACTGCAATAAAATAAGGGCCGCCACCCCCATCAGCCCTGAGTTAGCCCAAGACATGGACAACTTAAACTTACACATAACACCCCTAGGAGGAGCACAAGTACTAGAGATACGACCAAACCTAGAGGCCAGAATTAGAAAGGCTTAGCCTTAGGACCCAGGAACCTTAGAACAGAAGCATCGGATAAAAGACAATAAAGCACCAGGACACCGAGTGGATGAAGAAGGTACCCTATGGTTTGAGAGCAGGATATGTGTACCCAATGTGGACAACCTTCAGAGACTTGTAATGGAAGAAGCCCACGACTCCACATACTCAATCCACCCAGGGTCCACTAAGATGTACCAAGACTTAAAGCGAAGTACTGGTGGAATGGAATGAAACGGGACATAGCGAGAATATGTTGCCCGCTGTAACCTCTCGCAACCGGATCAAGGCGAGCATCGAAGCCAACCGGTGCTGTTGTGACCCTTGCACATACCCACATGGAAATGGGATGTCATAGTTATGGACTTCATAGTAGGCTTACCACGAACACCAAAAGGGAACGACTCCATATGGGTCGTAGCCGATAGATCGACCAAAGTCGCTCACTTTATAGCGGTAAAGAAAACCTACAAAGGAGATAAGTTAGCTCGGTTGTACATCGACAACGTCATCGAAGCTACATGGGGTACCCTCCCGAATAATGTCGGATCGAGGTACCCAATTTACCTCTCACTTTTGGGAAAGCTTGCATAACAAGCTGCAAACAAGACTTGACTATAGCTCAACCTATCACCCCCGGATCGATGGACAAACGGAGTGAGTCAACCAGATTCTCGAAGACATGCTACGAGCCTGCGTACTAATGTACGATAAAGATTGGGAAGCAAGCTTGTCATTCGCAGAATTTTCCTACAACAACGGTTACCAAGCCGGTATCAAGATGGCACCATTTGAGATGTATGGAAGGAAGTGTAGGACTCCCCTTATGTGGTCCGAAGTCGAAGAGAGATCCTTTTTTGAACCTGCTATCATAACACGAGCGAGAAGAAAAAGTAGCTGCCGTCGAGAGAAACCCTTAAAGCTGCCCAAAGTAGACAAAAGAGCTATGTCTGACAAACACCGCGAGAGAACAAGAGTTCAGCCCGGACGACCATGTCTACCTGAAGGTGTCATCCATGAGAGGAACACGGAGATTCCAAGTTCGTGGCAAGTTGGCCCCTTGTTACATAGGACCCTTCGGAGCGCTCACACAAATTGGAGAAGTGGCCTACGAGTTGGAACTGCTAGAAAGCCTATCGGATGTACACCCGAGTGTTCCATGTCTCCCAGCTGAAAAGATGCCTAGAGGTACCCGAGCAACAGCTACCTTTCGATTCGATGGACCTTCGACCGGACTTGCGTTACAAGGAATACCCAGTTAAGATTTTGGACACGGTCGTCCGACGAACAAGGACAAAGGCTATAAATATCTGTCGGGTGCAATGGAATACTCATACGAGAATGAGGCAACCTAGTAAAGGGAAGAGAACCTTAGAAAGGAATATCCCTACCTCTTCGAGGATCGGCGCGAATCTCGGGGACGAGATTCATTTTAAGTGGGGTATGTCCGCCATACCCCGATTTTTCGCCAATTTAAAACAAGACTAATAAATCATTTTATTTTCTTCAGGAAAAACATTTTTGAAAAATAACTTGGAATTAAAACCTAAATTGAATTTATTGCTAGAATGCACCTAGGATTTTTAAATAAAATACTAACACTTGCAAACATGTTTGATTTTCTCTTCATTCCCTTGACCTCATTTCATTTTCCTCAAATTAATTCATTTGGATTTTATTCAAATATATTTGGATTTATGAAGTAAAGAGACAAGAAGCAATAAAAGAAAAGGAATTAAACCTAACGCCCCCCCCCCCACCCAAATCCCCTCACCCGGACCGGCTCCCTCTCCCTCGGCCAAGCCCAACTCTCCGGCCCCACCACCCTGTCTTCTTCCCCGCGACGCGCGCGAAGCGCACCTCGCATCGCCGCCCCGGCGCCCCATCCCCCCCTCTCCGGCTCCGGCCGCCTCCTCCGCGCTCCACGCGCCCGCCGCCAAGCCGACAACCACGCCCAAGCCGCCGCCCTCCCTTGGCCGCGCCCCGAGCGCCGCCCGTATCGCCCCCCTCCCCCGCTCCCCCCACTCAACCATCACTTCCGGCCAAACGGCCAAGCCGGCTGTCGTTTGCTCGACCCGACCGTTGTCGCTTCCCCCTCTACTTGCTCGTCCAGCTGTCGTACCCAGCCCCTCCCCTCTCCCCGGCCCGCGCTACCACCTCGCCCGCCGCGCCACGGCCTGTCGTATACTTGCCTTATGGGTATACGGATGATCAAGGAATGGATACACGGAGACACGATAACAAATCAATGAAGATAAAGCTGACGAGAGATAGTCAACGGACCGGTTCTTAACCGATGCTGGAATAACAGAGGATTCCATATACCGGCATGGAGATAAGGCGGGTATCAAGACCGACATATGATAACTTCAGAAACAAGTAAAGGAGCAATTTGTAGTCTATTAGGACTACGAATCAATAAGGAAAGCTAGAGATAGAGTTCCCATAAATGTAATCCGTGTAATCGACTAGGATTCTGCATGTAACCCTAACTCCCTCGGATATATAAGGCGGAGCAGGGACCCCCCCCGAAAACTCTGCGAGATCTTGCAATTAGCAATCTGCTAAAGGCAATACATAACACATAGGACGTACGGTATTACTCTCCATCAAGAGGCCCGAACCTATCTAAAATCGCGAGTTCTTGTGTGTTCCGTGTGTTGCACCATCGAATTCCACGCTCATAAGGGACCGGGTAGTTCTAGTGTCGAGTTTAAGACTCGACACGGCCACCCGTCACCATTCCCCCTCGCGACGGCCTATAAAAGTGCCTCGCTTGCGCCCTTGGTCACCACCGCCTACCGGAGCACCGGCCAAGCCAAGCACCGCCCCCACGCTCCCCCTATCCCCTCCTCCCTCGCCTCGCCGGCGTCCGCCACCCACCTTCCCCCATCCCCTATAGTCCCTGCGCCGTCCTAGCCCCTCCACGTCATGGCCGGCGCGCCGCCCGGCCCGCCATGGCCGTGGGCACCTCCCCGAGCCCCCTTGCCCCATCAAACCGAGTCGCACGGCCCTCCTCTCATTCCGCCACCGCCACTCCGGCCTCCGGCTGGCCGGCTCATGCCCGTCCCTCGCCGTCGCGCTCGCCCGAGCCTCCCCAACAGCTCCGACGTGGCTCGCTGGACACCGGCGTGCCCCCGAGGCCCCTGCTCCGGCCCCATCCCCGCCAACTCCGGCGAGCCCCGGCCGTGCCCCATCCCCGGGTCCACCGTGGACCGGTGGACCGGCTCACCGGCCCGGTCCACATGTCCCGTGGACCGTTTCCACGAGATTTTTCATAGAGAAATAAATCCCATACCCCCAGCAAATACACTTTTACAAATACCCACGACCTTTTCTAATCTTAGTTAAGAGCCCCTAGAATTTTACATAAACCCCCCAAGTTTTTCCAAAATTACAAATAAGTCCTTGACCCGACAAAAATGCATTTTTGCATTTTAGCCCCTCCACTTTCCCGAAATTACCAAAACACCCATCCTTTTAATAAAAGCCATGGCCATTTTCCAAAAATAACCCTAGAACTTCCGGCGACCATAACTTTTCGACCGTAGCTCCGTTTCAAGCGATTCCGGCGCCGTTGGGAATCGTCGTAACAAACCCTAGCCTCCGGAGCCTCTCTCTTCACTCCATCTTATTTGTTTTTTTCTTGTTGTTACTTTTTTCATCATTATTTTATTTGGCTTACGTATTCTAACGTCGTCCGTAGACGACGATAACCGAGAGCAAGAGCTAGAGGACCCGGACTACGAGGACGACTTCGAGGACGCGTTTGGAGGTAAGCTCTATCAATCCCTTGATCATAATTGATCCTATTACTCTGTATATTTTCACACCTATATAGGAAGCTACTCTTATATGCATTAATCCTTTCAATTATTTTGCTAGAGCCCAGGTTGTTGTGTGTTAATGTTCAAATCACTATAGATGTGAACATTAAACCTTTGATTGGCCATAGACCACTAGATCAACCTACATGTTATTATTAACTATGTTAATGATAGAGTTGTAGTATCAAGCGTAGGAACTGTTACTATCTATAATCATACACCTTGTTTATGAAAACGTGTGAAAATCGGTTTGGTGGTGTGTGTCGATGGGTGGGTGATTAGTCCAACTATGTTAAGGTGAAGTTGGATGGGAAATTACAGGTCGTGGGCGAAACTCCTTGGGTGATTAGTCCAACTATGTTAAAGTGAAGTTGGGTGGGAAATTACTGGTCGTGGGCGAAACTCGAAATACTTGGTGTAGAGTCCTTGATGTTTAGGTGATGTCCGGTTGTGATGGACGAGTGTTTGCCGTGCCATATAAGGCTCGTGATGTGGAC
>JAUNZO010004711.1:0-209729 GCA_031894775.1 Chloris gayana
GAACTGCAATGATACTTGCTACATCATGAATGATTGTGAGGATACAGTACAAGTGAGAAGGAATTATTGCTTCGAATGCCTACTAGCCAGTGCACACAGTATGATGAGCTAGCCAGCGACTGCATTCCTATTGGCAAGTTCTGTAGCAATGTCACTGTGATGCAGTTCTACTGCCTTCAGTAGCAACAGCACGGTGTAACTAAACATCTGAAAAGCATTGGATCGCTTCACCAACGCTTTGGTAAACCAAACATTTTTATTGGCCTGGAGCACTTCATCTCGCGGCAATCTGCTTCCATTTTCTGATGTTCTATATACACTCTGGCCTCTAGTATGTGGATATAGGAGGAATAATGTGGCTTCCATCTTCATCCCTGGCTTTTCTTTACAGAAAAGAAGAGAGAAAAGAACCGGGTACCTGCAGCTGGCTTTTCTTTTCCCTCGTGCTTAGAAATACAACCTTTTACAAAATGGAACGAATCAGCACGTTAGTGCACCGTGATGCTCTATTCTTTATGTATTTGTGCCGTACCATAATCTTTGTATTTTGAAAAGGTTGAAATTATTCTCGACATGCTACGATATATAGTTATCTTTTTCGGCATCGGCACTTAAAACCAAGACAAGAGGGAATTTTTTGTATTGCAATATATAGCTCTCTTAACCGGTAAGGAACATGAAACTTTCCATCGAGTTTTATTTTTGGCTTCGCTCAAAAAACGAACGAAGATAATGCGTTATGAAAACAATAAAGGCGCATTGCTGTGATAGCAGTACGCAGAAAGTCTTTAACAAAAGCACGAGACAGGCAACAGTGGGGGTTCATCAATACCGGAGCGAAGATTGCACTAACTAATCCAGTTCTACATGTGCGACGCGGCCGCTAATCGTCAACAACCGCAACCGCGATCACATGCTTTCGGTAAAAGATCTATCTGGAGTCCAGGTTCACGTCCAGATGCAACTCCGCGTTTCAAGAGTGCTCCAGAGTCCAGAGTAGTAAAAAGGAAACAATCAAGCCTGTTGAGTGTTGACACATCACTGTAACCCTTTTTTTCTCAAGAAAAGAAGGTGGGCATTTGGTCACACTCGCATCTGCTCCACTGAACGAGGACAAACAGTTGATGGCTTCTTACCGTTTTGTTTATTCATCTGCACAATTACAAGAAGCAAATTGCTTGCTAGTACAGTATACACTTTCAACTGCTCCACTGAAGCCTGATCAGAGAGGCGTCTCGCCGATTTGGACAACACTTTGCAAAAACATCTCAGGGCACGCGACGCCAGGTGGAGCCGCGAGCTCGATCCCAACCGCCGCCCCCGGCAAAATGCCCTCTGGATTCATTGGAAAGCAGCAGCGAGCCGCGGATTCCTCGGCGCTGCTCCGGTACTTTTGACCCAAAAACGAGCAACCGCGAAGATGGGAAGGAGCCTAAACAAACGCGCGATTCTAGTAATGCGAAGTGTACCAGCTTCAGCTTGAGTTGTACGTACTGCAGCGCGGTGTTGCCCAGCACATGCAGCGGACCGGGGGAGTAAAAATCTGTTCCTTTGTTTTATGTTTGGATGGGTTTTTATGGATGGACGGTGGCATCAGCGTCAGTCGAGGGGGAAGCAGGTGTCCTCACCGCCCGTGTTCCACAGGAAGTGCGCGTACGCCGCCGCGTGGTACGAGTTGCCGGGCTCGGCGGCGATGGCCTCCTGGTACGTCTCCTCCGCGGCCGCCAGGTCGTTGCGCGCCTTCCACAGGAACGTGGCGTACCGCCCCATCGCCTCCGCGTCCGCCGGCTCCGCGCGCACCGCCCGCTTGAAGAAATGCTCCGCCCTGCGTTCACACACACACAGCTCGGTCGGTCAGCGCTCAACGAGGGACACCGTTCCGGCACAAGGGTTGGTTGCTCACCGGTCGTGGTCGTGCTGCACCAGGTAGAGGAACTGCGCGAAGTTGCAGAGCAGCAGCGAGTTGTTGGGCTCCTGGGACACGGCCTGCTCGTACCGCTGCGCCGTGGCCGCGAACTCGGGCGAGTACTCGGCTGCCGTCCCTTCCGCCAGTTTCGGCGCCTCCACGGGCGCCACGAGCTGCCCCAAAATCTCCGGGTCCATGAGCTCCTCCGCCCTCGCGCTCGCCTGCATCCGGGTGGCCTCGTCGGAAATCCGTTTCCAGATCACCAGCTCGTCCTCCACGGCCATCGAGTTCGACGACACGGAGGAGCCCGCGCCCATCGGCGTCGCCTGTGACGACGACACGTCCTGCGGCGACACCGTTCCGCTCTGCCTGTACGATTCGTCCGAGTGCCCGTCACCGGTGGCGCCGGCCACCGGCCGCACCTTCCCGCCGCCGCCGCTGTTGCCCCCCACCGACGCCGTCCTGCTGCCAATCGTGAACGTCTTGAGTTCAGCGGCGGCGTCGAACCGCCGCTGATGTGACGACGACTGCTCCGGCTGATGTGTCTGCGTGTCCATGGCCATTGCGACGACGGCGGGCTGGGTAGGAGGCGGAAGTGTCGCGGCGGTGGCGCCCATGGAGTAGACGGTGAAGTTGGCGAGGAGGAGCATGAGGGAGACCATGAGCGCCGGCGTGCCGGAGAAGATGTGCTGGAACAGCCACACGAAGGAGGCGTGCATCTCGCCGTGCACGCGCGCCACCACGCCCTGCAAATCCTCGTACAGCAGGGACTCCCGCATCTGCAGCGTGAAGCTCTGCAGCTCCCGGATCATGAGCACCATCGACGAGAAGGCGCGGCCCACGGCGGCGCGCGCGGACTCGCCGGCGCGGTCGATCAGGCCGCCGCGCTCCACCTGCTGCCGCTGCTGCTGCTTCCGCCGCTTCAGCATCCGCAGCGACAGCGGCAGCTCCACGCTGCTCGCGCACCGCTCCACGCTCGCCGGCCACCCGCACCCGCCGCCGGGGTGGTGCTGCCCGGCGGCGAGCTCCTGGATCCTCTTCAGGAACTCCTCGTCGTCGCCCACGCTGTCGATGCTCGCGCTCAGGGCGCGCCTGATCGTCGCGTGCTGCCCGCCGCCGCTGTGCCGCCGGCACAGACCGGCGCTCCATCCGGCCAGCGACGACTGGCTCCTCGCGAGCCTGACGCCGCCGAGGACGGCCGACCGGGGGACGTCGCAATGGCGGAGGACGACGAGCAGGGGAGGAGCACGGCGGCGGGGCCACCGCCGCGACCTGGATGCCCATGGGTCTCGGCCAATACCGGCCACCACCGGAACGATGGGTGGGAATGGCCCGCGGCTCCACAACCGCGGGAGGCTTGGGGCTAAATGCAAGGGGAGAGAGTGAAGGAAGGGGGAGACGGGGCAAAACGAACGGTGGCCGAAGCCTTATTTCAGGATCCGGAACGAGTCCTGGTCAACCTCTTCCCGCGCGACGCAGAGCTCGTGAGACTGCCAAGCTAGTTATACCACCAGTGCTAGTGCTGCAATGGCGACACCGCCTTTACAAAACTTTATAGACACACACCCACACGGAGGAGCGATATTTTTTGCTCTGACAACAATATGCCAGATTGCCTGGCCAAATTTAGCACAGTCTCACGTTGATACAAATGGAAACTGTACTACGGAAATTGAGACCGAAAAATGGATGGAGGGCTGGTGATGACGGGAGAAGATGAACAGAGTGTTTCGGCTCGTGCGTGTAGGAAGGCAGGCAGCCTGCCTGCCTGGTGTCGAGCCTATTTATCTCCGTCCTCCCAGATTTCTGTACTCGACGAATCTGTAGACCACCGCCTTCGTGTTTTGTACGGGAGCGCCCCCTACCTCATCATCACCAAAAATGTGTCTGCAGGGCATGGCCACCCTGAATTTCTTTATTGATGATTTTTCCTATTGTATTCCAATGGACACATACTAGAATGCCAAAATAGGTGACAAGTATCTGCACTGATAATTTGAAGATAAAGACAGTTTTTTATAAAAAAAATAAAGACAATGGACAGGCCAAGATTTTTTTTCTTCTTACTTGGACTCGATCATTCCCTGTAAGCTTTTTATAAACTATTGATATTTTCCACGTCGCCGTAACTCCAAAAGATACCGTCATGATATCTACTTTTTTTGCGATGCGTTCCTTTTTTTTTGTGAAACGAGATTACCCACCTCCATAGAGCATACGGAAGTCCAAGGTTCGGAGCATGGCCTGATGCTTAGTTATCACACCATTACCTTTTTTTTGCAAGGGTTTCATATAATTTGAATCTCGTTGAAGTAAAGGTAAATTTAACTACGATCAAACAAAGCTAAAATAATGGAAATGATACTATATCTTGTCACTCCAAGAGTGCAAGAACGCCTATAGCCAGTTAATTTAAATGAAAAGATTCTTAAACAACACATGATTGTTCGCGATCGCTCCCTTGAACTCCTGTAGTCTACAACTGCAACTTTTTTCTTCGGGGACAAAGTGAAACTGTGAAAGTGGAGTCAGTGGCTCGAGGCTTTACTTTTGGCGGCAGCATTATTTGCTAGATCACCGTGTATTCACCGTGTAAACAGTTTGAACAGTAACTACTTTACTACACTGTCATTGCATCTGGTTAAACCATTATCTAAAAAATCTGGTTGAACTTGACGAATCTGCAGAAGATAACAGGAGGGGCGAGGTATTACTGTCGACCTGTCAACCTCCGTTCACGTGCCGTCCCCGTGTGCGGTGATGGTGCTGCTGGTGCAAGTGTGAAGCCTCGAGGCTTCACCTGCCTTGTGCTCCGTTCTAACACGCGTCCGTCATTAAGCTGCGGTGTCAAACCGGGAACGACATCGCGCCACACAAGTCATCGAGATCACCCACGCCCATGGACCTGTCCGAAACGGACCACGGTGTGGTGGCATGGCTGCATGGGCTCGACTCGAGGCTTCAGTGCTTACGTGTGTACAGTGCCGGGTGACATGAGAATAAATCACGTGGTGTTTTGTTCGTTCATTGCTTTTGTATTTAGCATCACCAACTTTCTGCAAGTGCTGGTTGGTTGTCGGGATTATTTTTACTATACATCTGTATTTCGGAGAATATAGATTTAATTAATTTACTGAGAATGAATATCAGAGAATCGCACAATAACGTGAAAGATAATAAAGCTATTACGAAGAAAGTTTTTGTTCTTCCTTTTCTGTACAAAGCACAAAACATATTTGTAAAGTGTAGTGAATGTTCTCATAATGTAATGAAAGTTGCATGGACATTTTATATTCTATCTTCACCTCTGGTGTCGACATGCTGGTCACTGGCGCATGCGACAGTAGAGCTGCTCGTGTTCGTGTTGATGGATCATCGAAAGCGGAGGTGGGGTGGTACGGAGGCCACGTCCCGGGACGAGAGTGATGAACGACAGTGGAGCTGCTGTAAGATAGAGTAAATAGAAGCGCCGTGTTAAACGGGTTTTCTCATTATTCAGGTAACGCTTCGTTTTCACTGCAAGGACATGGGGAAACATGGTGTAAGTCGCGGAAATTTTTTTTTATGGTGGAACGATACGAGTTCAATACGCCGATGCATCACGAAACGCCCGCAGGGACATGAACAGTGCCGGCGTCGCGTTCGTTTCTGAAGATTTTTCCTTTCCGGAAAGGCATCGGCACCAACCTTTTCCGGGGCTGGCGACACCATTGTCCCGTTCCGGCGCAGGCCACCGTGTCAAACAGGGAAATATCTCTCAACGGACGGCCAGGAGGGTGGGCGATGGGTCCCCGATGGGCGCCACGTTGCTATCCGCCGGCGTCCCGTTCGACGCTGCCATGGAGATCCCCGCGACGAATCAGCTCCCGCGATTCTCTACCATTTCGACGGTGCTCCATGGCTCGGGCATCCGCTGCGGATGGGCCACCGCGGTCGCGAGCGACAGGTGATGTGCGTGCGCCGGCTAGGCTCCAAGCGACGCCGGGCAGCAGGGATCGCTGTCACTGGTGCTGTGGAGTGAGTGAGAGAGAGTGTATTGGTTAGACTTGCACTCCTCGCTTGTTGATGCGGATGTGTGTGTTGGTTCTACCTTCAGTGTTGCTTTGTTCCAATTTCTGTGGTGTTTGACATAGGTAGCATTGGAGCTAGCTAGCGCCTGCCTACTGTGGAAAATTCCGAAAATGACTCCGGGAGCCAAGTTTACAGGTGCACATTAGAAGCTGCAGGGATGATGCGTGCTATTCTATTCACCTTGGAATCAAGTGAAAGTGAATGAAAGAAACAGAAAGAGAGTACTACCTGGTATCCATTGGTTGCATACATGTAAGTGACTTCCCCTCTTGATGATTTTGATTGCTCTGCTCTGTTCGTTCTTGTTATTATTAGAGCAGCCAGAGTCAATGGATTCCCAAAACATCAAATCTATTAGCTCACAGTGGTGGCATCAAAGCCAAGAAATAAATGGGACTAGTGTGGACGTTGTGGCCAGGAATTGGTTAGCTTCTTCTGGTTTGAAACACCGGGTGAATGAACATTCATCGATGTCTGCTTTTTGGTTTGAAGCACAGATAGTTGCAGCGGTAAGCACCGATCGACCGTGGGTGCTCTTAGAGGCGGAATAATAATGGATCTATGCCAAATGTCCAGAATAACACATATTACCTCTGGATTTAGAATGGATTTCTATATTTTTTTCTTGAAAAATCGCTGGTTCGGGCTACCACAATTAAGTCGCCCAACTAGTTACAAGGAGTACATTTCTAAATTCTTCACAGTGAAGCAACAAGTACAGAGCTGAATATCCGTCTATAGATGCGTTCACGTCCTCCTCTACCAACCTTTAGGGCAGCCACCGTTGAAAGGTGTTCAATCATTTACGGGTGGAATGAGACGAATCTAGTACCTGGAATTTGAACGGGTAGGCAAAGTTCTGATGACTGCTCATCGGTCCAAATCTTGTGTGGTTAGGAACAAGTGCCAAGGAGGAGAATGTTTTCCCATTCAACATAGAGATCTCAGTATGCCCGGCAGTAGAGATTTTGATTCTTGCCTGTTATTGGCAACACACTTGCAGATAGTGAAACAGAATCAACCCGGTAGATCTCCGCTAAATCTCGAACGGCATCCACGTGTGTTTAGAACCAAACTGGTGGAGCTCATTGGCCTTAAAATGAGATCCCGATTTGAACAGTCCCTGCTTCACAATCTAGCTGCTATTGTGTGCACGCGCGTGAATTACTGAAGCAAGACGCTAAAAATATACAACAACTTGGCAATGAATCTACCGTACAAGTACAACACCTGACTTCTACGGGCCTTGTTCCGTCCATGAATTTGTGTGAGACACTCTGCTTACTCTGCCACTAGGAGCCAAAAGGCAACAGACAAAGGAACAGCGAGTGGCACATAATGTTTAGCACATCATGGTAGCTTAGACACGAAGTGACGGAGATCGAAATCAGGTTTAAACAGCTGACTACATCAGACATCGTCTTCATTCGTCAGATACTCAGATTACAGGTATCTTGCGCGCGATGTGGACCGTCGTCGTTCCGTGTCCAAGCTCCTTTCTTTCATGAAAGATGCATGAGCGGTCAGTGTTTGCCCTGCTTCGCAAAAAAACTCGCTCCACCATATGACTAACGACGGCTTAATTAACTACTGGTCACGTGTAGTAATTAGATTAGAGACATAACTAAAGCGGATGTCCCCATCGACCTGAACAGAAACACGGCTACCGCGAGCAAGTCTGCTGTCTGCCAGTCTCAGGATATTTCCATTCTCGACCTCTCAAGCAGGGAATGGTCGCTCACCAATTTTTTTTCCTTTGTCCTTGTGCAAAACAGCAAATGCAATGTTCCACTCTAGTCCAACAGTATAGTACTGCTACAGTCGAAACGCTGTCTGCTTGGCCTACGTACTTACCAGCCAATAAATCGCTTGAACAACACACGGTAAGCTCTGTTTCAATCTGACCCGACTCTCTGAACTCTGTCAAGTAATACAATTCGTCAGAGCTCCATCTACAAGTACGGCTTGGGCATACAGCATACGATACTCTGAACAATGTGGAACAAGGTTTATAAAACCGGATGAACCATGAAAAACCATATGCCACCAGTTTGGTAGTTTTCGTGAAAATCAGAAAATTCATCCAATAAAAAGCTCAAATAATCACGCGATGGGTGTTAGAGGAATGGAAGATGTGGAAGTTGGCTGGAGCACCAGCCCCTGGCCCATGCGGTAGTCACAGCAGTCACTATGTAACCCAAACAAACATGTAACAATGATATGGGGACGCCGCTTGGCGAAACCATACCCTACTTGTATCCGGTCCGTTTTCCTTCTTAATACAATGACACACAGCTCTCCTGCGCGTTCGAGAAAAAAAATAAGAAGCTCAAACGTCAAAATCTGAATTTGGATGAGATTTGAAAGTAAACCCATCGATTTCCGGGTTTACCAGTCGGTTTACGGGTTTATCGATTGGCCGGTTTATCAATCGATTTTAGGTTTCTCAACAATATTCTTCTTTTGATAACAAATGATTGGTTTTCTCGATTTATCGGTTGGTTCTTACGATTTACCGAACGGTATTCTCGGTTTTCAGTATTTCTATTTTTTTAAAAAGAATGAACTTTATTTGAACAATAACCAATTGCTCGCTCAAACCGGATCGTATTTAAAAACCACGAAATTGGACCGAGTTCGTCGGTTTTATAAACCCTGCATCTAAAGCTCACATTCCTTGAGAGGTGACCATTCAGATGTATGGGCATTGAGTGCAGTTGTTTTCCCCATCCATTTCAGTAGCTCCATCTGCTTACCTGCCGTCAGCACAACCATGGCAAGGTGTCCAAGCACGGCCGACGAATTTCATTCAAAATTCTCGACCTTTCCAGAGCCTCTGAAATATATGCCACGTGAGAAAAATCTGAGACGGGGTCTTCGTATCCGAGGAATATGCTGAAGAATAACAAATCTTAGGCGTCGTCCGTGGAAAGCCAGGTCATGCTACCACCCCGGTGCAGTGCAGTGCAGTGAGGAAGACATTGATGCTACGTATGTGGAGGAAAACATGGACAGATACAGACGGTTGCCACAAAACAAGTACTGTACAGTGTATGTCCTGTACAAGAATACTACTACTGGCCACTTGGACTGTCGCGACGTGAGCAAGTGGGGGAACGGGACGGATTGCGGTGCGATCTGGATCGGCAGCCGGACGGGACGGGCCACGCGCCGTAGGATGGCCCACGTACCAACCTTTGCCGGGCTGATTTCGATACTTGGGCCCAGCACGGTGGCCCTGCCTACGCGCAAAATTTGTGGCGCAGAATGCCAATGGCCGATTTTGCCGCCCCCACCTGGGGTGCTGTTGTGACGTCACCCCCGCTTACATCTGCGTATGTCTGTTTTGACTGAACTTTCACAGCACGGGACGCGAGTATGTGCCTCGTTATGTCTCTCGCCTGCCTGATTTTTTTGCTAAAAAATAAATCTATACTACTGTTCTTCTGACTTCCGTTGGAAGAGGCGGAATGTTCGAGAAACAACTCGGTGATAGAGTAATGATAGAGCGGGTGGCATGCTCGGATGCTCCTCGGCGTTGCACCTCGTCATTTTTGGTTGCACAACTCGGCGTCCCAATAAAATCTGCATCATTTCGGCACTGCACCCTTAAGCTAAGCAACTCAACTAAACTGGAAATATCTCCAGACCCAAGTAATTTAATCTCACAGAAGTTGGGTCCATGCATGATCGTTGATCGAATGTATATTTCTCTTAGGTTATAAGTAAATTTATTTGATACATTTTCTTTGTTTATTTGTTCAAAGAAAACTCTATAATCAAAACTCTATAATCATAGATACGGTGTTCATTCATCACAAAAAAAGATCTTTATTGTTTTGCATGTAAATTTCGACGCAAACTGATCCTATATGTGAGTGTGAGTATTTTTACTGTGTTAAACAAATACTAGTATGTAGATTTTGGCAGGTCACGCAAAATTTAGGCAAGTAAATTTCTGTAGGCACTGGCCTAAAATTAGGCCGCAAATACAGTCCATTATCATGCAAAGTTGTAGGCCCGGAATCAAGAAATACCAGTACAGCCCACGGAAAGAATCGGCCCAAAACCTATGTCATGCGGACCAGTCGCTTAACTAGTTGACCCCTTCGTCGTCCTCCGTAGCCCGCACAGGCGGAACAAAACGGCGGCGCGATTCCGCTTCCGCGTCGATCGGCCACAGCTGCCAGGCTCACCGAGGTAATATAAAGGACTCCCGTATGTTGTCCTTCCTCCACTATTCCTACAGTCTAACCGAGTAAATTTGATCCGCATTATCCGCTTTCAAAAGTGCCAGATTTCTGTAGATAGATTTTTCGACGGTTATCGTTTTCTTCCATCTGCTTGACGAGCACAGTGTAACTAACTAGGAGAGATTATTGTTCTTACTAAATATTAACTTTATGTTCAAATGCTTATTAGTCACATGGATCAATGATGGTATATTTAGAGTGCACTTATGTAAGGTTGTGTGTAACTCAATCAAAGAGAGATGCAAGGTTAAGGGGAGGGGAGTGTCGTTCAGGTCACAGAATATCAAGTTTCTGATAATGGAAATGACGCAAGACAAAAGTATGGGTGGTTGAAAGAAAATCTAGTGAAATGGGAGTTATCGGTTGTCTTGTTTCAAATAGTTTTTATTTTGCATAATTCTAGCAGGTTTTGTGAGCAGGAGGAAGAGCAGAAGGTTGGGAATGTTGCTGCTGGAATTCAGCTGGATATTAACAGGTTTCACGTTGGGAGTGAGGTGCGAGAAATTATTTGTCGTGCATTGCTGCTAGGACCTTAATTTCTTTTTAATATTACTTCTAAAAAATATCTTTTTTTCTTCTTCCGGTTCTCTACTTCTCTAGTACTAGTTGCTTGTTTACTCACTGACTCACTGCCGACGGTACATCATTTTCCTGTTAGTTACACCGGCCTATATGCTTTCATGCTGTTCCCACTTGCTTGTCACGAGAGGTATATCAGAAATCTGGACTTCCGATTGTAGACAATAGGTTGTCTGGACGTGTGTGTTTTCGCTTCATCATGATTTCCGTCAGTGTTGTTGCTCTTTTCTCTTAAAAGAGAGAGGCTCCCTACGTAGGCAAATTGTTTTCTGAAGTAGTAACCTCGATTTCTACTTTCGACAACACTTGTTCCTTATGGTAGTATAAGTTGTCAGCAGCTCTGACGTTGATATTTGTTTCATGGCTTGGGAAGCTTGTGGTTGTCCACCTGCAAGTTGCTTCTTCTGTATGATGACATCCAAATGTATGGTTATTAATCTGTTAGCCGAAATGGTTTTTCCATTTGGATTTTAATAAATCTTCCAGATGGAGCTGTTCTGAACTTCTGATCGTCTACACTGTACAGAAGGAATTGCTTTCGTGATATTTAATCACTGGACTTGTACATAACTATTTTACTAAGAGGAATTTTTGGCTACTCTTCCAGAAAGAGGGAATGGCTGTATTGTGAAATATTCTAATCAAATTACGACAGGTAAAATGTCACCATTTTCTCTTAAATATTCCTCGCCTCTTTGGCTCTTTCTTTCGATATTTACTTCATAAAAACTATGTTATGCTGCTCTTGTAGAAAGATATTATGGCTGTAGCTGGACATGTCAATAAATTATGGCAAGTATGATCATTCCAACATCTTCCTCTAGACCTCACCTCTGATGCCGCTGTTTAGCTTGCAGATTGCTTGTAGTTGGTAACCATTCCGATGGGCAACTACCATCTGTAAATTTGCAGTCGCCAATATATTAATACACAGTACAAAGGGGACAGCCACATTAATGTTTTAAACTTACCTTCCTGCCTGTGATTGGCACTGGAATTCTTGTTTTAAGTTTGCCAGCCAGCTTAAGCTTCCATTTTAAGAATCAAAGTTAGTGTGCATCAACAGGGTTACAAAAGCTCAGAAGTACTGCTCATCCAGGTGACAATATGTTGTTTTGATTGGGAATTCAAAGAGTTGAATCAAATTCAGAGAAAAATGAATTTGGTCTGGAATTCTGACAGTTGGTAGCCATCGTCCGTTGATCCAGAAATTACTGGATGGCCGAAATGTTTCCCCGGTTTGTCCTTTGGACTGGTCAGACGATTGTGGCATCGGTTGTTAGAGTTCTTGTTCAGTGGAGGTGTCCTAGTCCAGTGTAATGACTTCACTGAGAGAGCTATCTCAGTCGCCATGATAGCGTAAGCCATAAAACCTAGTAGTACTATTTTTGTACAGCCCAACAGCTATGCCATAACAGTGACATATAACCAGTCACCATATATGGACTGCATTATCAACATTATCAGGAGGCTTTTGTTTTGTTCCATACTAAGTAGCTATTAGTTCTCCCTTTTGCAGTTTCTTCTGGGGAAACAGTGTAAGATCCTAGTGGCATTGAGAACCAGGATGGACCTCTCAGAATTCACACATAATGGGAACATGAATAATAACAAGATGTCTGAATGAGTATGGTGTTTTCAGAAGTACTATGAGAACAGTTAATTTGTTTTTCTAATACAAGAATCCAAAATAGAAATACTGTGAAAATGAATCCAAAATGGTCTGCTCAGCAAACCACATTATCGGTGACACAGTTCTGCAGTGCTATCGCTGCCGAGCTGATCACAAGGTTGCTGTCGAATAAATGACATTATGTCATGGAAGTTGAGATGGTCTGATGTGAAAACAGTTAAAAGGAAACATGTGTCAATGGAACTCAAGTGCAGAAGCCATTTGAAAATGTACAATGGAGAAGGGTGACATGCAGAAATGGAGAAATCATTTGCCCTTTCACTCTGCACTCTCTAACCTTTTTTTATTTTAATAGCTATGGTCAGGAGACTTACCTCAGAGAGTCAGATATTCTACTGCTACTGTTGTTAACAGACTACTCCCTCCGTCCGACAAAATAAGAATTTCTCGCTTTGAGTGGAACAGCAAACAACATGCCAAATAAAGAGGGATTTCGTGGTGATAACATATTGAATTGTTAGGAGACTACCTTTCTCTCTTTGAGTGAATTGAACTGTCATTTTCCTTCATATATTGAATAGGTTGCTTGTTTTTTCTTGATGGTTGGACAGAAACATACACAACAGAAACACAGGTGAATGCTTGCCTTTCTTTTGGGAAGGAACCATTCTGGGGGTTCAAAATTTCTTCCATGCTTGTCTTGCCTTGCTAATTTGTGCATAAGGCTGCAAAAGCACCAGCGTAGTTGGATATGAACGTTAGGTGAAATTTTCCGGATTCTAATAGAATTCTAGCTGCATGCTGCAGCTGTGGATAACCCAAAGCGGTGGATCAAAATTAATTGCATCCTGCAGAGCATGGATTCATCCTGTTGGAATGAACTCTTCTGGATATAGGTGTTTGCTACAATCCTTCGACAACAGTCCTGGAACTGGAACGACTTCCCTAGTAGCATCTCCAACAGCTATCCTATAATGGATTGCTATCCCTAAAAACTGGCACATATCCTAAAATTCAGTCAAAAAACTGCTCCAACAGCATCTCTATATGGATTGCTATCTCTAAAATGTATAGGAAAAATAATAGAAAATGATGTATCGTTGCCTGAAACGAATTGCTTATCCATGTCTTTGTCCGAACTATCTGATGGTGGTAGTAGTGTTCTGGACATGTTAACATGTACTGTTTTGAATTTTATGCCTTAATGACTTGCTATTGATCATGTGGAATTGATATGAGACATATGAAGGAGAATGAAGTTTTCTGATTTATAGGGTTCCAGTTTTAGGATTGCTGCTAGAGACGAGCATGTTACCAATTGCTAAAATCTCTCTCTCCTATACCTAAAATAAGTTTTAGGATTTCAGTTATACGATAGCTGTTGGAGATGCTACAACCCGTGACGAACATGGTCCTGCTTTTCGTCTCCATGCTGGAATAGAGTACGTCGGCATGCCAATCTAACCTTTGTAGTAGAGTAATTGCCTAATCCTGAAAGGCGTGCAATGCTCAATCTTCAGTTCCTCTGTATACTATGCGCTCGGGCAGTGGCACTGGTCAAAAAGTTTGAAATGTATTACGCCATCTCCATCATATATTTGCTCCGCAACTAATCTTGTGTCACTGTACTGTAGTTGGCTATCATCTCTTGGCCGTATCTTTTGTTGACTACGTACTGACTCCAGGACAAAACGGCGAGCGGCGACGCTAATCAATGGGCCGTGTTGGTGCAAGGCTGTGTGCAAAGCTGCACCAGCAAACTTCCCAACCAACTATTCCGACTCGATTAAAGCCACTGCGCTCTCTCGCTGCGTGCTCGTCCGAGAGCTCCATAATGCTTTCATCCCGTTCCATGTCGACAAGAATCATTAGGGAGTACTGTATGCAGTTATGTTTATCGTACTCTTTTTTCCTGAACCCTAAACACTCTGAATCCACGATCGATCATACTGTACTAGCTACTCGACTAACGAGTTTGTTAATTATTTGTTTCTATTGCGCGTGAACCTTTACTAGCGTATCGTCTTGGACAGGGTAAACCTGGTGCAAGGGAAATGCATCGATCGACAGGTCAGATCAGAAATGCCTCCTCCGTTTGATACGCGACTCATATGTTCAACATCTTGGTGAGAAAACGAGGTGGCGGTGGCGCGTGGCTCATGTATTACTATAGCGCTTGCTTATTCAGCAGTGGGACTAAGGACTAACAGAGGGAGGCACGAGCTAACCTTCCGACGCACGTCGTGATCGACGCACTGGAATTGGGCACATCGCCCTCCAGAAGTAATGGCCACTCAAGTTAGCTGCAAGAGCAAGCAGAGGCTGCAATTATACACCGTCTCCCTCTCGTCGCTTACATTTCCCCATCGCCAACAACCTCTCGCTTATATTAACTCCGCCTAGCTCGCCGCTTCACTGCATCTCACTCCTTTCTCCTCTGGTAGCTGTTGAGTGAGTAAAAGCAAAGAGAAAGGCATAGCCAAGATGGTGGTGTCCCGGAGGTTCAAGCCCATCGAGGAGTGCAGCTCGGAGGGCCGGTCGGAGCAGACGGTGGCCGCCGACCTCGACGGCACGCTGCTCATCTCCCGGAGCGCCTTCCCCTACTACCTCCTCGTCGCGCTGGAGGCCGGCAGCGTCCTCCGCGCCGTGCTGCTGCTCCTGTCCGTGCCGTTCGTCTACGTCACCTACATTTTCTTCTCCGAGTCGCTGGCCATCAGCACGCTGGTGTACATCTCCGTGGCGGGGCTCAAGGTGCGCAACATCGAGATGGTGGCGCGCTCGGTGCTGCCCAGGTTCTACGCCGGCGACGTGCACCCGGAGAGCTGGAGGGTGTTCAACTCCTTCGGCAAGCGGTACATCATCACGGCCAGCCCCAGGATCATGGTTGAGCACTTCGCCAAGGCCTTCCTCGGGGCCGACAAGGTCGTCGGCACCGAGCTCGAGGTCGGCAAGAACGGCAAGGCCACGGGGTTCATGGTGAAGCCGGGCGTGCTCGTCGGCGACCACAAGAAGCAGGCCGTCGTGAGGGAGCTGGGTGACGAGCTGCCCCACGTCGGGATGGGGGATAGGGAGACCGACTTCGACTTCATGTCCATCTGCAAGGTTTGTCTTCCATCTTTGGCTCAAGCTTTACTGCCGGTTAATAATTCTTTGCATTTTGTAATTTATATGTGATCGTGTTATGGAATTAGAGTTCTCTTAGTACTGTACACTGTTTTCTGATCTTGGGAAGGAATCAGTAGCACTCTGAATTTTATGGAGTAGAGGCTGTTTATGCTTCAGGCCGCATGCTAGATACTATAGATATACTTGGAAATTGGAAAGTCACGGCACACGGCTCAGGCTTTTCACAAATTTGGTAGCATCTCACACACACTTCTTCCTCAATTGTTCTTTGTGTGGATACCCAATTGAACGTGGTAAACCTCAGTCCGACGTCTGACACTTAGCTAGTAGGAGTACTAGAGTAGTAGTATTGATATTATTTCACGAGAATTATTAGAATTGGCAGGCTTTGGATGACCTCGCTACCATACCTGTCGCTGAGCTCGATCAGTTTTTTTTAGTCCATTTTCCCTGAAAAAAACAACAAGAGACATTATCGTTTAGCCCATGTCAGGTCCTTTATGACACATGCAAGCAGAAGCTGTACATCCTGAGCAGCGAACAGCACCCATTTAATTCACGGAAATTTACCATCACCTCTCATGTCCAGTCTCAAAACCACACTTTTATACAAACGGTTGTTATCACAAACCATCTTTCCTAGTACTAGTCGATGGAACGTTAACCAACCAAACCGATTGAGAAATGGTGGGAAGCGTCGTGCCCATGATTAACAAATGTATCGAGGATCCCAGTCCGGACGCCGTGGCCCGTGGGTCTCGGTGGCTGCTGGCCCGGCGGATTGAATGCGCGGTTTCAGTAATCACTGACGCCTGTCCGATCCGGCCTCGTCGCGGTTCCAATTTACGGTTGTTTGGTGAGGAATTCATAGCGCGTCCCCGGCGCAATGAAGGAGAGACCGGCCGGCTGCTGGGCGCTGGCGCTTCATGTGAGACATGAAAGCTGGAGCCAGATCTATCCATGACTTCTTTTTCTTTCTTCGGCCCTGTTGGTTTCCTGCCCTCTAAAAATTATATCCGTCACATCAAAGAGAATTTTACTATTTAGTAATACTTTTATTAATTTAATGACAAAACCTATGTCACGATCCCCCTCTAATTTACGAGACAAATCTAATGATCCTAATTAATCTATGTTTTGCTACAGTGATGTTACAGTAAACATCTTCTAATAACATCATAATTACCCTCGTTGGATTCGTCTCGTGAATTAGATAGGGGTCTACAATTAGTTTCGAGATTAGACTTTATTTAGTACTTCAAAATAATAAAATTCTCTTTGATTTAACCTCTCTAAAAATTATATACCTGTAAACGAACACACCTCTTCCTTTTCCGTCGCCCGCCCGGCCGGCCGGCGTTGCAGGTGAGTAAATACGGCACGGGGCCGTTGTTCATCCTGGGACCGGCGTCATGCACTGCGCTGTGCCTGTGCTGGCAGCAGTGTGCTGCCAGTATTGGCACTGGTGCAGGACTACTTGTTCACCTCTCTTTCTTGTTGGGCTGCTGCCAGTATTGGCACTGGTGAAGTCCCAACTCCCAAGCCGTCGAGTCCACCGTTAGTATTGTGCTGTGTTACGGAAATGGTGCTCCCAAAATATAATCATTTACGGAAATAAAGTTGGACACACTCCAAAATAGTACTCTATACTCTATAGTACTATTTTGGAGTACTCTATACTCGTTTTTTCCTTATTTTGGTGTGGTCACTGGAATCGTCCGGCCATGATTTCAGTGGATCGGACCGTTCCTTTACTAGCACAGCTTCGCGGTTGGTACCAGTATATGGATGGACTCTTCACATGGCAGAATTAATTGAGTACCGATCGAAATTTACTTAGCAGTGGTACGAGTACTGATAGTGGTACTGGTGATACTCATCGACAATTCTGATGCCCACTGACATGGATGGCTGGTGCAGGAAGCGTACCTGGTCACGTCAAGGAAGTACAGCCCGGTGGCCAAGAACCAGCTGCTGAGCCCGCTGATCCTGCACGACGGCCGCCTCGTGCAGCGCCCGACGCCGCTCGTCGCGCTGGTCACCTTCCTGTGGATGCCGTTCGGGTTCGCGCTGGCGCTCATGCGCGTGTACATCAACCTGCCCCTGCCCGAGCGCATCGTCTTCTACACGTACAAGCTCATGGGCATCCGGCTCATCGTCAAGGGCACGCCGCCACCGCCCCCCAAGAAGGGCCACCCGGGCGTGCTCTTCGTCTGCAACCACCGCACCGTGCTCGACCCGGTCGAGGTCGCCGTCGCGCTGCGCCGCAAGGTCAGCTGCGTCACGTACAGCATCTCCAAGTTCTCGGAGCTCATCTCGCCCATCAAGGCCGTCGCGCTGTCGAGGGAGCGCGAGAAGGACGCCGAGAACATCCGTAGGCTGCTGGAGGAAGGCGACCTGGTGATCTGCCCCGAGGGCACCACCTGCCGCGAGCCCTTCCTGCTGCGCTTCAGCGCGCTCTTCGCCGAGCTCACGGACCGCATCGTGCCCGTCGCCATCACCACCAAGGAGACCATGTTCCACGGATCCACCGTGCGCGGGTTCAAGCTCATGGACCCGTACTTCTTCTTCATGAACCCGCGCCCCACGTACGAGATCACCTTCCTGAACCAGCTGCCCAAGGAGCTCACCTGCGCCGGGGGAAAGACGCCCATCGAGGTGGCCAACTACATCCAGAAGACGCTCAGCGGACAGCTCGGCTTCGAGTGCACCACCATCACACGCAAGGAGAAGTATGGCATACTTGCCGGCACCGACGGCCGTGTCCCGTCCAAGAACAAGGACAACAAGGAGAAGAACTAGTAGCAGCCAAACCATGATGGCCTTTGATCACCGCAACAATCACCATTCCGGACATGGACAGCCATTTAGCATCGTTATTAATTCTTGTTTACATTGATTGTGGTTTGTCCAAAGAAGCTTGTCAAATACTCATTATATTGTTTCCAAGAACCATCTTGTGACAAGAATCGATTGAACGGATCATGTCACTAGACTATGTATTAGTATAACCTTGGAAGTCACAAGTACCCTAATTAAATCTTCTCAATGTTTTGGCAATACTTACATATTCTGTTTACGAAGCACAATATTGTACAACTCACACTACATATAAAGATCACCGCAACAACCACTGTTCTTGACTTGGACGGCCATTTCGCGTTGCTGCTCTTGTTTACATTATTCATTGTTGCATGTGGAAAAAGTTTGTCAAATCTTCGCTATACTATTTCCAAGAGTGTTCTTGTGACCAGAATCAATTGGACGAACCATGTCTCACTGGATCATAAATTAGTACTCCCTCCGTTCGAAATTATAAGAGAAATTATAAGACACTTTCCGTTCGAAATTATAAGACACTTTCGACTTTCGGATGTTACGTTTGACCTTTCGTCTTATTTAAAAATTTATGCAAATATCATTTATTTTGTTATAGTTTGTTTTATCATTAGAGATACTTTAAGTATGAAATATTTATTTTTATATTTACATAAAATGTTTGAATAAGACAGATGATCAATCATGATGTCTAAAAGTAAAAAAACGTCTTATAATTCCAAACGCACGGAGTATAACCTTGGAAGTCAGAATTACCTCATCAAATATTCTCAATATTGAGCATGCACCTTGACATTTTTCATGGCACAATTTTGTTTGTATTTTCTCCCTTCACAACATCATTTAATATATAGTAAAAGTAGGTTGGGGTCACTACTTAGATGTCTCAATTAGTAATTTTTTATGCTATAGTCATCATTTTTTTACTACTTTATGTGTGAATATTTCACAATGATAGTCGATAATCTATACATTTATATTTGTCTGATTTTTTGTAACATCCATTGCAGCATAAAGGAAAGTTAAATCTAATTTTCTATATGCTATTAAACTATAAAAACTATGTTTAAAATATATATTATACTTTTTTAACATAAGGTTCAATGAAAACTATAGTTGTGCGAAATTTGAGCACTAAACTCAAATCGTACAAAGAGAAACAAAAAAGAGAAATTGCATAAGGGAGTAAATTGAGCCAACTTAAATTGTTTGAGGGAGTAAAGTGAGCCCAGATTTTGTTCGAGGTGCAATTTGGACATAGTGGATTGTTCGGAGGAGTAAAATAGACTTTTTCCTTTTCTATATGTAGTAGATCACATTCGTGTGGCCAACATCACCAACTTAACGGTAGTTATGTGTTATTAGTGCTATTTTTATCACTATTATTTGTGTATGTCTATTCTCATAATTATAGTAATAAGTGCATAATTTATAAACCTATAACTATATTTTTCTACGGTAATTGAGGTTAACTTTAAAGACAGAGACTTTCTAGTACATGGATGTTCATCCATTTTTTGTGATAGAAGTGGTGGGTAATATTCTTTTACTTTTTCTTAAATGTGGTAATTTCCGATCATCGAAAACAAATATAATGGCTTGTTTTTTATAAAATATATCTATATTATATGTTTATATTTTAGGGAAGAAATTAGTATTAAGTCATGTTCATATATTAAAGTAGCATGAGAAAGAATGCCAATTTTCAACACTAGCGCAATACATTTATGATGTTGAATATTCATATTACTTAATAGGAGTTGCCACCTTTATACCTTCTTCAGTGTTTTCTAGTCTTATTTTTGAGATCGGCCTTGCTTTCAATTAATATTTTGGTAATCATGAGTCGGCTTGTATGCGTTTCTATACCATAAAAATAGATTTGCATGACGTGGTTTAAGTTTGGATCAATTAGCTATGAAAAAGTAGACAATTTGTATGGGAAATAATTACAAGGATTATTTATAATGAATACAAATTTTATATCATTTTTGCTATTCTATTTTATACTAATCTCATAAAAAATAACTTTACAAAATATATAGATAGAAGAAAATTGAGATATCATCTAAACAATAATTATATTTCTTATGTTACATAGCTTATTTTGATTGTAGAATGTGGAATAAATCATAATACTAACAGGGTCAAAAGATAATGGGTCTTCAAGTATGAACCACACTGAATGAATATGGCCTTTCAAATATGTGTTTAAACATTTTCATGAATTAAAATTGCCCAATCGTTTTCCAATAAATTTCATATTTTTTGGCTTATTAAACAGGTGTACACCTAGTGCTATGTCTAAGCAACTTCTGCATCTCAAATCCGCTACTCATCTAGCCACCGTTTGTTTTAAATCCAACTTGTCTCACAAATGTGATCTACATCTACGCTTATATTACTATCTAATAATCTATTTTGATTTTTTCTACCTTTTTCCATTTGTCCATTTCATAGGGTCTTAAAATATCCTTAGATTCTTGATCATCCTTCTCATATACTGTGACTAACTACAGGACAACCACAATTTTACAACAATTAAACACTGGTGTCCCTTTTTTTCTCTTCTTATAGTCGTGGTGAGAGTGGACTTTTCTTCCCTTTAAGCGTCCCGCTTTTGATATATTGCTCGAGTTGTTGTCAATACGATTTAGGGCTGAATTGTTTAGTGGGCTATGCATTTCCATTTTTTGGGATGAGTTAAATGGGCACTGGATACAAATCGTACAGAGAGAAATAAAAAATAGATAATTGCATAAATCACCCTATCAATTTTTTGAAGTTTGAGATTCTCACCAGTAAGTCTTTTTGTTGCAAATTATGACTCCCTATTGTATTTTGTTTGCAAAGAACACCCCAATTTGCATATGTTTAATTGTTTCATGTTTCCACCAATACAAACTCAGCAAAAAACGAAGTTAAACGAATATAACATTGTTAGTGTTTTGAATGAATCTAATTCATCTTAGTTTCATGAAAATAATGAATTCAGATTAATCTTAAACTATACTTGAAATATCATTCAAATTTGTATTTTTATTAAAGATTATCCTAAAATTTAACAAATTTGATAAATACACAGACTGCTGCTCAAAATGAATTAAACCAAGTTGAAACAATTAAACTTGTGTAAACTAGGGTGATTTTGTAACAAAATACACTAGAATGAGGGTTTGCAACAAAAAGAATTATGGGTGGATATCTCAAACTCCAAGTGACTTATCCACAAAAAAGGACAAATTATAACAGAGGGTATAGATTGCACCGACTTGAATTGTTTGAGGGATTAAAAGATTATACTGGGCACAATTTTGAAGACCATGCCACTGCTTAGTTCGGTTGATTGCCCATGAACAGACCCGCCACTCGTAACGCCAGTTGTTTGTGATCCCTCCAGCACGTCTCCGCAAAAGTAGACAAACTTGCTCACAACAAACCAGGACGGGTACAACCATTCGACACCAGGCGCCGACAAGCCTGATTGACAATCTAATGCAGGGTGAAAATGGAGAAAAACAGTATGACAGGCAGAACAAGCTGAGAGTGGGACGGCAATGTGGTGTGCTATGCAGCTGCTGCCGTGGTGGTCGGGATGACGACGGCTCCCTGGCGCGGTGTGGCCTCCTCCGGCGGCGCGGCGTAGTCAGCAGGGTCCCTTGGCTTGACCAGCACGCGGAGGCCGTTCTTCATGAAGAGCGTGAGCGACATCTTCTGCTCCACCTTGTGCCCCGGGACGAGCTCCACGGAGTGGCGCAGCAGCACGGCGGACGCGATGGACTTCATCTGCAGGTAAGCCAGGTCCTTGCCGAGGCACGTCCTCGGCCCGCCGTTGAAGGCCACGAAGCGGTACGCGTCCTTGGGCGGCTCGAACCGGGTCCCGTCACTCGACAGCCACCTCTCCGGCCGGAACTCGGCGCAGTCCTTCCCCCAGATGCTCTCCATCCTCCCGACCGAGTAGATGGAGTAGGTGATGGCCGACCCGGCCGGCACGACGGTCCCGTCCGGCAGCACGTCGTCGGCCACCACGTACTTGGAGTCCTGCGGCACGGACGGGTACAGCCGCAGCGTCTCCGCGAGCGCCGCCTTGAGGTACACGAGGCGGTCCAGCTCGTCGAAGTCGAGCGGCTCGTCCGTCCACTTCCCGGTGCCGTCGTACTCGCCGCGGGACTCCCTGAGCACGGACGCGATCTCCGCGACGACCCTGCGCTCGACGTCGCGGCGCAGCATGACCATCCAGAAGAACCAGCTGAGCGCGACGGAGGACGTGTCGCGGCCGGCCAGCACGAAGTTGAGCGCGATCCACTGGAGCACGTCGTCCGGGAACGCGCGGCCGTTGCCGTCGCGCTTCTTCATGAACCGGGACAGCAGGTCGTCCGAGGGCGTGGCCTTGCGCGCCGCGATGGCCTCGGTCAGGTAGTGGTCCACCACCGCGAGGCTCTCGCGGAGGCTGCGCTCGCTGCCGACGCCCAGCGCCTTCTTCACGCGCCACAGGAAGCTCGGGAACAGGAACCGCTGCAGCGTGGCCTCCGTGGCCATGTCGAACGCGTTGGCGAAGGGGTTCTCGGGCAACCCGGGGGACAGCGTCTCCGGGTCCTTGCCGAACGTGAGCCCGCAGATGTTGTCGAAGGTGAGGCGCAGGAGCAGGTCTTGGAGGTCAACGCTTTCCCCGGCGTCGCTGTGGTCGGCGAGGATGCTCCACATCCGGCTCTTGATGATGCGGTTGGCCCAGCGCGCCATGGCCTGGCGCAGGGTGCGCGTGGTGAACTCGAGCGCGGCCGTCTTGCGCTGGAGCACCCACGTGTCGCCGTCGGAGTTGAAGATGCCCTGGCCCAGGAGGTCGTGGAACGCGGCCTGCCACATGGGGCCCTTGGGGTAGTTGTCGAAGCGCGCGCGCAGGATGTGCTCCAGGTTCCGCGGGTTGCACGTCACGGTCACCAGGCCCTGCCGCCGCGCCACCAGCGGCAGCGGCAGGATGCACGTCTGGTACGTGGCCGCCTCGCCCGTCGCGCGCAGGTTGTCGACGATCCAGTCGTGGACGCGCGCGCGGTTCAGCACCACGCTCGGGAGGCTGCCCACCACCGGCCACATCCGGGGACCCGACAGGCGCCGCGACAGCGCCCAGAACCAAACCAGGTACGCCGAAACCAATGCCACCGCCGCCGCGGCGAGGGCCAGGTGCTCCAACTGCCCGTCATCCTGCACCGCGGCCAGTGCGTTTTAAGCTCGCTACCACACCTTCTTGTGCTCCGCTGTTCTCTATAATTATCAGCTCCTGTGGGTTTAGGCCTCTGCGATTAACAAATGGCGCGACGCTTTGGTGAGTTGGGAAATGTGTTTGGCGCCCTCGCGAATATATACTCTGCACACGAGCCGTGTGGCGTGGCGGTGGTGCTTTCCCCTGCTCAGCGCCCCAAGTTTCGTTGTGGTCTACTAGTCCCGTAAGATTTTGAATTCATCTCGAGCGAGAATAAAAATGGGTTGCCCTTGTCCATACTTCTTGCCTTCTTGGCCGTTCTGCTCAACAAGAATCCGTAGCAGTGTTGCTCACTTCAGCGATGCGTACTGTCAGTGCCTAAACTAATCGCGGTTGGTGCTTTTCGTTTAAAACAGTGTAACAGGCAGCGAGGAGCTCTGCAGGTATCGGACAATGGTTTCGCTGCGGACAATTCGGGACCCTGAAGAGCTCTCGCTTTCTTTCTGGTTAGTGCAGACCAACCAGAACGTTGCCCATACTTCACCTTTCACGTACTAGAACAAGGCAATGCTCCCCACATTTGATTCATCATCTGGCAGTGAAAGTAGTTGAGAAATATGTCGCCCACCGATATTCATTCAACATGTGAAACGACAACAAGTATAATGTATATACAAAAGTGCGTCATCAGCTAAATACACAGCAGAACACACGTTAATCATGCATCTTCAGAACATAAACTTTTCTTTTTTGAGAAGGACTTCATTTTTAGCAGAACGATCCTTTACACACCGCAACCAAAATGGTCACTGTATTATTGAACGGACTGGATCCCCAATTTACTTCAGGACTTTGATTTTTTTATTTAAATAAAGTATATAACTTTATAATTTCTGCAAACTCATTCCCTATATGTCATATTTAAAGATAAAATCAGAGGTAGTATGGAGATAATCTGGTAAAGAGTTTTTTTGCCTACGTGTGTGGTCAATTTTTTTTCAAATCTCATAACAGACCCAGATACTTGTATTTACGTATCAATAATCAACTTGATAGTGGGTACGCTGAGTTGGTATTACATGACCTGCTATTTCGTTTGTTGCACGATACGTTGCTTTAATTTTTGTTGGTTTGATTTGCCTCAAGTTGAGAGTACATAGCTTCAAATTGGTTTCTTCTTTTTGGCAGCATCAGTTAGAAAAATAGTGTTGAAGATGAGTAGAAGGTTCAAATATTTTCTAACTTTCAGAAACTTGATGTAAGAAGATACCTCTTCACATTTTATACAATTCCTTTCATTTGAAAAAAAAAAGTTGAGACAGTCATCTGCTAAATACACACCAGATTTATTGGAGGAGATTTTTTTGGAAGGAATGTTTTTGGGACAATTAAAACGAAACACAACAGATAGTGATAATTCTCTTTAGCAAAATTACCCCGAAAAAAAAAGACTTAAGCAAAACGACATGGGCTGTAAACAGGCTTTTTCATACCTGAAGGTCGTAACTGAAGTAAGAGCCCAACTGAAAATGGCATAGGCTGGCTGGAGGAAGAAATCTGGACCACTGATGGTTTCCGTTCTGGTCTGTGCCAGCTTCAGATTACGCGTCTGGCCCAACACTTGCTGGTGATTAGCTTGTCTCTCTCCCGAAGAATAGTCGTCGACGGACCAGGCTTGCTCGTTGGAACCGACGACGACGCCACTCGCTATCCGTTCGGCCACCCCTGCATTGGGAATTACCGGCGGTCGCGGTCAGATGGAACCGTCCAAAGCGAGCCAAGACAAGCGATGTTGTGAAGTCAAAGGGCGTCCACTGTTCGTGCACAGCTCCAGATTTTGGTTACTCGAATGGTCGATCGATCGAGTTCAGAAAATTAGAAAGCTACCAGGAAGTTTGGCGCGCGTGCAGGGTCATCTTGGGCGCCGCATCGCGATCAGGGGTGTGGTGGATTTTGGGGAAGACAAGGAGGAACGGACACGGAGATGCAATGTAACAAGACCAAATCCCACAGGTTGCTGTGCGCGCGAGGATAAAAGAATGGGCGGTACGGTGATCGAACCAAAGTAAGCGAGGAGGCCGAATCTGTTTTCGACGAACACGTCAGGACAACAGGTGTTCCGCCACGCACATCTGCTCTACTACGCAGACTGGTAGCAGTTACTCTAGTAATAATATTTGTTAATCATTGACTATGTATTGACCAGAATGTTCATCTCTACGAATGACTGTAAATGCTGCATTTGGTATATACGTACATACGTATCGGTAATTAAGCTTGCGCACCCCTAGCTACGTGTACTCATCATGTCGCCACGGGCCTTGGGCATGCATGGAGATCAATAGCAAGCTATAGAGGAATGTCATCATGCTTCAGGTCTTGAGGATAGATATCCACATGAGCCAAGTGATGATGATCCATGCATACGACTACGTCCATGCTAATGCATTTTAAGCAGGCTCCACAAATTCCAAGTTGCTTTACTTTGGATGCCTTGTCGGGGGCACAAGGGCAACGTGGTCCTACTAGCTAATCAAGCGTAGGATACCGACCAGATACAGCATCGTCACAACCCATCCAAAGCCCTGCGAGAAGGTAATTATGGTGGGTCGCTCCAGAATAACCACTTTAGTTAGCCGTAGGAACCGGCCGGCGAGCACGGGCACGTCGCACACCTGTGCATGATCAAAAGGATCTCGCCGTGCATGCATGCATGCACGCTTTTGGCCCGAAAAGACGCGGACGTGAACGATTCGATCGGCGATCAGGAGGGCGAACCAATCATGGCAGTCAGTCGCGTCAATCCAATCCTCTCCTCCTTTCGCCGTGCACGCGAGCAAGGATGGTGGAGAGTTAACTAGTCCGGGCGGGGCACGTTGGCATGCAACAATGACGACGCCTTTATTTGAAGCCGCTGGACCAGGCTGGGTGGGGGATCGCCCTCCCGGCTAGCCGAAGGATCGTGACCCGGGTCTGCCGCAGCATCGGGAATTGGCTCCCACGCAGCACGGATTTTCCGTGCACGACGCGCTCGGGAACGCCCAAAGGCCGTAAAGCCGGCACGGCCGGCGCCACGACCGACGCTCCTGACTGCATCCCGAGCGCGCGCAGCTCCTCAGAGGAGAAGAGAAGCAAATACTACAACAGTATGATTCAAACGGCACGGCACGTCCTCGATCAACAAAACCGTGATGACAGCCAGCCAAAGGAAGGGAAGGAACGAGCTTGTTAGCTTAAAAAATCCGGAGCGGCAAAGCAAAAGGAATGAGCTGCCGCCGCTTTCCGGAGCGGCCGCTCGCGATCTCATTCCGACTGCCCGGCCGTGCCGCGGCCGGGCCGTGTGGCCCTATCATTGGTATCTGCCGAGTGACGCCCCAAAAGCGTGACACATTCCTCAGCTTTTCAGGAGCCCAGGTCGTCGAAAAGCTCTGATTTCCGCGGACTTGACGGGGCCATTACCATTACCATGCAAAGCGCAACTGGCGCACTCCCAACAAGCCGGATCACCAGCGCCGCCGAGTGATTGATTATACAGGGCTGCAAGCTAGCTGATCCTCTCGTCTCACTACTACTATAGCTTGTCTGTCTGACGAGACCAGAGGACGGCTCGGCTTTGTACGGTCCTAGTCGTTCGTTGGGCCCTTTTCAGCTACTAGCAGCCTAGCCGGCGCTGATGAGAGTTTGTGCAAAGCAGACAGCAATTCGGCCGGATCTATCGAGTGCCATGCGCCCGGTGCATGATTAACCGCGTTCCACGTTTCTGTCGCCGCCGTGTGAAAATGGCAGACGCAGGTGTGCGGCTACCTCCATTGCCCGCTCCTCTCGTCACATGACCAACAACAATTGTAATACTACTAGTTGGAACAGGATCGGCAGACGTTGCTGGATGCAACGCTTGACTTGAGTAGAAAAGGCCATGGGACATGTTACCGCCCCTGACATCTCTTTTGAATTCCATGCACGATCACACTCATTTTGGCAACCTACTGACAATAAGTTTGACTCACAGGTCGTCAGAAAACCTCCACGCACCAACCAATAATCAACCCGCGTGCAAATACAAGTATTCAACCGAAAGCAATAAACAAGGCGTGGGATTTCTGCCCCGGTGGTAGGCGCATTATTTTGCTTCAAGGGAAATGCAGGCTCTGTCCTGTTGCCGCTTAACTTGTTCGGACGCTACTGTGGAAGCCGGCCGTTTATATTCAATAAAGCGCTTTTCGATGGGTGAGAGCGAGGTCCGAAACCAGACTCTGTGCCTATGGTCCTCACCCCCGCGATTCGCTTGGGACTAGTCGCGACCCATGCAAGGTGCCAGAGATCTCCATGGGACAAATCGCCGCATTATTCTAACCGCGGAACTCGGCAAACAGGGCTCATTCTAAGACATGGTGCTACGCGACAGGACGGCACTTAGATTTGCATGCACGGGCGACCGAAACCGCATTATCAATCGCGCTTAAGGATGTCGGGCCCAGCCGCCTCACGTTCTTCTTGGCAACAGTGGGCTGCTTTTGCGCATGTCTCCCACCTCGCCTCACCCTTCCAGAAAAGCACCCAGCCGTGACCTTCGAATCCGCTACTGCCACTGGCCTCAGCCCCGGTTATATAAGTGGCCCCTCTGCGCGTCTATTGATTTCAGCATTGCTTCTGACCAGAAGAAGATCCCGGAAGAAACCAAATCAGAAGCAGAAGCTCCTCGCTTACCTCTCGTTCGAAGGTCGCTTACCAAATCATAAACCCAACAACCCAAGTAGTGTGTGTTTGCAGCAGTTTCTTGATCTCTTTGTACACACACACACACACACACACAGACACACATCTTGAGTTTGTTGGTTAAGATCGCAAGTAGCGCATACACACATATACATGGAGGCGCTGAGCGGGCGGGTCGGGGTGAAGTGCGGGCGGTGGAACCCTACGGCGGAGCAGGTGAAGGTACTGACGGAGCTCTTCCGCGCCGGGCTGCGCACGCCGACCACGGAGCAGATCCAGCGCATCTCCAACCACCTCAGCGCGTTCGGCAAGGTCGAGAGCAAGAACGTCTTCTACTGGTTCCAGAACCACAAGGCCCGCGAGCGCCACCACCACAAGAAGCGCCGCCGCGGGGCATCCTCCCCGACAGCGGCAGCGGCAGCGGCAGCAACGAGGACGACAGCCGCGCCGCCTCGCAGGAGGCCGAGGTGGACCTTGTGCTGCAGCCGCCCGAGAGCAAGAGGGAGGCCAGAAGCTACAGCCACCACCACCACCGGCTCATGTCATGTAAGCACTTCCCATTACATTACCTGAGCTTAATTACATTTCAGTTCAACTCGTCAGGGTTTTGACATGTGGACGATGCTTCATGCAGGCTACGTAAGGGTGGAGCAGCACGCAGAGGAGGCGGCGGCGTTCTGGGACCGGCCGACGAGGGAGGTGGAGACGCTGGAGCTGTTCCCGCTCAAGTCCTACGACCTCGACGCGGAGAAGCAGGTCCGGTACGTCAGGAGCGCCGGCGACCAGTGCAGGGAGTACTCCTTCTTCGACGTCGCCGGCGCCCGGGATCCGCCGCTGGAGCTCAGGCTCTGCAGCTTCGGCCTCTAGATCAGCGCGCACATCATTGTCTCTAGTCGTCCTTGATATATTCTAGCTACCACCAACATCAAAAGGTGTACGACATGGTGTGTACGCTCGCTCTATATACCAACGTTGCATGCAGAATCCAAGAGGATCAGGAAAGAGCACGTACAAGAGATTGCAGTCGCCTTTTCCCTGATCTTTTCATCATGAGATGTACTACTACTTCTTTCTTTCTCTTCTGCTGCCTACGTGGCATACTATAATTAACATGTTCGTTCACCACTGATCAAATATATCCATATTCCACTACTTTAATTTAGTCTGTGTATATACTTCATCTATACTCCTTAGAGCAATACTATGCTCTGAACTTCTCTGACGCCGGCCCGGAACAGGTTGCTTTATATGTTTTGGATTCATACACTGCGTTAGGTAGGGAATATGCATATGCAGTAGGAACACAGCTTTTGCATGACACAGATTCAAAATGCCGTGCTACGGCCACCTAATTTTTAACCGTGAGCTTGTGGTGCCGGGAGTGCTTCTTGTCCCTGCCAAGCATTCAAATAACAAAACGGTTCTGACTTGCTCGCGCGAAGCATGTGGTAGTCAACTGCCTCCTGCTCGCCTCTAGGAAATTGTTGGCTCGGCCATCCGTTTGCTTTGGAGGCTTGTTGTTGGACTTGGAGTCCCAAAGCTTGCAGCCAACTTTTCGGCCTTCTCAACCATGCATGCTTTCCTGTTTGTTGACTCTCACACTGACTGGTAATGTTTTTTTTCTTGTACGAATCCTATCTGCACAGAGTGACATATATTGAACGTAATGGTACTGTTTTCTTTAGCAGTACCATATGTGCAGCTTGCTTTTTAATTCTTTTGAACAACAGCTTGTCAGGTTCACACCACTGCAGCGTCACAAACATTCGATTTGCCTAGGCGCTCTCGTCAAAGAGAGAACGCGTAAAAGAAAGAGCATTCCGTTAATTACTAGCTAGGTCGAAAAACAGCTTATCCTTAGCAACGGTCAGCACCAAACCATAGTGCTAGCGAAAATCTGACACGCTTTCCAGCACGTTTCAAGACTATTCTCAACAAAAAGTATATTGAAGCCAGGAAAGGTAGTAATATAAGAAAATGTTATCTTCTTTAGCGAGGAATATGAACATGTCTAATCGAACACATGAAGTATATATATCCATATAAAAGGAGGAAAATTACCATAATAACGTAATAACAAAGGCTAAGATCCGCGATCAATTTTGTTCCTGGGCTTTGCATTGGCTTATTGGGCTCAAAACTGTCCTGGCCTTTCGGCGACAACTGGCCTGACGGGCCAGCAGACCTAGCGGGTGCAGGCCGTACTATTTCGGCATAGTATCTTTTTCCTTACGGATGATAATTTCATCAACCCAAATCTGAGAGATTTTCAACAACAATAAGCAAATAATCAAACTGAAGTGGCACGTCGCAGCTAGCTAAACAAATTTAAAGTTTAAAATAAAATACAATGTCCATAACGACTATTCTACAATTTATTGCATATGTTTTTTTTAAGCGAGCACTTTGCTTGTTCTACTATAAACTCGTGCAATGATCTCCCGAATATGTAATAAACCTCCCACCGTGTTATTTGGATGTCTCCAAAATAGGCAACCTTTCCAATATGGCTTTAATAGAATTAGTAGTGTGCACGTGCGACACGCAGACGCTATAATTTTCTAGTAATTTATAAAAGAGACAATTGTGTTTCTACCCTTGGTTTCAATTTCAATTGTGATTTTACCTTCCACTTTTTTAACTTTGAAGATTTCTAAGAATGAAAAATCACAATTGAAACAACACTACTGCAGTAGTACATTGGTCTATTGTTATGACAGATGTGCTCGTCCCCTTGAAGACGAAGACGATTGAAGATGAACACGAACCACAATCCGAAGGATCACGCACGTGAATAGATCATATACAACACCCCATGACGACGCACCTTTCGGACCACACCACGGATCATGGACTGACCGCCGCACATACCTATAATTTCATAACGATCGCCAACGAATGCTACGACAGACACGACATGATCGTCTGTTGACACGTCGTTTATGCCAAGGTCTGCCGATGAAGAAAATAGAGCCAACAACAAATCAAATACAACAGAAAGTGATGGTGCCAAAAGGAAAGTGATGTAATCGGGGCGATTTGTCCGGTCGCGTGTAGCAAGGAAAAAGGTTGTGATTTACTTCAACCATTTGATTTAATACCTGAAATATAAAGGAACGAAAGAGAGTTGAAGGAAATTAAAAGAGAGGATACATGGTAAGCAAATTAAAGGCATTATTAAATATATAATAGTGATTTTCTTATACCTTGTGATTCATGAAATGAAAAGGAAAGAAAAGAATATATGGCAGCAAAAAAATTAAATGCACTACCAACGTGTTCTATACATGAGAATATATGAAAGGAAAAATTAAATGAAATTTATGGTATGTAAATTAATTTCTGTGTAGCGAACTTGATTCCCGCAATCAAGAAACAAAAGTAGGTCATGTTTTTCCTTTCCAAAACCTGTGTGGGTATAATTTAGACTTGATAACAAAAGAATTTTTTTGGAGGACAATCCTAATTCATTTTCGCGTAAACAGCGTGATGAAAAATTGCTTGGGCCCACTAATAATAGGGAAAAATGAAAACGTTGAGGCCACATGTCCACTTATTAACGGCAGGGAGGGCATGTGTAGGCTAACGTGTAGGTAATGAAAGGTTAGAAAAAGTTAAAAAGGTGTTTATTCTTTATAGTATAGATTACGGAAATCCAAATTTTTGTACATGTAAATGACTCAATTACTGTTATTACCTTTTATTTGGTTCTTTTATATATCATTACCTTCTATTATTACAAGTATTATTTACCCTCCATATATTGGTGCTATCCCGCTATATTTAGATTATATCCTCCTGTCACTGAACCAGGCTTCTTGCTTTTTCAACCAAATAACATATATATTCCCGGCAAGCAAGCCAAAGATTCCACAAGCAGAAAAATGAACATCGTGTCCCTTGCGCTATTCGGATGTCTACTCTCCGTGGCAGCACAATGTAAGCATCGTTCTTCGATTTTCAGTATCATCATGAATATCTACAGTCCTTTATAACTAGTTGATGGCAAATATCATCTATGCAAGCATTAATAAATAAAGAATTTACAAATGCAATGCGTTATTCACTTATATTCAATATATATTTAGGTCATCCTCAGCCGCACCTGGAGGTAGATGATGGAGCAGAAAGGATCTACCTCAATAATCTCGGCAGCAACACGAGTACTAATGCTACTGCAGTTAACTCGTCTTCCTTAGAGGATTGGGTCATAGCAAAGATATTCATCACAAACTTACTCTATTACTAAACCTCCACCCATGTGTGACGAAGATCTCCATAGTTAAAGTATCCAAGAGAAGGCATGTATTTTGTAACAAATTTCGTTTCTCTCTGCTAAAAAAAATACCGTTTCTCCACCTTCCGGAACAGTGACCATGTCACCTCGTCCAGTGTGAACCCGTGTAGATTACTTCCATAAAAGAAGACATTTTTTGTTGTTGTAAAAAACAATGTCATTATGACTTATCCATATTGCCCAACAGATGGCTTTGCAAGTGTGCAAATGACGGTACCGGTATATATATTGGCAGAGTATAATCTCTTCTTTATGGACGTGTACCAGTCGATTGGTAGTGTATACTTCGCCAGTATACGCCTCTTTTTCTCACTGCAATCTACTCCTGGTTTCTTTCCTGTGCAGTTGACCATAGTATCTTTGTTGGTTTGACTAATTGCCTCTAATAGCGTGTTCAGAAGTTTTCTTCAGTGACATACTTTCGTATCTCCTCGACCTGTTTCATTCAACATGAACATGGTTGCACCTAGGTCGTTGCAGTTTTGAAAGGACTTGTTCTTTCCCCTGTTTATCTTGGCAGATGCAGTGAAAATGTGACATAAAACAGGCATAGCGTGTGGCTGAAACGAAGCTGAAAATCTGGATGATTTCCGTCTGAGAAAAAAATAATGAATAGCTAAGCTGAAACAATCTACTCACTGCACATTCACAGTTCACGAACGTTTCTAGGATTCTCAGCAAAAAGAAAAATGCTGGGAGTGATATGGGACACAGACAACAGATGTCAAAGAAGTAGTAACCGGTATGTTTTGCAAGTACAAGGCTTGATCAAATGCGCACATAGATGATAGGCCAAAAGAAATTAAAAAAATATTACAAGAACGCTTAGCATCCACGCACACAGCACAGACCCATACAAGAATCTACCGGTACTTCCTCGACGAGGAGTTCATGAACCTGATGCACTCCTCCACAGCCTCGCTCTTATGCGAGTCGTCGACGGCGACCACCGGTGGTACTGCGGACTGCTGCTGCCGCCTACTGCTATTCCGCGCGGGCGTGCACTCCGGCGAGGCCGCGGCGGCGGCAGGAGGCCACGTCCTCTTGGTCGACGCCGAGCGGAACGCCATGACGACGCTCGCCCTCGCGCGGCGGTAGAACCTCGCCGCCGTCCACCGCGCGCTCCTGAACAGGCGAGAGCCGCAGACGCCGCGCACTTGCCGCGGCCGTTGTTCCCGGTCGGGCGGCGGCGCCCTCGTGCTGCGGCGGGATCTGCCGGACGCCAGCGAGATCACGGGCTTGTTGCTGCTGCCGCTGCCGGTCTCGGCGGGGCTGATTCTCCTCGCGCACTCGCCCCTTTCCTCCTCATCTCGTTGGATGCCTTGCCCAAAACAGAGTGTGCGAATGTATCACCGGACCAAGTCGGGGTGGCCGCACCCGGGCGCGCGACACGTTTTATACGGCAATGAGTAGTGGCATCTCCCAGGTCACAAGAAAAGCAGGCTAGCACTGCAAGTAAGTGACAAGAGCATGAAAGGCACAGCTGCGCAGAAAAGAAAAAGAGAGCAAAGGGGGAGACAAGCCTAGTGAAAGCAAAGCTGGGTCTAATTGACCGCCAAACACCGAGGTAGGTTGCATTGCATCGATCGGATCAGAGATGCGACGAGCCTCGGCGCTTCTAAATGCTTCAATATGACCGGGAACTGCCAAAGCCCGGAGCAGCTTTAGTGCAGAGGAGGCAGTGAGGCCGGAGTGGGCGGAGCAGAGATGGCGACGTTTCTGTATGTGGGGCGCAGGATATTCTTGTTGCCTTGCGCCCGGTGGTGGCCGGAGAATATTTCCAGTGGAAGCGAGCAAGCAGATCTTGCAAAGGATCCAAGCCCAACTGATGCAGGCGACCGAAAAGGAAAAGAGGGGAGAGGGGGAGAGAAAAGCAAGTGGCTGATGCAACAAGAGAAGATTGGATCGTGTAGCGCGCATTCATCAGTTCTTTTGAGGCTGGCCGAGCACTCCCGTCGCCAAGAAGAAGGGCCCCGTCGTCCCGGGTAAAGCCGTTCGAGAGACATCGCGCACAAGGCGACGCGACATGGAATTGACGGGGCGGGCGCGCCGGTGCTCGCCGCGGGGGACACGGCGGGGCCGCCCCCGGCGTGCGCGCTGCTCGAAGCATGACGACATGGGACGCGACGTGGACGATGCGGCGCGCACCAATCATTGCGCATTTCGGGGCGGCAGCAACCGGCGTTTCCTCGGGCAGCGTACGGGATGCTGAATCCATCGCTGCGCTGATCGACCGATCGCTGGCTGGGCTCTGCTGGCAGCACTGCTGCGGTACGGCACGGCAGACGGCGGCGGTCCTGCCGCCGTCTTTCCACACGCACTTTTCCCCCTTTGGTCGTTTTCTGCCTTCGGATGCTGACTGTTCCGGCTGTGACCGGTCCTGCGTTGGGGACTGTGAGATTGGTGTTTTTGGTCGCTCGAGTATACTTTGACTGCATCTTGGACATTGCATGGAAGGAATGATTCACGTTGCATGAGCCGGTCCGGAAGCCTCAAAGGGGCATGTGAATTTGTAATTAAGCGATTGACAGAACAAGTTATCTTCGCTTGTTATTTACAGCTTTGCTTTGAGTAGTAAAGTTGGTCGTGCCTGAAAATGCTCCTAGAGCCCTTCGGGCGAGAAAAAAAGGTATGCTCCTTAAAGAGAGATTTGACTGGATCGTCCTATTCTGGGACCATTTACATCCTTGTGAGCAGCATCACCTGGCAGATTCGCCAATGCGAAACGGTTCAAAGGTTAACCCAAGTTCAACTATCCAAGTTTTTTTAGACAATTATCCAAGTAGGATGTTTGGAAACACGACGGTGAAAAGTTTACCGTGAGCATTAATTCGTGAATTTTTTTATTAACATTGAAATTTCAAAATTACAAAACTAACCGTCCTCGACCAATGGGCAACAATGATTCCATGATTAAGTGGCCCATAGGTGAACATATTGGTTGATTCTAGACGTTGTTGCAATTCGTCTAAGGCCGCACTTCCAATTGCTGTCAGTGATGGCCACATACACTCTTTTTCGTTCTTGTGTCATGCAAGTTTGAAAAGGTCCAGGGCAATTTCCTTTGGTATGCTTGGGGCCAACGATCGTGCCGAAGGCAGTGCGGTGTCCGTTGCCAATCGTTATTGTGGTGCATGCTCGGAATAGAGCCAGTTCCGTGGTGGTATGTTGCAGTTTCATTTCCGACCAAGGTCTGTTGTTGTCCTTCCATTTTAGCTATTGCCACCGCAGATCGCAAGGCTCTATTGAAGTTGCTGAGTTCCAGAATTTCCATCCCACCTAGTTCTTTGCACGCCGAACAGTACTCTCTCCGTTCTTAAATTGTTGACGTCGTTGACTTTTTTTCGTTACGTTTGACCGCTCGTCTTATTCAAAAAAGTTTATAATTTATCAAATATTTTATTATGATTTATTTTATCATGAACGAAAGTTGAAACATGACTTATAATTTTACATATTTGAAAAAATATTTTAAATAAGACGGATGGTCAAATGTAATAAAAATCAAGCGTCAACAATTTAAGAACGGAGGGAGTATAAACTTGTAATTGCAAATAAAAAAACACCTAACCTCAGGTTTGTAATTTTTCAAGCGATAGGGACGTCCACAAATAATTCGTTAGTTCGTACTATCTTTGTCCCATTGAAAATGTTGTTTTTGACTTTTTGGATTTCACGTTTGACCGCTTGTCTTATTCAAAAGATTTATAAAAATACTAAAATAAATACATTATTATTAAAGTATCACTAATGATAAATTAAGTTAGAAAAAAATAAATAGCATTGACATAAATTTTGTGAATAAGACGAACAATCAAAGGATAATGTTTGAAAGTCTAAAACGACACTTTTAATGGAACGGAGTAGAAGACTTTAACTGTTTGGTCCATGATGACAAGTCCTTCAAGACTGCCACCCATGGCCCATGGGCTACCTGAGAACCCACGATTTCTCCTTCGTATCATTAGACATAGTTGCTCGTAGCCCACCGGCCTCATATTAATGGGCTCCAATAGTCTACTACTTCTTGAGCCTCGCTGGAATCCGTTTCTGTTTTTTTTCTCGCGCTAAAGCAAAACCTGGAAGAATATTTTTCTACGCGATTTTTTGGACAATTACTTAGTACTGTATTATTTTAGTGTGATAGCTATAGAGTACTCCCGTCACTTCAGTTGACCCTTATTCCGCGAAGTCACAATCATGACGTATTTCGATCAAACATGGCAGCCACGTGCCACGTGCTGATCTGCTGCAATGAAAAAAAAACTAAGGGAACTGGTGATGGTATACAAAACGGCGTTGAAAAACCGTAGCAATCACAGGACCATCAGCAGAAAGAGAAACCACGTTTAAACGGATAGATAACTCTTTTTTTTAAAAAAAAGGTAAAACGGATAGAGAACTCAGAAGTCCAACATAAGGCATACGTATTCCAGTTTCCAATTCCTTGATCCACAGTTCTTCTCGTCTCCTTATCACTCCAGAAGCAACAATTTGACGATCATGGCGTTTTTTTTTTTTTTTGAGTCTAACGATCATGGCGTCTTTCGATCACACATGGCAGGCACATGCCACGTGCTGATCTGCTACAGCAAGACTAGATATAAAAAAATATCAAGGGAACTGATGACGTGTCCAAACGGCATAAAAAAATGGTACCAAAAACAGCGAGCATCATCAGCAGAAAGAGCAAAAGAAAAGTCTTCCTTCTAGCATGCCGCTCCGGAAGCAAGTGGTTCAAAAAGGGCACACCGGCAGAACAACAATCCAGAAGAGGCAACCACGTTTAAACGGCTGGAAAGGTCGGGAATCCAACAGTTCGATAAGGCATATCTTTGTTTCCATGGAACCCAATTTCTGCATCTCCTCAATCCACAAGCATCACACATTGCAGCCTAATAGCTTGTCAAGCCAAGCAGTACACTTCTAGTAGTAGCTAACTAACTCGAAAGGCGAACGGGTACAATGTCTTAATTGGGGGCACCAACTAGCTCGTCCCAGAGAATCAGGAACGGCCGAACAGCTAAACACACTGGCGCGACAGGCCCGGTATCGAACCCCACTCGCGCACGCACGCGCGCGCGATCGAGCTGGTTCATCCATCACTGGCTCTGGTTCACAGCAGGTGCGACGGGCACGAGACGTACTGCATGAACTCGGCGTCGCGGAGCAGCGCCGCCATGGTCTCCGGCGGGAGGCACACCTCGATGTCGACGCTTCCGTCGCCGGCGCGGCCCGGGAACGCAGACATCTTGCCGTCGAACTTGTTGGCCCGGCCGCTCCGCACGGCGAGCGGGCGGCCCCACCCGAAGTCGTTGCCCTCGTACATGGGGAACCGGTTGGAGCTGCCCATGGTGATCACCGACCCGTCCGGGTTGCCCAGTGGGAAGCAGCGCGGCGCCTCCTGCCACGCCGCCGCCACGCGCCGGATCGCGCCGTCGCCGTACGCCGCCAGGCTCGCGTTCAGCTTGGACGCCGCCCAGCGCAGGTCGTTGCGCTCCAGCAGCTCGGACACGGTGGTTGTTGTCACAGCGCTCTGGATGGCGTTGCCGAAGTAGGTCGGCGAGATGGCCGGGCGCAGGCGGTGCCGGCAGTTCACCGCCATCCGGAACGTGGTCGTGGACTCGGGCGCCAGGCGCTTCCGCGCGCGCGTCACGGAGAGCCATATCTGCGCGCACAGCGACTGGAACGACGAGATCTCGCCGCGATTCTTGGGGTCGTCGTGTGCCATCTTGCCGCGAACCTCCTGGTCCCCGGAACAGGAGCGGTTGGCGATTGATTTCAGCTCGCGGATCGCGTCCGCGCTGAAATGGAACACGCGTTCCCGGAGCGGGGCGTCCACGTCGAAGGTCACCTTGGGGCCCACGCCGCCGGGGAATCGGAGCACGGCGGTGGACTCGCCGAAGAAATTCCGGCGGAAGTCCGGCAGCTTCGGGGAGGCGCCGCGGCTGATGGCGGCCCAGGTGTTGAAGAAGTGCCAGAACGAGGTGCCGTCGACGACGGCGTGGTTGGCGACGATGCCGATGAACACGGCGCCGTCGCCCAGGACGGTGACCTGGAACGAGGTGAGCGGGCGGCGGTGCCCGTCGTAGCTGACGGTGCGGTCCATGGGGAACAGGTCCTTGGTGAGCCTGACGGGCACGTCGGCGTCGGGCACGAGGAAGTCGTCCAGCGACAGTCCCGGCGCGACAGCGTGGTGGAACTCGACGCCGGCGTCGTTGCAGCGGATCACAACGCGGTCGTCGGGCAGCGTCACAAGGCGACCAGCGAGGGCCGGGACGGCGGCGAGCGCGCGGGACAGCGACGAAACGAGCAGGGACACCAGGGAGGACATGGGCAGGTCCGGGGCCGGGAAGAAGAGGCCCTTCTGGATGTAGTGGCAGGACAGCATGGGCAGGTCGGAGACGGACAGGGTGAGGTCGCCGATGGTGGACGCGGCGTCGGGGCGCACGTGCTGCCTCGACACGACGGTGATGCCCGACGCCGTCGCGTCCAGGCAGCTGGCGGCGGCCTGAAGCTTGGGCATAATGGCGGACGCGGCGGGGGAGGTGTCCACCATGCTCATGGTCTGAGCCGCCATGTGTTTCGGCCGGCTTGCTTGCTACCACTACCGCTGTGGTGATAGGAAGAGGTTGCTTGGGCAGTGCTGCCTTTGTGCTGAACACGGGACAGTCCTGAGCGGTTTATATAGGATACGAAGTGGCACTGGATGCATGCACCTGACCACGGCCGGTGGTACTACTACCCTGCCTTCTTCTTTTGCCAGTACTGTTTTGGATATTCTCTGGGCAGGTTTTTTTGTGGCTGTCAGATGCAGATATCAGATAAAGGAGGTTTGTGATTCTGGTGAACAGTACGGTGCCCGAAAACACACAAAAAAGATAGTGATGATAAGGATTATATCAGCATGAATAAGTACCCTTTGTTTGTCTAATTAAACATTATTTTTACGGGCTCCACGTGTCCCTTCCATATGATCGAACAGGTGTCCATCACACGTTAGATATTTTTCTTAAACAAAAAACTCAGCCAAACACCTTGCACTCACTTTGTTCCAAAATAATCGATGTTTTAACTTCAGTTCAGGTTTATAGACGATGCTATGAATCTGGAGAAAACCTTTGTCAATTCATAAATACCTTAGCCAGATTCATAGAAGTCATATTCAAATTCATAGATAAAATGCTATGAACCATGCTATGAGCCAATATGTATTGCTGGTGAACAGTACATCACTCGAGAAAACAAAAGAAAAAAGCTACCCAGGATAAGGCTTGAGGGCTCTACAATGGTGTCCCTTTTTTCAATCAAACTAGTGTTGGTGCTTATATGGCTCCGGTCACACGTGATATTTTTCTGAAACAACCGATGCTTTCTAACTCAACCAAGTACCTTGGACTCCCTTCGTTCCAAAATAATTGGTGTTTTAGTTAGTATCAGGTCCGTAGACGATGCTATGAATCTGGAATAAATTATTTATCTAGATTCATAGATGTCTTATCTAGATTCACAGATGCCTTATCTTTATCTAGGTTCATAGATGTCTTATCTAGGTTCATAGAAACCTTATACAGATTCATTGAAGATGCTATGAACCTAAGATACAGAGACATAGAACCAGAATAGTAAGTAAATTAAGACGAAGGGAGTGGCAGTCCCAGCAGCTTATTTGGTAATCAACCCTCCGTTAGATAGTCCAAACTAATGGCAGCGACAAGCTGGATATTGAACGGTTTCATTGAACGCGTGACTGAATGGGTTCAATTCAATGAATGTGCAACGGCTTTCCTTATTCAAATGAGCATGTAAACATCACCGGTTACGTTTGTTCTCATGCTCTGCTCGTAGCCACGATGAATCTCTTCTTGAGGCTATCCGATTTTGAATGCATTGGCCACTAGTACTGTGTCACCGGTCAGGCTACGTGGATAGGCGACTAGGCGGGCAGGAGCATCTTCGTATACAAATCGTGTCGTCCATATCCCCCGGCGCCCTCGAGAAGGAATTTGTTTCATTATAAATCAGCAGCTTTTAGTTTAGGCCACCATCATTTGTTAGTAGTCAGTTACGTGGTCTACGTCCCAGCTGAGATAGAATATGTTGCTCTGGCCTTGTTGCCTAGTGGGTTAAGTGACATACATGATCATTGCGTGCTCCAAATGATGCTTTCATCAAGTTATTTACATTTGCCGTAGAGAAGAACTGTTTTTTGCGTTTTGTTTGTGTTTACATCCAAGTCGCGTCGGTCGAATTATTCTATTTTAGAAACCAAAATTGTGTACGGAATGTAATACTAGCATTGTTTTATTGCTGCCGGGGGGACGGCCATTAAATTAGTCGTAGAGATACTGCTGCTACGACGCGCTGTCACAGCACGCACTCCGTACACAGCTGATCTGCGTGCGCTTAAAGTTAATCATCGTAGAAAGAAATTACTGTTCGGAGGCGTCAGCGTTGGGCAGTTTTAGTGTGAACCGCTCAGGTCGCCGTTGGATCGAAGCGTGGCTGCTGATAGCCACGGCGGCCGTGCGCGCCCGGGGACGGGACCATCGGCCGCAGTAGCCTTTGTAGCCTAGTACATGCCAAAACGACCCCGCAACGAATCGGTTTCTTTCCCGTCGCGACCATGTGAGGCCAAGCTACCGTTCGCGACGAGACGTGCTAGCCTATAGCCATGGAGCTCTCGCCGGGTACATGGTTCGCGCATGATGCATGAACCTGCCGCACGCCATTGCCGTCCGAGTCCGACCCTGCAAAGAATCTTCTCCGGTCGGGCAGTAAACAGGCGGAAACTGATGCTTGTCGCTGTACAAGTTCGATTGTTGGTGCATGCATTTCTCATTCCTTACACACAAACAGAGAACATGTAGCCAATGTGTTCGTTCGTATTCCTCTCGCTGCTTGGTCTGGTGCCGCCCTGGGTGATCTGATCCGCCAGTCACTGAAGAATCTGAGCGCCGCCCTTCCTTCCTTCCTTCGGCGAAACGAAGGCCAGTTTCTTATTCACAATCCGAGAGCTCGTGTTCCGCACACTGCCGGCGCGTGATTACGGTTGAACCGGCCGGTTTCGGGCTTAGGATAATCGCCGATCCGCAGCCGCGGATCCCGAGGGCACTCGGGCGGCAGCCCGTACAATCATCTAGCCGGGAAGCGTCGTGCCAGTGGCCATTGTATAATGGCAGGCGAGTGCCGCGCGCGCGATTGCTGCTAGAGGGAGAGTAAAGAAAACGGCAGGCACGGAGGCGGGCTGTACCGGGGCGGCCGGCCAGCGCGTGCGGCCTCGCTGTACTCTGCTGCGGCCCTCTGCCGAATGTCAAACGCCAGCAACGCGGCCGGATGCAGCTCAGGCTCCGCTGGTGGTGGTGGCCAAGGCAAGTCGTGGGACGGTGGCGCAACTTGTGCATTTGCCTCTCCGGCTGTCCTGGGGCAGCCAGCCAGCCTTTGGGCTGTCTGGGGGCACGTCTGGTTGGCGAGCCGTGATTTCGAGATCTCTCTCCAATGCTGTCCATCACTCGATCACTGATTCAGGTTCAGTGTCCCCAGTTTATCGAGCTAACAGCCCCACTGCACCACACACTTTCTCCCCACTGGCCACTGCGTGCATTGCACCACTAACACCAGCCTTAATTAGTCCCAATCGTTGATGGGGAGGCTCTGCTTCGCACAAGGAAAACAATGTTTCTGGTACGAAAACTGGAGCATAAAAAAATCAATCATCATAGACATAACATAAGTACTAGGATTAAAAAAGCAAAGTGCTCAACTGATCGCGTCCAAAGCAACGATCAATCGAGCATTGTATAGTGGTTGATGCGTTTAATATTCCATGCGTTCTAGAAAAGCTAGAAACGCTGCATTTCTTCACCTCAATCATCACGACATTTTCCCTCATTGTTCATGCACTCCGTGCATTCCGATCCCCACCAAGAAAATTCCATCCGTTCGGGGCATCAGGAGCCGCCGTTACTCATTGGATAAGCATTTGCAGCAGCCTCCCGTCAGGACGGATGCAAGCAATACTCTTTGGTTTATTTCCCATCAAGCGACAGTCGAGTAGCAACGGACAAAAACCATATCTGTTGAACAAATCTTGGTCCAGTTTGAGTATTCCAATCGACATGCACCTATTCCAGATATGGAATTTTAAATCGCTTTTTCCTCGACGGAAGGATCAATAATCCACCACCCATGGACGTGGACAGGCACGAAACTATGAAAAGTTATCCGTCCGCAATTAAAAATGTACTACCTGTGTATGTCTTGATCGGTAACCCTGCCCAGAATTATTTCAGGTAAAACATGTGCTGAGGCCACTGAGCTCACCTACATTTTAAAAAATTTCATTAGGATCTTTTTCGCAAGCATCATCTTTTTCATGGTTAGACACACTCTTCTGTGGTGGAATTCCTCATCAGATTACACGAACAGTAACCGAGAATATTATCCAGAGTTCCATTGTTTTTCCCTCTTGGTCAGAAAAATATGCAAGAGCATGACATTGTACCGGTTTTACTTCCCTTTAATACAATGGAACACAGTTCTTCCATGTGTTCTAGAAAAAAAATTAACCTCGGTGAGAGAATGATATCACATCGGCTTTACATCTCATTAATACGATGACACATAGTTCTCCTGAGTGTTTGATAAAAAAAATATGCAAGAGATCTTGCGTGTCTTTAGTAAAACAAGCAATCATGAGTCTTAACGACAATCTATGCTAACGAGTGACTTTCCAGAACGTCAAAGATGGGATGAGTTGGTTCACTGGATCCAACCATTCCAAGGGCTCCCATCTTCTTTGCCACTTGTTGAGTCGCCGATTGCCCGGGTTGACTCCTAAATTTTCTCCTGCCACTTGTATCATCATATGAAAATATTGACACCGCTGAAATTGGAGCAGCCAACAAATGCTCTGTAGGCACGACTGCCAGTGCCACCTGCCTTGGACGATCCCATCGCGAACAATAAGCGCCAGCGCGCATCACCTTTTGGCCGGACAGAAGGCAGAACACAGCATAGTACATAATAGAACAACACTCAGCACACTAGAACGAGTCCCCACAAGTAAATGTCAACGCCTAAATATGTATACTAACTCCAAACAGATTCACGGCCTGTGGTTGATTTGGAATTTTCAACCGTACGATAGTTCTGCTGGTCCTTTTTTACCCGGATGATTTTTTTAGGTAATGGAACAAAAGTTATTGTCTCTACGCTTCTAGGTACACAGCAGATTACACAAGATCACTTAGATCCACACAAAATAACAAACAAAGAGAAACAACAAGATCACTTAGATCCTGCAGTACAGTTTGGTACGTATTAGTGAGGCAGCGAAAGCCACGAATTCTCGCCGGCGACGATCCTACAAGTGCTTGGCCAAATATTGCCACAACCGCTCGTTCATGTTCATTTTCATCCAAGCACTTGGCATTGTCACTCAGGGTTAGGAGAAACATCTCGGTCTGGGAGGCAGAACACAACATCACTCAACAAGTCGAAAACGAGTTCACAGAGGTAAATATGGCATGGCCTAAGTAACCACCACCGTGCACCGTGTCTCCATTTCGATGGTACAAGTGCTTGGTTCAAATCAGGACAACAACTTGTACCAGTACCATAGTACAACAACTGTGACAGTTCCCTCTTTCTTGGTATTTCTCTTTCAGTATACGTAGAAGAGTTAAGACGATGGCCTTGCAATCCTGCATGTCAACGGTGTATCGTGCCGTGTAGTCTGCTACTGTACCGAACATGAGAGCCCGGCCGAGGCGCATGCAAGCCACAAAATTATAACTGAGGACAGAATTTTTCTTTAATAAAGGAAACAGAGTTTCCGGTCTCTGCAATATTGCAAAAAGCTATCATCCGACTGAGACAAATGAGCAAAATACAATTAAGGAGGCTCAAATCTATTATTGAATTTTCATCCATGGCTCGCGAATATTTTTAAGGCGATGACCTCCAACATCGCACTCACGGACCGGATGTCCTCCTTGACCTCCTCACACTGCAATAGCATCCCAAGCTGTAGCCAATATGCTTTCCTAAAAACAATATGCATAAAAGATGTATATTGGATGTTGTCAAAGCAAATATCATTACGAAAACATTAAATGACACCACATAAAGCCATTGTACCTAGCGATGCATCTTTTTTTGTACCAATGGTTGGCCCAAAACTCTTTGAAATAAACTAGATTTCCTCTCCAAATCATGAAGCTAGTAGAGCAAATGAACTAGACCTTGACCCACTACTACCCAGTGGGTGCATCCCTAGCTGCACCTACCAAAATGAGATTTTTCTCATTTTTAGGGACACACGGGTAAGCCAACCTCCCATCATATGGTAAACATAAGTATACACATTTAATCCAGTAGTAATAGTAACTACTCTCCAAATAATTTTATCGTGGTGACAGTTAAAGAACAAATGTTTGAATTGCTCCATTACTTAGAATTTAACCGGGGACATATGGTGGGCAGACTGCAACTTGCCTCTAACCTCCTCCTCTTCATTTCCATCCTAGCACTTTTCTGTGGTCAAATGCAGCATGCCACACCTCAACACAACGATTGTCTCTCTTAATATAGGAGCCTAAGAGCATCTCTAAGAGCTCTTATATATTGGTTTCTATTTCTGTATTTTATCATTTTGATCAAAAAACAACATCCAACATATGTTTTATCCATCTCTATATATTTTGAGGTAGCTAAAAAAACTTCTTTTGCATCTCTATATGTCCGGAATTGGTGGGAGCACCGGGTAACCGCATGCATGAAAAGGAGAGAGAAAGAGACTTATGTTATTATGACATACAGATTTGATTTCAAACATAGAAAATGTGTTAACTCCTAACCAAAAGTGTGATATGAAAATCGATTTCACCATTGTATTCGTGGTGACGAAAGCTTCAAAATTAGACCCCACTTCCCTATATTTTAACATATGTTTCTCAAAGCAAAAAAAAATACTGATACAATATAAATGAATATTTTACTAGTTTCATTTTGCAATGAACCCATAAAGCCTTTCCAAGTGACAGATATAAGTTTGACCACCGTACTAGGCATCGGTTGTGAAAAAAAGGAAAACCAAGTGATTTATTTATCAATCTTAGATGTGAAGATTAAAAACTTGTTGGATTACATTTGTTTTCTATAGTATTTTATTTTAGAGAAGAGCAAAATTGAGGATTTAGCTGACCTTTTTTAGCTATCCTCTTGGAGATGCTCTAACGGAGGCAAGATCAACCATCCACACACAAGAAACAAAAGCCGTGCAATTGTGCATAACAGGGACGTATCCTGTTGGCTGTTGCTCTGTTTATTGAGCAATGAAATATAGTACCTGCCAAAATCGGTGCATCAGTGACATATCCTTTATTCTTTTCGTTGAGCAAGAGGATGATAGAAACGAAAAGGTTATGGATCAGGTCAATCCAGCCGGTCGTCACTACTGGTGGAGGAGCTGGGCATCCCCGTGTCGGACGTCCACGCCTCCGGGCTACCGCGTACCGGTCATGGTGCTCGCGCCGGCAAAAGGAAAAGCGGAAGGAGCACTCGCGCGGCTAGTGCGCACAACGATGCCAGTGGTCGTCGGGCTCGCTGCAGTTGCAGTTACACGTGTTGCTCGAGGCTGGCCTGCAGCGCGTTGGCGTGGTGCGGTAGCAACTTGCTCCCAGCGGAGGCTGGTGACAGCGACGACGTCCTCGTCGTGGCCTGTAATTTCCACACCGAAAACGAGGAACACCCTCCCGGCCGATTATATCATCGCAATTAACTAGTACTAGCACCGATCAGCAGTAGCATATAATCTAGTACACGCCATATGTGAGAAAAGAAAAGAAAAATCCTAGTGAACCTACCAGCCACTTGTGAATTTCGATTGCGACTAAATAAAGCTACTGCTAGCTCGTGCGTCAGGATCAGAAACATGGTAACCCGTCAAGAATTATTTGGACGGGCACTTGGTACGGAGCGTTTTGGCCGCCTCTCTAGAGAAGTAGAGAGGTGTGGCGCAAGTTGCTGGCCGGCGTATGGGTAGCAGGCGACGGGCACCGTCGCGGCGTCGTGGCAGGTGCCGGAGCCATCCAAACGCCGATCCAGCATTATTGCACCAACGTCGATCTCCTTCGCTCGTTCGGCATCTTTTATTCCCTTATCTTTTTCTGGCAGCACAGGCACAGCACAGGCTTCGTTTCGATTTCGAGACGCACAGCGGCGGCCCTTCGGGCATCGCCTGGCCGGGTCAACCCTGCCGCGTGTGGTGCAGCGAGCGGCAGTTCGCCAGTGGCCTTGTGGAGTGCCAGCGACAGCAGCAGCGAGTATGGTGAGGTTCACTGAACGCTCCGGTTTCCCGTCGTAGCTATGGCAGCGACGGCCGCTCCAGTGGCGGGGAAAGGGGGAAAATCTCAAGATAAGATCTACTCGAATCGGGCACGACGTCTACCTCCAGGCGTGAAAAAGTTCACGTGCGGCACGTCGTGAGAGACAAATTGCACGAGTGGACGCCAATGTGTGGACGCCGGAAGCAGCTGTTAGACAGGGCCAGACGGTCGTCGTCAACATGTCACTAGACCGACCCATACGGCTGCGCTTCAATGATTTAAGCCGGGAATGGCCGCGCCAGGCCGAATCCGGTCTGTGACGCGTGCATGCGAGCCACGGCAGCAGATTGAGGTATGCGTCCCTTCCCTTTTCTTTTATTTAGGGCCTGTTCGTTTCTCCCTATCTAATTTTTAGAGGGGTCAAATCAAAGAGAATTTTATCATTTTGAAGTACTTAAATAAAGTCTAATTTTGAAACTAATTGCAGATCCCTCTATCTAATTCACGAGACGAATCCAACGAGGGTAATTATGGTGTTATTAGAAGATGTTTACTCGTAGCATCACTGTAGCAAAACATAGATTAATTAGGATCATTAGATTCAGTCTCGCAAATTAGAGGGGGTCGCGACATAGGTTTTGTTATTAAATTAATAAAATTACTACTTAAATAGTAAGATTCTCTTTGATGTGACAGATATCTAAATTTTAGAGGGTGGAAACGAACGGGGCCTTAAATACAAGCATGGTGCCATGTATATGGCGGCAGCGGATAACATAAGGAAGAAAAGAAAAGCCAACTGCATATACAACTCCTTTGATTCGTCCACGTCTTAGAAAGCAAAGTATGGCTGCAGGCAAAGCGGTCGTCATACGTCGGGCTATTTGGATACCCGAAATATGATATGATTTTGTTAAAGCACTTATTTTATATTCTACTAAGTAGCTAATCTCTATAAGCACTGGATTAAAGTTATGATAACTAACTCAGAAGGGACAGTTTCATGCAAAATGCACTGTGATGTTGACTAACTTCAGGGTGTGTTTGGTTGGGCTTTTTCTGACTTTGGCTTTTTCAAAAGCTAGATGCTCAACCAAAGGGTTGAGCTGCTAACAAAAGCCAAAGCCAAAAGCAGCTTTTGCTAGTTCATTTCGAAAGCAGGTGTGGAGGTGCTTTTTCGGCTTTGGCTTTCACAAGTCTGAAGAAATTACCTACATATGTATATGTATGTATATATATACATGTAATATATGTTATATGACATTTATTTATTTATATACATATATCTTATATAAATATTGTGTGTTTACTTATTTATTTATATATATCTTATATATATATATATATGTTTTGTATGTATAAGATACATGTAAATAAATAAAATATATGTATATATATGTTTATATGTATAAATATTTTTTTATTCATATGTATATGTGTGTGTATATATATATATATATATTTATATACATGTATATATGTTATATTATATATATGATATAAATAAATATATAAATATAAAATATATTATACATATATTTGTATGTATATATGTACGTATATATGATGGTATATATGATGATAAGTAGGATTTGTTAGTAAATTTCGAAAAGTCACAATTGTTTTACCAAACGGCTTTCAACTTTTTCACAATCTCATAACCCACAATTGTTTTTTCCACAACCTACACTCTACAGCAGCTTTTGTCACAGCTACAGCATCAACCAAACACACCCTCAACATCACCAGACATAGGTTGAGTTTTTATAGCAGTAGTTAAACCTAGTATGATAGAACCTTTTCTGCACAGTCGATGGAGTTCACTATGCAGTGAAACATTTGTAATAATTTTCTAAGCTAAATATAGAAGACGTGATGCTTTCATTTGCTTGATGAAATAAAGCTCTCTTTTTTTAAAAAAATAGAAACAATACGCAAGATTGATTAATTCGTAGAAGCTCTCTCTCAGTGCAAAAGTTGCTTTCAAGACTAAAAAGGAGCCGGAAGTGAAAGCAACAACGCTGTATTGAGCAATTTTTTGGGGGTATAAGGAGGCACTGACGAACAAAACAGGACTTTTCAAAGTATAAAAGTTGCTGTCGAAGCTGAATGAGTAGAAAAAAACAACGTGGAAAACAACGACCTAGATTGAGCTATTTATTTGACAGGAAAAGCCAAGGATGAGAGACATGGAGAACTTAAAACAAATCGCAGCAAGTATAATAATAAATAGGAAACGTTCATTTTACTTCTCGCAACGATGCACTTTGCTCAAATTACATCCCGAATAAAATTTTAATTAAAATTATCATTTTAATTATATATTTATAGAATTGTATACAAAATATCTAATAAAAATATAAAATATTTTCTTTTATATGGAGAATGGTACCGTATATTATCTTGCCAAATTTGAGCTTCAACTTCAAATCGTACCAAGAGAAACAAGAAAAACAAGTGAAATTACATAGGGAGCAGATTGAGCCGACTTAAATTGTCTAGTGAGTAAAGTGAGTCAATATTTTGTTCTGAGTAAAAAAATAAATTGTTTGTAGGAGTAAAATGAACTTTTCACTAATACTAGTCGCCAAACCTGCAAAATGTTATTAGTTTTGATGGCTTCGTAATCTGGCTTATTACCGTCATCCATGACACCATATGCGAAGACTCGCGAGTCGTGACATGAACTAAACCTGTCATTCTCTACGTATATTTTAAAAAGAACTAGACACGTCACCCAACATATTAGAAACCGGTAGGCATTGATCTTCGACGAACTGATCATCAATCTCAGCAGCCTTTACAGATGCTAGGGTAGTAGGGTGCGCAAAAATACGTTGCTGGAACAACGCTGGTATTATACAGTGCATAGTAGGAACACAACGTTCTTCAATGCCGATCGAGTCAGACAATCATAACGATGGAGCAAAAAGGACGACTTAGAGTGGACTCCCAGAGTAAGAACGTGGAGAACAAATAAAAGGAGAAAATGTGCTTTACCCAACAATAATGGATATGGTTAATTTTGAAATGTAAGCAAATATTCTGGGTGCACTCATTATTGGTGATGTTCCATCACGATAAAAAAAATTACAGTGACACCTATGAACTCGCACAAAGTCGTCTGCTTTGTCCAAGCCGTCTATCCATATAGACTGAGGGTGTGTTTGGTATAGCTTATGGACCAGCTTATTAGACAGCTTATGTTACCATAAGCTATAAGCTGTACCAAATAGGTTGAAACCATAAGCAGCTTATTACCAAACAAACTATAAACAGTTTTTCCTTTTGTACTAGAGAGGCAAAGCAACCAAAACCTTGCTTTTCTAGCTTATGCATTCATTTCACCCCATAAGCCATTTTGATAAGCTATTTACCAAACGGTTTGACAGCTTATGCAACAATAAGCTGGATAAGCTATATAAGCAATTCGACGGATAAGCTGAATCATAAGCAATAAGCTATATAAACATAAGCTCTACCAAACACACCCTGATAAACATACACTAAGATGTAGTTCAAGTTTGGTCAATATGCACAATGATATTCTTTCCGATATGAAGAAATGGTTCGGAAAGATTTAATACGTTATAACGTCTCTAGTATAGTATCTCTCAGTGAACTTGCACTCTGGTGCTCTAGGGTAAACTTATTATGTTCTGTAGAACCTCTCTCAACTTCAAGAATCTTTTGCTCCCCCAGTAGCGTCAAATGTGTCATAGATAATGTACTTCTGTACTGCACATTCAAATATTTAATACAATAGTGTCAAACATAGCAAGATCATGGCGTGAAAGGTGAATCCTAATTCTTAAGTGTCAGAAACATGCAAAAGATCAAGGTAATTGTTGAGCTTCACTACAATCTCAAGACAACCTGAAATAACAGCTGATCCAGTAGGCTGCTCATCATTGGATAAACTGGTATCATATCAGGTAGAGGTAGACATAACAATGATTGAAACACTTTACCCCATTGACAAAAAGGGATAAAATTCAAACATAAATAGAAGTTTCAAAACTCCAGTAACATGAGCAAAGGACACAAGGTGCCAGGAAGGTTTCTGCATAGAAACTGGTATTCTATAATGTAGACACAAACTGACAACCATCTAGTAAATGAGGAGTGCAAGAGTATTCGTTTCAAGAAAAGTACAAAGGTGAACAAGTGCCTCCCCTGAGTTCACCACCAACAACAAAATTAGTCACTTAACAGTAGGGGCTTCCCCTATTGTATTTTCCTAAAAAACAATAAAATTAGCCTGATTTCCCATTGTACCACACTAATATTGAGTGGTAATATAAACTTGGCATATTCTAGTAATACATCCTAACATCCAGTTATTAGTTTCATAATCTGATTCCCTATTGTACCAAATAAGGGACCTTAAGTAAAGGTGCAGAAAATATCATCCCAACTATCAAGTGGTAACTTTAATCCTAGCAGATTCTAGTAATACATCCATTTATTAGTGTTTCAAATTAGTCTAATTCCCCATTGTACACTTTGCAAATCGGATTGGTCATTTCATTGCATAAATCAACAAACTCAGCTTTTCCAGTGACCGTGTTCATAAACTAAATAAACAAGCAGAATTTCCCCACAGTACTCAATTGCATAAATCAACAAATTCAGTTTTTTCTAGTAATCATGTTGAAAATATAAACAAATATGCACTTTCAGATATTTCATGAAACATCAGCCTTTATTGCCCACCAAAACAAGAAATATTACAGTCTTTACCAGATACATATATCCTTTCTTCGGCAAAGGGGTTCACAGTGTAGTGGTAAAAGCAACTAGCTGAGGAGCTCCCACCCAGGGTTCAAATCATAGGTGCTGCATAATTTGTGGAAATTAAAAAAATCACTCGCTACGTCCCATTACTTGGTTGAAACCGACCTATGGTGGACGGGGCCCTCATGTATGGGTGGGCTCAAAGCATGAGTTACGGCCCAAACCATAGGGGGCAGCTCCTTGAGGGTGGGACCGGGGTTCGTGGATTTTCTCGTCCGAAGAAGGTTGAGCTTATATATCAAAGAAAGTCGTGGGGGCGGTCTTATCCCCACCGGTCGAGGTTTTTTTATTCATATATCCTTTCCCACATGGACGCATGCATGAACCTATCAAACAGTTCATCTTAATGTTTCACTGTCTATTTAAATTTCAAAACATAAACAGATAAACTAGTCTTATCAAGTATGAACCAATCACAGATTTACCTCCTGTGTTATATTTTCACAAGCTAAAGAAAATGTGAAAAGATTGGACTACATGAGTAGAAAGGCCAGAATGATAAGTGATAATAAGTTTTTCCTGTTTGTATCACCCCACAACAATGGAAAACTACGGATGCCTTAAAAAAAAGGAAAACTACGGAATCTTGCACCCTGATATAAGTCCAAGGCTACAAGTAAGCATTCGTACAACACAACAAACATAAAAGTTCACACAGCTTGAGGAGCTGTGCTTTTAGGAATCCTGGGGTCAAAATGATTGTATAAAAAAAGGATGCAAACCAAGTGTGAGTTCATTGCAGCCAAGAGAAAGTGGCACAATTCAAGAGAACTTTTCTCTTCAGTCTTCACAATAGACCACAGCATACATTGTTCTATATGGTAAGTGTCCAAGAAGTTGTGAAGCTTTTGCAATGTGCAAGAACGGCTATTCAACATCCACATAGAGAACAATCATATGTAAGGTTGTGGAAGTTACAAATGTCAATATTTTTTAGTAAGTATTGAGTACATTTTAATGGGCTTTACAGAGTTAGTTTTAGCTAACTAAAGTTCCGTAGCACTTGGAGGAAAGGCCAAACAAAATATTATTTGAAACTGAAGATAAGACATCTCGTAAGTAACACATGGCTCAGTAGGTACAAGTAATATCTTTCAAGTCTTCACTCATATACTGGAGACTCGGATGAGTTTATAGCAGCTCCAAACACCAGTTACAAGATAAATGGAACAGAGAAAACCTAACAGCAATACAGAAAGTCATAAGGACTCAGTGTACAACTGTTGATGATGAAACTTCATACTACATTATTTCATAAATACCATGAATATCTGCTGACACACACAAATATATACATACGCAGATCAATGCAATACTGACTTTATTCCCACAATGGGAGGAAAAACCAACTTACAGAGCATACTCGCCAAGAAGGCCCGTTCAATAATCACCGCGATACTTGCTGTATTCATCCCGCGGGGCAGGTGCCACCTTCTCCTCCACTCGCTCTGCAGCCTTCTCCTCCTTGTACTTCACACCTTCATCAATTGCAAGGCCCCCGAGGGAGCCAGCCACTGCACCCACTGCAAGTCCAGGGCCTGCATCGTACCTTCCACCCCCACTACCAATGCTATTCCTTCCTCTCTGATCATATGGCCTGCTGTATTCCACTGGCGCGGAAGGTCCTCCACTGTACTCATACTGCGGTGGTGGTGGTGGCGCAGAATAGTATCCACTGGGAGGGCGGTAGTACTGCTCTGATCCGTACTGTGGCGGGGCAGAATAGGCCGGAGGTGGCGGCGGCGGAAAGTAATATGGGGAGCCGGAAGCCGGTGGGTACTGCGGCTCTGGAGGCGGCGGCGATCGCTCCCGGATGGCGACACGGATGCGGAGCTTGCCCTGTGGGCGACCGGAGGGGCGGAGGAGCGGCAGGGTGACGATAGGGGAATCCACGGAATCGTGGCTAGGGTTAGGGCTTGTGGGGAAGAGAAGGTCGCGAATGGGCGAGCGGGCGGATCCAACAAGCGGCTTAGGCGAATCGGAGGGCTTGGAGTGAAAGACGTCAAGAGAGAGGAGGAGAGAGGGGTCATGCGGCGAGAGGTGGGGTGGGAGCGGGAGGACCAGGCGCTCGTTCCAGGTGGGTTTGCATCCGCCGGCGTCGTCAGGGCGAGTGGCGGAGCGGCGGGAGGGGTCGAGGTAGGCGACAACGTAGGCGCGCAGGTCGCCGCGGCGCCAGTTGACGTTCTTCAGATGCTTGCCCGAGACTACAGTGAGCTCCAGGTCGAGCGCCTTGAGCGGTGCCGCCGGCGGCGGCGGCATCGAAGGCGGTGGAGCTTGGAATTGGGGGTGAGCATTCGGGGGAGGGGGAGACGGGTGCTGGTGCTGGTGCTGGTGCGGGTGGAGAGGAGAGGAGGAGGGAGATGGTGAAGCCATGGCTCGGTGGGATGATCTGGTGTCGTCTGGTAGGAGCTCGCGGATTTGGCGCTTGCAGCTGGATCTGTGGGAGTAGGTGATGATGGATTATGGATGAGATCAGACTCCTGCCCACCTAAAAAAATCAGCCACTAAAAGATGCAGAGTGAAGAAAACTCCTTCGTTTGGCCGTATTACGGTGCATCGAGTGTCAAATTTGTCAATTCAGCCCAGGCCCGCTCTTATTCCCAAGTTAAGGTACCAACAAGCAACAATGAGTGCAACGTCCATCTCACAACTGACATCTAGAATTTCCCCTCAAAAAAACAAACAAACTGACATCTAGAATCCCCGTCGACACCACCAAAACTCACCACTGACAAGAGATAAATCTCACACTCGATGCTTAAAGAAGTAGCAACCATTGAGAACGACGCTATGGCTGCCCAAGTGTGATTCTTATCATTGCACACTTTGCAGTTGCTAAGACGGCCCTACAAGGAGTATTCCCAGTCACAACCGATAGGTGGTGCACTCTACATGATTAAATTATTGGTTGCATATTTCAATTGTATCATCGTCCATTAGACACCATAGCTGCTTTCATAACATCACAATGTCAAGGGAAATGTGTAAAGTTCAGGGATCTAAAGTGCAACTTACTGAAACAAATTGCAACTCCCAACTTACTAATAGGCGCCTTGATATACTGAACAAGATACTCCAAACTTCTAGTACTTGGTTGAAATTTTTTTGGTATAGTGAGATTGATCAGATGAAATATTATCACTACAGTATGGAGTAGATCAAAATTAATTGCAAACTAGAATATATCAACCAATTTGCAGCTAAGAAAAGTAGGGCATATTCGGCCTCATTGTAGCCATTCTTGTATCAAACCAAAATCAAAACTAATAGCATGATTTTGAAGTGATGTACCTGTCAACAAATCTGAAAGAGTGCAGTTATGGCTTCCCTCAGCTGATGCAAAAGATATTCCCACAACAGACAAATTGCATCACCAGTAATCTCCACAGGAGCATTTGCCATCGCTAAAATGGTGAAAGCGACTTACATCTCGGATCACAATCTCCCGACCGATTACCTTGGACATCAACTTAATAGCCACATGGCAATCATCACATACACGCAGATTCTTCATAACCCGAATAGGAACTCCTTCAGGTAAGCTCAGCAAAGCAAATGCTATAGCTAACTTTTCGCTGTGGTGAACCAAGCTAGCTTCTTTTTCCTCGTCTTCCATGTCATGGAACACCATGCTCATATCCGGTGCATACCCGCATTGCCTGATCTTTGCCATAATTTCTTCCAAGCATTGATCGATCTCTTTTTGTCTAGAATGGGATTTATCTCCTGTGCAAAATTGGTGCACCTGACCCTTAAACTCGACCCAGCTAACACCAGGTTCTTTCTTCACATTCTGTTTCCTCATGGTTTTTCTTACCTCACTAACATCCTCCCATCTGCTATTGGAAGCTCGAATATTTGATAGGAGAACGTAAGAGGCAGAATCATGAGGGTCCAATTCAATGACACGAGTTGCTATCCTCTCAGCCATGTCAAAATTCTTCTGGGTCTTACAAGCAGATAGCAATGTCTTCCATATGATCCCATCAGGACGCATAGGCATTGACAATATGAGGGCCTCCGCTTCGCTCAGGCAACCTGAACGTCCAAGAAGATCAACAATACAGGTGTAGTGTTTAACACTTGGCTGCAGCCCATATGTCTTAGTCATAAGCTCAAAATAATTCATGCCTTCATCTTTTAGACCACTGTGGCTGCATGCGTATAGCAGGGGCAAGAAAGTAACCTCATTAGGTTGTGTCCCTCCACTGATCATCTGTTTGAACAACTCAATCGCTTTTTGTCCATGACCATGGAATCCATAAGCTGAGATCATCGCACTGCAAAGGACAAGGTCTGAGCCACTGTACCTGCAGAAAACTTTTTCCGAGTCATCTAAACACCCACATCGAGAGTACATATGCACAAGAGAAGTCATGACCGGCACAACCTTGTCTACTCCAGCCTTGATTGCATGGGCATGAATTTGCTGGCCTTGTGCAAGAGCAGCCAAGTCCGAGCAAGAGCTAATGGCACTCACAAATGTAGCTGCGTTTGCTTCTACCCCAGCACCTCTCATCATGCAAAAATACTCGAGCGCCCCCTCCGAATCACCATTCTGTGTCCTTCCAGCAATCATAGTGCTGCATGACACACTGTTAAGTGAAGGCAGTGTTCGGAGGACAGTCTCTCCTCCTTTAAGAAAACCACACCGCATATACATGTGAGCCAGCGAACTCCCAACAATCATGTCCCTGTCCAGTCCAGATCGGATGACGTATGCATGAACCTGCCGGCCGGACACAATGTCTCTGAGACCCGCACAGCACCGGAGCACACTCCCAAGGCCAAACTCGTCGGGCTGCATTCCATCCCTTCGCATGGCAAGGAAGAACTCCAGGCCCTCCACGTTAAGCTCCGAGTTGGTCAGTCCAGCGACCATAGCATTCCACGTCGCGACATTCCTCTCGGGCATTTCGTCAAACAGCTTCCGCGCGGTGTCCAGGTCGCCGTTCTTAATGTATCCCCCGATGAGTATGTTCCAGGACATGACATTCCGCCTAGGAATTCTGTCGAACATACTGTGCGCTGAAGGGAAGTCACCTAGGTCGGCGTACGCGAGGAGGATGTGGTTCGCGGTGAAGCGGTCTCCGGCGGCGCCTGACGTGGCGGCGAAGGCGTGGAGCTGGCCGACGAGAGGCAGGGCGCGGCACGCCTTGAAGAGGTGGGAGAAGAGATTGGGCTCCGACCAGATGACCTCGCGGAAGCGCTGGTGGAGAGCATCCTTGAGGCGGCCGCCGGAGCAGAGCCGGATGATCTCCTCCTTGGCGTCCACCGGTCGGGCGGCCAGTGTCTTCAGCGCCGGCCTGGCCATTTGATCGTGCGGCAGCAACAGCTAGTCGCCTAGTCATGGAGAGTTGGCGGCTGCCGTGAGCATGGAGATTTTCGGGTGACGGTTAAACTGGCAACGGAGGAAGCCGATCGAGAACGCCACGGCGCCATTACCATCGACAGGGCAATTGATTCAGAGTTTCAGTCTTTCAGACCAGGCGCGGGGAGGCGGGCCGCGCGGGGGAAGCCAACAGAGGAGGGCCGTGTTGGACCGCTAGTTGTGCGACCCAACGGTCCACATAAAAGCCCAGAAGTATATTGGGATTACAGATTTAAAATAGGCCCGTGAACACTTTGTCTGAAATCCTCTCCAAAAAACGAAAGAATTACTTGTCCAGAAATGGTCTTATGTAGCATATAGTAGTACTCCCTCCGTCCACATATAGAGGGCGTATTCTCCATGGGTATAAAGACCAAGGAGGTAACTGCTCCATATTAATTTCTCGTATCTCCTCGTCGGTGTGTGAGCATACCTCCAAATGGAGGCTCGTCAAGGCTCTCTTCGGATAGGATCGGGAAAGATCGGATTTGCTTTAGCTAGCGCGGAAGATTTAAACAAGCGAAGAACACGGGAGATTTATCCAGGTTCGGGCCGCAAGTTGTGCGTAATATCCTACATCCCGCTTCGTGTATTCGTTCTTGTCCCTCCCTTACAAGAGAGCACCCCCTCCTTTTATAGAGCAAGGATGGGAGCACCGTACAAGTACCCGAGGGTACCCGGACGTCTCGTGAGGGCCCGGTCCCCTTCGGGACAACGCGACCGGATCCCGACGAGAATCCGTCGCAATCTTCTTCGCCGGATTCGGACTCCAAGCATCTTCTCCCCTATTGGTTCCGGTGCCCCCGCCCGTAGCGGCGTGGCTTCCGAGACGCGGCGCATGGGGAAGGCGCGCGCACGTCCTGTCGGGCGGCTCGCGCCGCCGCGAGCACTCGAGTGCCGCATTAACTCGCGGGTGGTTGGGGCGCCGGAGGAAGCTACGGGAAGCTTCCTCCCTTCGACGCTCCCGCGCCTCCGGTTTCGTGGGCTTCGTGGGCTCCGTAGGCTTCACGGGCCCCTTGCCCCGTACTCGCCGCATTCATTCTCGGGCCGAAAGTGGCCCACGCGCGGTTAGGGGGACCCCGATCCCCCTACACCGACAGAAGCCCCCGGCCCCGACCACCGACCCGCGGGACCGGAGCAGGGATTGGGGCCACCCGTCGGCGCCTAGTGCCGGTTACCGACCCCGGCTAGAGATGAAACGACTCCTGCCTTTCTCGCCGGCGGCGGCGACAAGGGCGTCCGCATCGGGGACCCCTACCGCCATCGAGCGGGGAGTGGAGATCCTCCACTTCCCGTCCTTCGTCGTGGCCGGCGCCGTCCCTCCCGCTTTCTCCGATTTCTTCATGGAGGTGCTCCGGGCGTACGAGATCCGGATGGCGCACCTCACTCCGAACGCGGTCGCGGCGCCGCGGTGTTCGCCCATCCGTGCGAGGCGTTCGTGGGGATGCAGCCATGCTTCCTCATCTTCCGGCGCTACTTCAAGGCGACGCCGACAAATTCCGCCGAGGTGATTGGGTCCGTGCGGTTGACGGCCCGGAGCGGAAGCGGGTACATCGAGTACACGCCCAACAACAAGGTGGAGGGCGGGAAGAAGGCCCGGTTCGTGGCCACGTACGAGAAGGACTTCCGCCGTCTCCGCGTCCCGCCGGGCCCGGCTCGAGACTTCGCCGTCCGGGACACCGTGCCCGGCCTTCCCGATGGCATGATGCCCGTGGTTGACCGGATAGCGGCGCTTGCCGCAGCCGGCTTGACCTCGCACGGGGTGGTGCGCGACTTCCTTGCATGCAACATCGCGCCGCTCCGCCGCAGGTCGCACCCTCGTGGTTGTACCGGGACTTCAACTTCCTCGGCCGCACTCGCACGGGGCGGGTTCGGACCTGCCCGCCATTGCGAAGGAGTTCGCCTACTCCACGCCGACCGGGAAGAAGTGACCCTCCTCGTTCCGATGATCCGGACGGTGCCGGCCCCTCCGCCTCTTGGAGAAACGGCGCGCCGTCCTCGACGCCATGCCCCGGCTGGGACCGCTCGAGTTCCTCGACACGATTCCGGCCCCTCCGGGTATCCGGGTGGTCGAGGTCACGCCTCCCTCTAACCCGGATGCGGCGGCCGCTTCGGGGGCGCCCGGATCTCCGGTGCCGGTCCCGCCGCCGCAGGGCCGGGTTCGGTACGCGCGACAAGGGCAAGAGGCGAAGTCACCGTCGCCGTCCTCCTCCGACTCCTCGGGACCCGCGCGCTTTCAACGGAAACGGGTCCGGCAAACTTCACCGACACCGGCGGCGAGAGCCGCTTCGCGGGAGAAAACCCTCGCGGCTGCGCCAGTGCAAGCGGCGGGGTAGACCCGACACGGTGCGTTGCCTCTTTTCTTGTTTTTGAGCCGGGTTTGCCCGGTAATGGTAATCGTAACTAAGAAAGCTGCTGCCACCGCGTGCCGACGCTCGCGGTCATGTCTTGGTTTGCTTTTGATTGTAGGGGTATCCGGATTGAGTTGGACCCGACTTGGTCCCTCTCGAACCCCAAAGTCTCCGGTGCCCATGCGCCGAATCCGGAGGCCGGCTCTGCTGCCGTTGAGGCCGAAGTGGACGAAGCGGAGGCCAACGCGGAAGAGGCCGCGGGTGCTCCCGAGGAGGAAGCCGCGGGTGCCCCCGAGGAGGTGGCCGCGGGTGCTCCCGAGGAGGAGGCGGCGGGTGCCCCCGAGGAGGAGGCCGCGGGTGTCCCCGAGGAGGGAGCCGCGGGCGCCCTGCCGGCGAGGACCTTAATCGGCCGTCGACTCCTCCGGCCGGTGACGTGCTCGGATGCGTCGGCGGCGGGGGTGGCCGCTTTCTTGATCGGCGCCGTCGGCGCCCGCCACGGACTTCCACTCCCCGGCCGGTGCTAGCGCCGCCACTCCTATAGTGCCGGCGCGCCGGTCGGAGCGGGGAACGGTGGTTGGCGGAGACGCTTCGTCGTTCGCCGCCGCCGGAAGAGGTCGTGGGCGCGCCGGACGCGGCCGGAGTGCGTCGCCGATGAGTCGATCGGGCGGTTCCGCACGCCATCGAATCGGTGACGTTCTTGGGGAGGTTACCCGGTCGCTCGTTGCTATAAAGGCGGCCGTGGAGGAGACGGACGCATCCCCGGAGGATCGCGAGGTCGCGGTGGCCCAACGCGAGGCGGAGGTGGCGGACGTCCAAAAGGCCCCGAAACGGCGGTGAAGCTTGCCGAGCAGCAGCATCGCCGACGCATGGAGGAAGTCCGGCGTGAGTTGAACACTCGCCGCCGCCGTCGCCGAGGAGGCCGACGAGAAGCCGCGGGAGGCGGAGGCGAAACTTCGTGCCGCTATTGACCGTGAGGAGGAGAGCATCAACCGCCTACGTGGCGTCTTGGCCCGGAGCGGGCTGCCGAGCTCCGCGGTGCGAAGTTGGAGGAAGCCGACGCCGCCGCGGCGATTCGCGAGGACGCTTTGACGCGGCGCGAGTCGGTCGCGGTGGCTCGGGAGGCCGAGCTAAAGAAGCGCGCCGCCGATCTTGCTCTCCGCGAGGCTGCCCCGGTCGAAAGGGAGCACCAACCGGGTGCCCGGGAGCGGGTCGTCGAGGCGGCAGAGGCAAAGCTCCAGCGCCTTCGCGATTCCATGGGCTCTCGGGAGGCGGAGTTGAAGCACCGCGAGGACGCGGTCGCCACCCGGGAGGAACAGGTCCGGCTGCGCGAAGACGAGGCCTCCGTTCACAAGGAGGCGCCGGAGGCGGAAGCAGCCCGCATTGCCGAGGCCGAGCAGATGCGTCCGCGGCATTGCTCGGGGAGATGGCGCAGCCGCGTGCGCCGCGAGACGCTCGCGGAGGCCCGGAAGGCCTTCGACCGCGAGGTCAAGGTGGTGGAGAAGAGCCGGGACGACTATCGCCGGCGCGTTGAGGAGTTGGAGGCCCGGGTGAAGGGGTCGGGGGCGGCGCCTCTGCCGCAGCCCGGCGGCGACGACCTTAGGGCGCAGCTCGATGAGTTGCGGCGTCGGCTCGAGGACTCCGAGGTTCCGCGCGTCGAGCCGAGCGAACGAGTGACGGAGCCGGTCCGCGCGGGGCGGACGCAGCCGATATCGCCGTCGACGTGCACAAGGAGATTTCCACGGCGATGTTCGAGCTGCGCCCGGCTCGGCTTCCCGAACCCATCGAGCGTAGCACCGCCGGTATGTGTTCGCAATGCGGGCGTGGCCGACTCGCTCGCGCGATCCGAGGACCCGGGTGGAGTCGCTCATGGAGGAGGAGGGGCGACCGACCATAGCCGCGGCCCCGGAGGAGGTGCCGACGAACGCCCCGGTGCTGGTGCCCGGCTTCCCACTCCCGGACGTGGTGAACGGCGAGATTCCCCGGCGAACACGCCGTGGCTAAGGCGCGAGCACGCTCCGTTGCTCACGCCTTCGCCGAGACCTTCAAGCGAGGTTGAGTGTCCCTTTCTTCCACCTCGCGAGTGGCTTGTCGGCGTATGTGCCTATTTTAAAACATGCTTTGTGAACACAAGACGAAGTTAGTTTTAAATTTCAAGCGTGTTATTGTACCGCCTCGGTCCTCGAGTTTTCTTTTGTTGAGTGCGATTGTTGCCGTGCGCCGCCTAGTCTTAGGCCTTCGGTGCTCCGTCGTTACGCGAGAGCGAGACTTCGCCACCCGTGCCTTAACCGAGCGTGAGCGCCTTCCGGCTTCCACCTTAGTCGTAGGTTTCCTTTACCCGACAAAGAAAACCAAGGACCCGGACACATACAACGGCAAGCTCAGTAGATAAAGCAGCGATAAAGCGCCGTTTGATTCAAAAGACGTTAGTACAAGTGCCTTGGCGTCCGTGGCCGTGGCGATGCGACTTCCGGGTACTACACGGGTCCATTGGATACAGGATATTCTAAGGGTAGAATTTCTTAAGATGCTCAATGTTCCAGGCGCTCGGTTCCGGACATCCATCCTCCGACTCCGTGCGAACCGATCCCGGGCGTGTGACAGCGGTGACGACAAAGGGCCCTTCCCACATGGGGGTTAGCTTATCCTTGCCCTCACGCGTCCGAGCCCGTCGGAGGACGAGATCTCCCGCTTGCAACTCCCGTGGGCGTACACGTCGCCGGTGATAGCGGCGCAAGCCCCGGAGGTACTTCGCGCTGCACGGTAGTACCCGTCGTCTTGCCTCCTCAAGGAGGTCGATGTCGTCGTGCCGCCGGGTGTTTTGGTCGGTTTCATCAAACGCGGCGACTCGGGGCCGTTAAACAGGGTCTCCGCCGGTAGCACCGCCTCGCACCATACACGAGGAAGAAAGGCGTTTCGCCCGTGGCTCGACTCGCCGTGGTGCGCAGGGACCAAAGCACGGATTGGACCTCTCGTTATCCATTTTGAGCCTTTCTTCTTCAACGGGTCGAAGGATCTTGTCTTCGTGCCCTTGAGGATTTCTCCGTTGGCGCGTTCGACTTGGCCGTTGCTCCGTGGGTGGGCCCTTGAGGCGAGCGCGACCCGGTGCCGAGGGTGTCGCAATGACTCGTGAATGCGTGGCTTGTGAATTGTGTCCCATTATCCGTGATGATCCGTCGTGGCACCCCGAACCTTGCGGTTATGTTCTTCATGAATTTGATCGCCGAGTTCGATCTATCTTCGTCACCGCTTCGGCTTCCACCCATTTCGTGAATTTGTCGATGGCCACGTATAGCCACCCGTGACCACCCGGGCGAGTCGGAAATAGCCCCACAATGTCCACACCCCAAACCGCGAACGGCCAGGATAATGGAATTGTTTGAAGGGCTTGAGCGGGCGGATGCGATTGCTTGGCGTGGAACCGGCATGCCTTGCATTGTTGCACCGGCCTTGTGGCATCCTGGAGGGCCGTCGGCCGTAGTAGCCCTGCCGAGTATGTCGTTGCCTTCTTCCGTTGTCACACACTTCGCCAGAACACCGTTTGCACCGCGCTTGTACAAGTTGCCGTCAACGATGGCATATCGTTTGGCTTGGCGGGCTCGGCGTTCCGTGTCCGTGTCGTCCTCCGGAAGGATGTCGTCGCGCAGGTACTCGATGAGGTCGCTCATCCAGCAGGTGTCCTGCGGCTCGTTGGCAAGTGCTTCTTCGCTATTCCGCATGTGCTGCGGATCCTGCGGGTCCGCTTGCGCTTTGTTGTCGCCGTCTCGGAGCTCGGTCGGCGTCGAGGCCGAAGGGGATGTCGGGATCTCCATGAACGTCCCGGTGGGATTGGAGCTTGAGTGGAAGCCACCCGGGATAGTTCGTCGGCAATATGGTTGTCGCCCCGGGTACATGAAGCACCTCGAGGCCGTTGAATTTCTTCTCCATCCGTCCGACCGCTGCGAGGTACGCGGCCATTTGCGGGTCGTTGCATTGGTACTCCTTGGATACCCGGTTGACGACGAGCTGCGAATCCCCTTGGCCAAGAGACGCCCGACGCCTAGGTCGGCCGCGATTCGCAACCCCGCCAAGAGTGCTTCGTACTCCGCCATGTTGTTGGTGCATCCGAAGTGCAGCTGGATCGCGTAGCGCAGCTCATCGCCGGTTGGTGATAGCAGGAGCACCCCCGCCCTGCGCCGTTGAGTGTGAGGGAGCCGTCGAAGAACATCGTCCGGTGGTCGCCGGGTACATCATGCTGCTGCACCCGGTGCTCAATTCTTCACGCTCAACCTCGTGGGTGGGATTCCACTCAAGCAACAAACTCGGCTAGAGCCCGGCTCTTGATGATGTGTGTGCCGAGGAAGGTCAAGTCGAACTCCCCGGCTCCACGGCCCATTTTGCCACTCGTCCGGTTGCTTCCCCGTTGCGAAGTATGGTCTCCGGCGGTCGTTGTCGTTACCACCCGGACGGGATGGCCTTGGAAGTAGTGTCGCAATTTCCGGACGCGATGAGCACCGTGTAAAGCATCTTCCGGTACTGCGGGTATCGTGTCTTTGCGTCCCGCAGACTTCGCCGATGAAGTACACTCGGACGTTGGATGCGCCGCGTGCGGGGCTCGATTCCGGTGAAACGGGTCCCGGCTCGCCCTCGTTCGTCGTGGTGGTCGGGGCCGGAGCCCCGGTGGGGCGGGCACGCCTCGTCCCTTCCTCGCTGGATTGACCATGGCTTCCGCTTCGGATGTCCCGCCGACGTTGGCCGGAGCGAAGCCCCGAGCGAAGTAGCGATGTCGTGGTGCCGACGCCGAGAGTAGTCGGGCGGATCCCACCCCGCCCACGATGTGAGACGTGGTCGGAGCCGGAGCCTCCGGGTGGGGTGGGATCAACGCGTCCATAATCGCCTTTCCGTTCGTGGCCTCGGCTTCACGCAAACACGCGACGAGGTCGGAGCCGGAGCCCCGGGTGAAGCCGAGAGCCACAACGCTCGTGGAAGCCGGCGCACCGGTAGCGCCGGAAGCGCCCGGTGCCCCACCCGGACAGGCCGGAGTGGCCGTGTCGCAAACCATGATGTGAGCGGAAGTGGCCGCAGCACCCGGTGATCCGGGACTTGTTAGTCGATCGGGCCGGAGCCCCGGGTCGGTCGGGGCCGCGGCTTCCGCACCGTCGAGGCGTCGACGCTTGTTGGCCCGTCGTGAACCGTGAGGTGCTTGTTCCGAGCGCTCGACCACCGAGCCGCACTAACCACCCGTGGATTAGCCGCTATGTACAGCAGCGAGCGTCTCACCCGGCTCCGGGGCGACTAGAACAAGTGCCGAGGATAGGTAGTGCTTGAGATCCCGCAAGGCTTCATCGGCCTCCCGCGTCCACTCGAACTTGTCCGTCCTCTTTATTAATTTGAACAGGGGAAGAGCACGCTCGCCCGAGCGCGAGATGAATCGGCCAAGGGCCGCCATGCTCCCGGCTAGGCGCCGCACGTCCTTGAGTCGCTTCGGGGCGAATTTGTTCGATGGCCCGGATCTTCTCGGGGTTCGCCTCGATCCCGCGGTGAGAGACCAAGAAGCCGAGTAGCTTCCTGCCGGTACGCCGAAGACGCACTTCTCCGGGTTGAGCTTCACCCGGTTACGGTGTAGATTGGAGAAAGTCTCCTCTAAGTCGAACAGAGAGACGGTGCCTTGCGGCTTTTAACGACTAGGTCGTCGACATATGCCTCCACATTTCTCCCGATCTGCGAATCCGGGGTTAGGCGCATGGCCCGCCGGAACGTGGGGCCCGCATTTTCGGACCAAAAAGCATGTTCACGTAGGAAAAGCTCCCTGCGGGAGTCATGAAAGCGATCTTTTCCTCATCCTCCTTAGCCACACGATTTGGTGGTACCCGGAGTACGCATCCAACATACAAAGCAGTGTCGCGACTGCGGTAGAATCTACTACGGAATCTATTCGGAGCGGTGGGAACGGGTCCTTCGGGCACGCCTTGTTCGAGTCGGTGTAGTCCACGCACATCCGCATCTTGCCGTTGTTTTTGGGCACAACCACGGGGTTGGCCAACCATGTCGGGTGCGTGACCTCCCCGATGAACCCGGCTTCCAAGAGCCTCTTGACTTCGGTCCCGATAAAATCTTCACGCTCGGGGGCTTGGAGCCTCGCCCGCCGCTTCACGAGTCTCGCGGTGGGATCAACCTTGAGTTGGTGCTCAATCACCTTCCTTGGTATGCCGGGCATGTCCGAAGGATGCCGGGCAAAGACGTCACTCGTTTGCTCGGAGGAAGGTGATGAGCGCGAGTTTCTATTTCGGGTCGAGGTCACCACCGATGGTGGTGGTCTTGTCCTCCGAGCCCCGAGTGAAATCTTCTTGGTGGACACCTCCCCGGTGCCGAGAGCTTCGCTCGCTTGGGATCGGATGGTGCAGCAGACTTCTCCGAGGCGCCCGCGCCCTCTTCCCGTGGGAGCTCTCTTCGGCCGCCATCTCGGCCGCCAAGATGTCCTCGAGGCGGGCCATCGCTTTGACGGCGTCCGCCCTCTCTACGATGACACCCTTGGGACCCGGAATCTTTAGCGTGAGGAACGCGTGATGCGGGATGGCCATGAACTGGTTCATGTCGGGTCTCCCAATGATGGCATTGTAGGGGAGGTCGATGTCGGCCTACGTCGAAGAGGAGCTTCTCCGTGCGGAAGTTGCTCCGGGTACCGAAGGTAACCAGGAGCTCGATCCTGCCCAAAGGGCGGGAGCTACCCGGGAGCACGCCGGAGAAAGGGCGGGAAGGTTGCGGATCGGCGCGCGCTCCCTACGGAGAATCGAAGACCTTTGGGGTGATGAGGTTGAGGCTCGCGCCTCCGTCGATGAGGGTGCGCCCCACTTCTTGTTGCGGATGGTGGGCGACACGACCAAAGGGATCTTTCCCTTGGTGTTGTCGTGGCCCACCATGTCGCTCTTGTCGAAGGTGATGGGGACATCCGCCCACCTCGGTAGGGGGCCGAGGCTTTGCCCTCGGTGATTGCGAAGACTTCCGGCGGAAGCGCTTGGCCTCGCCTTTGGACACGAAGCCGGAAGAGCCTCCGCCGATGACGGCGATGGAGTCGTCCACGCTCCGTACGCCTCGACCTCCTCTTTCTCCCTCTCTTTTTCCTTCTCGGCCTTCTCGGCCGCCCGCCGCTCGTCGCGCCGCTTAATGCTCGTCCGGATGTAGCGGCACCTGCGACCGGTCGTGGTCGTTGGTGAGGTGGAAGTAACACGCGAATGTTCCCGGGGACTTAGCTAGCGACTTGCCGCACCCGCGGGGTGGCCGTCGCGCTCCCCGGGGGACGGGCCTCCGGTCGCGGCTACTTCCTCCGTCCTACGCTTGCGCGCGAGGTTCTTCTTCTGGTTCTTGGAGAGGGTGACCTCGGGCTTGGGGGAAGCGACGTCCGGGTTGGCCCTTGCCGGAGGGTCATGCCACGCCCGGGCTTCTTGGCGACGGGCGCACTTGTCGGCCAGCCGGAAGAGGTCCGTGACCGTATCCGGCCGGTGCACGCCCGCCTCGCCCAAGATGTCCTTGTCTCGAACGCCGTGACGAAGGCGGAGACTATCCGGGAAGGGTCGACGCGCGGAATGGTGTTGCGGACTTGGCTGAATCGCTGCATGAACGCCCGCAATGTCTCGCACGGCTTCGGACGATGCGGTCTAGGTCGATCCGGCTCCCGGACGCTTCGACGTCCCTCGGAAGTTGGCCATGAACTCTCGGCACAAGCCGCCCCACGAGCCGATGGACTTTGGCGCCGTGTTCATGAACCATGACCGGGCCGAATCCTTGAGGGCCAAGTAGAAGTAGTTGGCCATGATGTCTTCCGAACCGCCGGCGGCCTTGACGGCAGTGGAGTAGATCCGTAGGAACTCGTCGAGGGAGCGGTGCCGTCGTACCTCTCGGGGAGGTCCGGGCGGAACTTGTCGGGCCAAGTGACCCCGCGCGAGCGCGTCGAGAGGGCTGCGCAGCCCCGGGGAAAGAGGGGTCGAGCTCCCTTCTCTTGCGCTTGGGGTGGCGCTCGGGGACGACTCCGCGTCTATGCTTCGTCGTCGTCGCGGGCGGGGGTCCGCCCACGTTCATGCTCACGCTCGCGCGAGCGCTCGATGTCGACACGTGCATCCTCCCACTCGCGACGGCGTCCGTTGAGGTCGTTGCGCAGGTCGCGGCGCCCCGCGCTCGCGGCGAGTGGACGGAGAGCGAAGCCGCTAGCGGGCGCGTATCCCTCGCCCGGTTGGCGTTGCGGTTGTTGTCGACCGGCGGCGGCGGTTGGCGGGACGGTCCCGCTCGGCGCCCGGCTCGCGCCGTGTCTAGGAGCCGACCCACTCCGGTGAGCCACTCCCTCGCTTGCTCTCCCCGCCGGTCCCGCCGATGGGTTGTTGAGCATAGTCTTTACGGCGGTCGGGGGTCGTCCCCTCTCCCTCCTCGGAAGAGGCGACGTGCGGTGGCGCGCTCGGACGCCGGCGGCGTGACGGCCCGAGCGTCGCGGTCGGCGCCGGGCTGGTTCCCCGCTGCTCGTCCGGCCGCCGCGGTGCCGGGACGGTCGCCATGCCCGGAGCGGCCCGTGCGACGACGGTTGCGGCGTCGACGTCCCGTAGACGCTCGATCGGAGACGCCGTCCACCGTTCGTGGCGTGTCCGTGGATCTCGAGCATGACCGTGTAGGAGTTCCGCGGTGCTCGGCGAAATCTACGACCTTCCCCTACCCGACGCGCCAAATGTCGGTGTGTGAGCACACCTCCAAATGGGGCCTGTCAAGGCTCCCTTCGGATAGGATCGGGGAAGATCGGATTTGCTTTAGCTAGCGCGGAAGATTTAAACAAGCGAAGAACACGGAGATTTATCCAGGTTCGGGCCGCAAGTTGTGCGTAATACCCTACGTCCCGCTTCGTGTATTCATTCTTGTCCCTCCCTTACAAGAGAGCACCCCCTCCTTTTATGGAGCAAGGATGGGAGCACCGTACAAGTACCCGGGGTACCCGGACGCCCTGTGGGGCCCGGTCCCCTTCGGGATAACGCGACCAGCATCCCGACGGAATCCGCTGCAATCTTCTTCGCCGGATTCGGACTCCAAGCATCTTCTCCCCTATTGGTTCCGGTACTCCCGCCCGTAGCGGCGTGGCTTCCGAGACGCGGCGCATGGGGAAGGCGCGCGCACGTCCTGTCGGGCGGCTGCCGCCGCCACGAGCACTCGAGTGCCGCATTAACCGCGGGTGGTTGGGGCATCGGAGGAAGCTACCGAGAAGCTTCCTCCCTTCGACGCTCCCGCGCCTCCGGTTTCGTGGGCTTCGTGGGCTCCGTAGGCTTCACGGGCCTCCTTGCCCCGTACTCGCCGCATTCATTCTCGGGCCGAAAGTGGCCCACGCGCGGTTAGGGAGACCTCCGATCCCCCTACACCGACACTCCCGATGGCAAAAGCCTAGTGATGTTTCGGTCCCCGTTAATTAAGATCTTCAATTATTGCTCTGCATAGAAACATTGCTCTATGGGCCAGCTTGTCATCCAACTATCCTTTGTTCCTTTATGGCATGATTTAGAGGAGGAGACGAAGAGGAGGTAACAAACCAGCCTGATTAAATACCGCACACGAGGAACGAAGAAACGTTAACGTAAATACGCCCACTGTTGGTGGAAAAATCACCGATGCTAATGCGCTCTCTATACATGGACGGAGGGAGTACATAATAGATCTGTTCAATCTCACAATAATATACGAACGTACAAGAAAAATACAGCCCCTTGCTTTTGTTGTCTTCTTGATTGGAACCTTTGAGTAGTGTATGCGTGAGTTGTTGCCGTACGCGTAGTTTTTCTTTCTTTGTAGCTAGCAGCGGTATTGTTCGATAGCAACTACGCAGCGGTCACCACGGTGTGTCTTCTTTCCTCCGTATACTATATTTTTTTTAGAGTGTGTGTGCGTGTATGTTTTCCTTGGTATATAATACTCCAGTACGCAGAGGTATATTCCGTTTCCGCGAGACGAGACATCTTAGGATCGCCACGGCAAACTCGAGAGGCATTGGTTGAAATGAAATGGCGCATCACTGGGCGGGCGTTGAAAAGTAGTCGAAAGCACCCGGCCACGGAATTCTTCGCCGAGCCGCAGGTCGCCCGCTAAATTATTCCCCATCTCGGGCGCTCAATCTCCGGTCGACACCTCGCCCGCGCGAGGACGGGATAGCTGATGCTCTCCCCCGCGTCATCCACCCGTGCCGTGCCCCGCCTCCGGGTCCGGCCAGGACAGAGGAGGTTGCCGGGCGGGTGGTAGTTGGTCACATCGGGTAGCGAGGGAAGCGACAGCGAGGGATCAATCGATGGCAACCACGGCAGAACCCGGCGGCCGCCGCGAGACAACCCGCCAAAACTTGTGACTGCTTCACGTTCACATCACCCCGCACTCGTCAGTTCGTGCTGAAGCTCTACTAACACCTGCAGGTTTCGTCTTCGCCTCTTCGGGGCGCAATTGCTTACAGCAGCGATTGTGGTTTGGATCTTTGTCGTGTCTGGGGTCGTAGCGATTGTCCTGGGCCGATCATGGAAGTAGCTCAGCCGCGCGCAGCGCCTATACTCTACTGGCTAATGCCCGCGTTAAGAATTGCCGCGCGAGACAGGTGACTGAAAGCAACGTCAATTCGATCTTCCGGGGAGTGGATAAACATGCCGTATGCCGAGCGTTGAGAGGTCGGTGCCACAATATGGCCGCCGCATGGACCCCTTCGTAGGTGGTAGAAATGACGCAGCCTTCTCGTTTGTTGCTAGCCGTAGCAGGTTTAGTGTATATGTTTGATTGATACCAGAAGCTCCAAAACAAAACAAAACAAAAATGAAGTGACGTGCTGATCGCAGCTCGTACGACGACGGCACTCCGTAGCGTCTTGCTGTGCAGATCTAGTGCGTGGTTAACATGCGGCGCATATAGACAAATCACATCAAATCAATTGTTCTAGGATGACACAAGCGGATCGCCCTTAGCTCGCTCACTTGGATTTTCTACAGGATAAACACCACAATTGACTACACTGAGAACATGGCATCCAGGGACAAAAAAAGGGCTGCTACGTATTTGAAATGGTTGCACCAGTGTGATTGACAGTGCTAGAACATCCTGCTAGGTTGTGCCCAAAGAAAGCATTAGATCTAGCGCCACTGATGAGAGACTCGGAAAACAATTTGATAATGGGGATGGAATCTCTAGCTGAATTTTATTCTCGCAAAAGACCAACACAATCATTTATGCGCTACTGTGCTGTGGTCCATGGGTTAGGTTAGTGTACCCGGATAGGACTTACATATATGGGTTCTATGCAACATTGTGAAATGACCAGTTACATGCATGTGCATGCAGATATTCGATGCCACAACCGGCTGCGGTCGCAGACGGTATCTCAACGGCCAGCGTTGGCGCAAGGAGGCATTTAGATTGGTGCCGGTCAACCCATCGGTTTCTCTCTCTTTGCCCTTTCGGAACGGATCGTATAGAGTTCCCGTTATTACTCCAGCGCATCTAATCTCTTCCGACGAGATTCGTCCACCTCTCTGTTGCGCGGAAGGACAGACGACGGTGTGAAAGCGGTTACTTCGTCTAGAGGTGGCCGTGAGATTCTCCCACATCAATGAACCAGTTTACAATTACCCGAGTTGCAGTCACTATCGGTGAAACATCAGTGGAGCGGGCGAGCGGCACTACCAGTTAAGAGTCTGCGTTATTCATTCGCAGAAAAAGTTATGCAGCCAATCCACGAGCTTGGTGTACCAGATCGCTGTTGTCTCACTGCATCATGGAAAAGTTGATTCATCTGCTTAATACAGCAACTTCCTATGGATTGCCTTCTGTAGCTTTATACTCAACCTGAGAACAGAAATAAGTAAAAACAAAATGCAAAACTAGCTTTGACAATCAATATGAAAAGCTCCAGAATTACAGGATTAAAGAAAACAAAAGGCAAGCATGAGAGAAAAGCAGCTGGCAAGGTCAATAAACAAATGCAAGTAGCAACAGCACCTGCAACTACACTAGAGAAAGCTGCTCCGTTTGCTTCTCGATCTCCAGCCTGGACAGACCCTGACCTAAAACAGAGAGGGCGAAGAAAATCAGAAAGAAAAGGAAAAGAAATCACATGAATTGAAGCATAAGCAAATCTTAAACTGGGCAGAGCTGCTACAGTACAAGAGAAAGAGCCTTGTCTCCTTGGTTGAGAGTTGAGAGGCCACCAAGACCCAATCACAAGCATCCACTTCCTTTGCCCGCCTTTTCTTCAAGGCCTCCAACGGTGGAGCCGGAATAACTCCGGCCATCCGCCCGGAATTGGATCCTTCTCCCCTAGTATATACGCACGCCACCTTCCACCTCCCCTTTTACCTCGCTCTCGCTCTTCTTCTTCGCCACCAGCCAGCCAGCTATAGCCCAAACTCAAACTCAGGTGGCCAAGATGATGGCGGAGACGTGGACGCAGATGCTGTTTCCGACGCCGGGGCCCTGCTTCTCGGGGCAATCGTGTTGGCCCTGGCCGGACCGGCACGCGGGCGTCATAGGGGAGGAGACACGTGGACGACGGAGGAGAACAAGGTGTTCGAGAAGGCGCTGGCGCTCATCGACCGGAACGCGCCGGACAGGTGGGAGAAGGTGGCGGCCATGCTGCCCATGAAGTCGGTCGCCGACGTGATGAACCACTACAACGACCTGGAGAACGACGTCGGGTTCATCGAGGCCGGGCTCGTGCCGTTCCCGCAGTACAGCGGCTCGCCCCCGTCGTCCGGCTTCACCCTGGACCACTGGGACGGCAGCGACGGCGCGTTCAGGCGCGGCTGCTGCATCAAACGCGCGCGCGGGCCCGACCAGGAGCGGAAGAAAGGCGTGCCCTGGACGGAGGACGAGCACAAGTAAGCCTCACCGTCGTGCTGGAATTAATCTGTTGATCTGCTCGCCTTCTGGTTGCTAAGAGAGTGGAGAATCGTGTTTCGGTTGTTATTAATTAGGCTGTTCTTGATGGGGCTGAAGAAGTACGGGAGAGGGGACTGGAGGAACATCTCGCGCAAGTTCGTGACGACCCGCACGCCGACGCAGGTGGCCAGCCACGCGCAGAAGTACTTCATCCGGCAGCAGCTCAACTCCGGCGGCAAGGACAAGCGCCGCTCCAGCATCCACGACATCACCACCGCCAACCTCCCCTCCCCGACGACGACGACTCGCCGCCGCCGTCGTCCGCGCTCACCACCGCCTCCAACCCCGCCGACCAATTCGCCGACGTGAAGCCCTTCATGCCGCCGCCGTTCCCGGGTGTGGCGCACCCGTACAGCAACGTGAAGCTCGAGCCGAAGAGCTCGCTCGTGTCTGGCCTCGGCTTTGACGAAAGCATCCTCCTGCAGATGTAATGCGGCCAGTTCGTGACGGGCGGTTCTTGGCGCAGCGAGAATCGCAGGACGGCAAGGAACATCTCATCCCTGGGCACCAGAATCGCAGGTCCTTGTTCTTACTGCTTGTTGCTGATGATGAGTTCCTTATTGTGCATCGATCAGATCGCACGCCCTCGGTGGGGTAAAAACACTTGAGAGTGACTGTGACACAGAGTCAGAACAGCAGCTGCTATCTCCATTTCAACTCTGTGAGACTCTGTTCATGGAGAGCCGCGGGACCGCGGGGCATGCCATTCCGCGGTGTCCATTTGAGTGTACATAACTCAACTCACCCACGAGTATAGGGCCCAAGATGGTGCTGAAAATAAGCATTCGATGAAGACTTTGGGTTGTCTCCAGAGTCACCGGCGGCTTGGTTCAGGATTCAGGACAGAGGCACTGGGTCTGAATTCTGAACATTTCTAAGCACACGGGGTTTGTCCATGTATTTTGCTATGTACTAGTATTCCTGTTTCAAGGAGTAGCTTGGAGGCTTGGAGCATGTGTGTGTGCTTGTAAGGTTCCACGAGATTTTGTCTGCCATTGTTGTACTGTCATTACAAGTTTAGATATGCTCAGCTCTCGCTGACTTCAGGTGTGTTCGTTTCATGGGATCTAAATTTTATAGTTGTCACATCAAAAAGAATCTTATTATTTATGAGTATTAAATAAAGTTTAATTATAAAATAAATTACAGACTCTTAGACTAATTTACTGAGACGAATCTAATGAGGTTAATTAAGTTATGATTAGAAGACGGTTACTGTAGCATCGCTTTAGTAAAACATAAATTAATTGAGCTCGTTAGATTCATCTCGAAAATTAACACCAATCTATCAATAGGGTTTTGTCATTAAATTGATCGAAATATTCTTAAATAGTAAGATTCTTTTTGATGTGACAGTTCTAAATTTTAGAGGATAGAAAACGATCAGAGCCGAAAGCTTTTCTTGTGCTAGTTGCCGAATGCCGATAGATACCTGAAACACAGCCAACTCTGCGTTCTCATGTCTTTCCTCTTCCTCTCCTCCATTTCGAAGCACCGTACTTGCTACTCGTGTCATGTGACCTTGCACCTTAATTTTTCATCTGTCTCTAGTCAGAGCAGATAAAAAATATCCGGCCTCATGCTTCTCGTTCTCGCTGCCCATGCTCTGATGTATACCCGGCTCTGGCTCCAGATTGGGCAGTCGAAAGAAAGAAAGCCTGATTGATTTCTCCAGCTCAGCTAGAACTAAAAATGAAGGTGGCATCGCATCGCGAGAATGGCTGATAGTGGGTGGCACGCAGTAGTAGGGGCTGAGTTGGAGGTCCACCCAACAAGAAGGCATCACATGCCCCAACAATCTCACGTCCTTCTCGCTGTCGCCTTTCCGTTCGAAAGCAAAGCCATGGCCGCTGTTCAGTGGGCGCACACTGTGCAGCCAGCAGCAAGATTCACTCATCGCCCAACTTGCACAAGCACCGGCACATGACGCCTGCAGACGTGTGCGGATCCACTCGAGCCTTTCGGTGGCGCGCGCTGTTTAAGCTTGACATCTGTAGTGGGAGCGGACTTACTTCCAGAACCGGCAGTAGCAAAAATACTAAAACAGGAAGAACGGCTTTGCCCTGTTGATACATGGAATCCAAAATCCATGGCCAGGTGATTGAATCTTTGTTCAGCACGATCACACCGACAAACCCCGCCGTGCCGTTCGACCGAGCCCGGCGATCTAACGGGGTGCAGTGCGCGGCTAAAAGAGGGGATCACACAGACCGAAAAAGGTACCAGTTGCTTCATGTGGCGTCTGACTGGGTTCTCGCAGGGAAATTCCAGTTCTGTCACATCGGCTGTCTGCAGGAGCACCTGACCAGTCTGCTTTCCCCTCCACGAATCATTTGCCCGTGCTCTCCCAGACCAGTTCCGCCAGCCAGCCATTCAGTGCCCAGATCGCATTGTTCACCTGCATTTTGATAATCCTGAGCCGACGAATGGGCTGTCTCGCCCGGCCACGACAAAGCGTAAAAAGCAAGCCTGAAAAATCTACAGCCTGCTCCACATGTCATGAGCCATCTCTGAATCCCGCGAGGTGGTTAGTGTCCCCTCGACTGCTAACCATCCCGGCTTTGTTTAATTGTCCTCGTCTTTACTGTTTTGCCTCTTGCAGCATCATGGCATGGCCTGTGCTGTGCTGTGTGCTGCTGCTACCCGCACCGTCTGGCTGGATGGCTGCAGCCACGCGCCGAGGGCCAGTCTTTTCTGCCCGCAACTTGCCGCGGGGCCCCTGGAGCACACGCAAGATTCATGCGAATCCAACGCGACGCGAGGGCCGAGTGGGGCATGCCCGTGCGTTGCATTGGTGCCTCGGGCCGCTTTGCGGTCGCTCTCTCTTTCACCACCATACCTGGCATTCCTTTCGTATTCTTTTTCCCAGCATCTTCTTCTTCTCCTGCCTGGGAGAGAGATGGCAAAGGTGACCACCATACGAGCCTGCACACTAGCACTGGCACCTCCGGCGACTTTTGCTCGTGCCGCGCCGGTGTTGCGAGTGCTGCTCCTTTACTCTGTCATTGGGTGCCCGTGAGAGTGCAAAGCAAAGCATCGGAGCAATGACGCTTTTGGGCGTCATGTCCGAGCCCGCCTTTCACTCGTGCAAATGTTCAGATTCTGCAAATGGACGATATAATTGAGGAAATAGGGGCGTAGCGCTGAGATTCCAGATTCCAGGTCTCTTTCCAGGCCCGGACCACAAAGATGTGCCTGTTGCAATACCTATTGTTGTAAGCGAGAAAACTGTCGAACCACCATGTGTTAGTGATTTTTTTTTCTGTCCTTGTTACTCGATGGAAAAAAAGTACGTTTCTTCTCGCTATTTGAGGAAGAGGTGCATGTACCTGTGCTCCAATATGGCACGGCAGTTGGAGCATCTTGAACAGGTACAGCGAACACTGCAAATTCAACCTTCGTTGACATACTTCCTTCCCATGGTTGGCGTGGAAGCGGCTACAAATATTCCATGACGCGCATCAAAATATATGTTTAGAATAATTGTTGAGCTGGGCAGGTAGTATCCTCCAGAAACTGCCCGTTTTTTAGGAAAAGTACTATCAGAATAATGTCATAACTTGAGCTTCTCTTGGAGAAGTTTAGTAACTGTTGAAATGCAATGCTTAAGAAGAGTGTACCAGTATAGGACATGCCGCTGAGGCACTGAAGCTATGCCATTGATAAATATGCCTTTGAAATCTTTATCACCAAGTAGCTAGGGATTCCTACAGAATACAGATCTGAGGTAAGCCAGCCTGTCGCTTAGAAGATAATACTGAAGTTCTTATAGCTGCTAGTTCACATTCCAAGGAATAGCTTCATTTAAAATGATCCAACATTCAGAAAACACAGTAGCTGTGACATCAGAGATATCCAAACTAATACCATGGTATGTGCCATCACGGGAAGAAGTCTTAAAATCTGGATAGAGTATCACTTCAAAGAATCAAGAGAAGCTATTTTTTCAGCTCCCTGCCGGAGTTCTATGGAACTCTGCCAGAGGGGCCTAGGTTTTGCTAATTTGATGTTGCAACGACCCAAAAAAAACTGACTGTAGAATTGAAACAGAAAATAATATGCCAAAATGAACATGGTAAAGGGGTCATCTACTATCGACTAGCAACAATTACAGTTAGCCACATTACACTACTAAGTGAAGGTCTTATACTCTTTATGTGCTTCAGGTTTATACGCATAACCCAGTGGGAAGGTGAAAACAATGGCGTATTATAGATACAAAATTCTAAATGACAATAAGGGTAGAAAAAGCATCCTGCTAAACACAGGGTAATTTTTTTGTCTTAATAAACTTTATGAGAATGAAAGAAACACACTTAAACATCTCCTTTGCTGCTGCAGCAACAGCCAGATGATGGAAACATGAAACACATAACATTTTTTTCAAGAAGTACAAAAATCACAGTTCATATTTTGAAAAATGCCATTTTGTTTAAACCAGCAACCATGTAGGGGAGAAACTTACAAACCATGACAGAATTCACTTATCACTGCCATCATATACTGAATACAGCTCATTAACCATGCTTGCTCTTTCAATTAACAAAAAAGCACCAAAAGAAAATACTTCTATGGGAAAAAGGTTCAAAGTTGCATCTATTAAAGGCTCTCCTTGATGAGTAAGATGGGACGACACATCAGATTCACATCATGGTTTCCTCTGATGCGACAATCAACTTTCGTAGGAAGTAATCTGAACAAGAAAAGGCAATACAATCATCCACATACATGATCTATAGTTCACCATATATTTGGGAACCTAAATCCAAATATGGAATCATTATTTTGTTTCAAGTAGTTTTGTTTTACTCAGCAAATTCTGGAATCCAAAGTCAGCAAAATATCTTAACATCATAAAGTATGCTTGATCGAAATTTGCTGATGCTAGTATAGTTTCATTTCCTAGTTATAAATTCTCTACTATAGGTTTTTGGAACCGAATCAGCTAACAACAGGCTAAGTTTAAATACTACAAGCAGTACCTAAAGTCATTGCAATTGTACTTGTTGCACTCTTACACTAGTGATATAAATATGTGCATTTTACACCAGCATTTCTTTCAAAAAAAATCCAAAGTGCAAACTAAATGAAAAATATTGTATGGTCAAACTTCCAGTTTTTGTTCAGACAACACTGTACCTCGTTGTTCCCAAAAATCGACAACAAACTTGGCATTACTGGCTTTCCGGAGCTGAACAATATTGTACTTGTACCTCATTGTTCCAAAAACACAGTATAAGAGGTAACAGTGAGTCCCATGCACCACACTTCCAAAGGTGAACTATGGCAACAAGAAGCTACATCCCCACTGCATAATCAAGGGAATTCAAAATAAAGCAATTAGTGTTGTTAGTTTGAGCTCCCTTTGTTCAGAGCAATCTGTGGTGGCTCACTGGTTTACAAGGACCCAGCTTTTAGTTCACAAAACAGATTATGAGGTTGGTCCTATCTCTAGAGAATTCCCCGGGTGTTGATCATACTTCATGCCTATTTTAAGTTCCCTTAATCAAAGATTCTTTCATGGCCCTCACTATGCTTTTTATAAGCATGTTTATATATGTAGCATAAATGAGTACTTCCAGAAGCGTCCTATGAACAACTCTTTCCATCTGGAATTAGGAACAAGAAATGCAGCATGAAGAGAACAATTATATCGTGACAGTTGTTTATGGTATATGTATGCAGAGATGCATGGAGAAGGCAAATTACAGAAATTAAAGACAGGTAGTTACCAACATTATAATAGCTGCACACCTGCAGTGGAACTTATCAAGTATATAACACTACCTCGAGGTAATTAGAAATTGCCCGGGTCATAGGAAAGGATTCTTGAGAAACACTTTTAACTGATATGTGATTAGTGCAGTTCAACACCAACCAGTTTACAAGAACACGATTCTAACTTCAATGCAAGCTTAACTAAAAATATGGGACCTATTGCAATATCTTGAAGAACCATGTTCAACTACTGACTAGCATAAATTGTGCCATAGAGCTCAATTTAATAATAATCATCATGTCTCACAATACAGGATGGTCAAAACAAAATGCATTTCATGGTAATCATCAGATATGTAAGTTTACCAGCAACTGTGTGACAATCTGTTCCATGCACTTAAATTTTCAACCAATAGCAGCTTGTTTCTTCCAACAAATAAGAAATGCATTCATGGTAATCACCTCATAGTCGAACTTCATAGTGCATTATTGGCCACTGCCTCTTAGTTGGACTTCTTATGATTGGCAAAATGACCTTCTGAAACACTCAAGATGCATCATCATTAGCATACCACAATGCAACATTCTCCATCAAAAGACTTCAGTCAATCAGTGAGGTATTAACTGCAGCCAGTAAATTGAAACTGCAAAGTGACACAAGAATTCGGCAACTCCATAACATTTTCATTCCAGTAGGAAACAATAATTGACTGCACTGCAAACAATAGCCCTGAGAAACCAATTATCTTTCAAAATTCAGTCACATTGTAATATCACTGCTGACATGCAACTTCTATTGAAGTAACATAGTGCAGTAACTTATAATGAGGTAACTCTTGAGAAAATCAGTCGGCACCTCTCTTCTCACACATACACATCCGCACCAGTACCAATGGGGGCATTAGGCATGAACAGCAATCTGCAATAACTATCAGCGCCTCCACTTCTCTAACTTTTCACACAAGCGAGCCGGTCTCCAATGATCACTTCCACATCATTTACAGTGAACCGTTAATCCTGAGATGAGGCGCTTGCCACAAATGCAAGCGCACTCTTCCTGAAGAACACAGGTGCGCATTTCAACAAACAGTCTGCAGGCATAAACTACGGAGTACGGACGCCTCACGGGCAGATTACCTCATCGCCTCATCGGAGCGGCGGGACCACAGCGCACCATCGGGGTTGCCCGTGCACCAGGGGCAGCAACCAAACCTAAGCCCTAGGTCCTTGCCAGCACTCGCCAGGCGATGCTTCCAGCGTTGGGGAAGGCCGCCAAGGCGCCAACCCCTCATGCCCGGATGCCCCAATGAAGTTCGCAGGTTCGGCGGCGGGAGTGCAAAAATGAAAGCGCGGCAGGGGCAGGGCCGCAGGGGGAGCGTTCTCGATTGTCGTTGCAACTGCAAATCGCATAGGCGAGCATACTACCCGGGATCGAAGATGAATAGATGATGGCTCAGTCGCCGGGCAGTTTTTTTAGTTATCTTTGTTATTATTCTTGTTGCATAAAAGTTTAAACTACCTCAATTTATTCTGCAAAAAATTCAGCTGTGATACTGAAGTTTGCCAAACAAAACAAAGATATCCTCCTTTGGCACTGCTCAAGAGCGTTGCTCGTTGTTCTAGACTAAGGCCCTGTTCGTTTTCTGGACTCTAAAATTTAAGATCTGTCACATCAAAGAGAATCTTATTATTTAGTGAATATTTTTATTAATTTAATGACAAAACCTCTGTCACATATCGCCTCTAATTTGCGAGATGAATCTAATGATCCTAATTAATCTATATTTTGTTACAAGTGATGCTACAGATAAACATCTTCTAATCATACACCATAATTAACCTCGTTGGATTCGTCTCGTGAATTAGATAGGGATCTGCAATTTAGTTTTGATGATTAAACTTTATTTAATAATTCTAAAATAATAAAATTTTCGATACTTTAAATTTGACTCTAAACTAACACAAGTTATATCACTGCTCAACAGCGTTGTTCAGACTTCAGGTCCAGGTAATTTGTGTGGTTCTTTTCAGTCCTACCTCACGAATGACCTCAGACTGTGACATGCGAGCTTGACATTTATTGCTCATGTAGTTCCTACTTTATATTAAAGTGAAGTATAGTTCTTTCTTCCACCCCGACCTCGTATGAAATCAGTCAAAAGTGCATTTACAAACTCTTACCCTACACTATATGTACTACAAGTAGTGAAAAAATCTCTTGCCTTCAAAAAAAATCTGTATGTAGAAAAAGGCTCGTATTCCTTTTCATTTAATTAAATTAATCTAAGAAATATTGTAACATAATCAATTAGAGAGTAAGACAGTATTATTCAGTGCAAATGCGGCAAATTGTTCTTGGAGTTGTAAGCGAATTGTATATTTTGGATTGGTTGTTCTCTGCTAGGCGCCTAGGCCTATCAATTTATCCTTGTCTTGTCGTTTGTCAACATGCAGGGATTTTTTTCATACTACAGGTAGTACATGTTCTGGATACAGGGTCAGATGCCTCCCTCTCATCTGCACAATGATTGCTTAATTTGTCTTATGATTCTGAATCAACGGACTCTCATCATGCTAGTATAATTATATCACTGTTGCAGAAACAGACTTAACAGCAGACTGAAGATAATCCTAACCCCGGATGTGCTCTTGGCATGTTCAGATCAGCTGATTCTTCGTACCGGGATTCCTGAGCAAACGGACAGAAACATCCTTTTCCTGACGAGGAGAGCCGCCCGCCAATTGTCGTTTCATCCGTGGAGCTCAAATCTACGCTTTTTGTTCGGTAGCCCACTTGGACTACTCCTAATCGTCACTCTCATCACCAAGCAGTGGCTTTTGGGTCATTCCCGTTCATTCACTCTCATGCTGCTGCTTGCTGGGCTACGCGCGCGACGCTGTCACCTTCCGGTTGAGGCCGCCGTGGCTGGCACAGATTTTCAGATTTCAGGGCACTCGCCGACGCCGCCGTTCGTCGCCTGCTTGCTGCCTGCATACCACGTACTATTATAGACGTAGTCCACGTAAGGGTGTCCAGGTGCGCCGCAGCCATCGGTCTCACGGTGGCCGTCCTCCTCCTAGTGCTGGACCTGGTCACGGAGGCTTCATCTTTTCTAGTAGTACGATCATACAGATCCAATGCATCCCATCTTCCTCAGAACCTGATGACAAATTATGCGGTCCCTTTCACCTTATCTTCTGCAACCAATAGGTTGCTATTGAGATACATTACTTACTACCACTTGGAAGAAAGAGATCCATGTTGTCTAGATAAAAAAAAGAGGGGCAGATATATTTACAACGGATGCGAGTACAATCCCAGGGAAGAAGAAAGCACAGAGCAAAAAACTAAGTACATATCCTGCTAGGATTAGATAGCACTACTACTACAAGCAACATCTTATTACACCACACCTCCGCTACAGTTCTAGCTTATTACGCTAGGAGTACAACGGTAGCTAACAATCTAGATTGACGCAGTAACCACATCGGGACAAGCTTATTGCCAGGAATAATAAGGGGCGAGAAAGTACACACGGTCACAGCTTGACGTATTTACAGTCACGCAGGATGCAGTGGAACCAGCCACTGAGGGCAGTCCGACCTCCGTCCAGCAAGGGAGTAATATGCAAGAACCTGAGCTTGGCTGTCAACGCAGGGCAGTCCGTCTGCCGTCAGTTGATACGAGCTCTGGGGGCTAGGAGGTGCAAATTCGATGTTCCAGAAGGGCCTTGCCATGAGCAGCAGGTCCCGGCCTGTTTGAGAGGCTCTGTAACCTTGCACCCATATGTATCTCAGTGAAGGCATTTGGAGCACAGCAAGGGCTAGAGCTCTCTCACTGAAGCAGCAGCTCCTCAGTTCAAGCTTCCGTAGGTTTGTGCACCCCATTGCAAAGTGAATCAACCCATGATCGGATTCACCAACGTTGCCCAGTAGCATGTATTGGATGTTACCACTGTATTGTCCAATGTAGCCGAGGCCTACATCCGAAAGCCCGCCTGGTCTCAGGTAGAGGGCAAACCTCCGAAGTTTGGTGCAACTCCTCAACAGAGCGCGAACACCATTGTCAAGCGGCAGATCTGTTATTTCCCTTTCTCTGTCAAGTAGAACAACTCGGAAATCATAAAGATTCTTGCAGAAAGTTCCAATAGATTCCAATGCTCCGTTGGTGATATCGGACACATAGGCAGCTATGTACTCCAGTTCACGGCAACCGACAGCTACAGCTGTCAAGCCTAACTGAGACACTCCTCCTTGCTCTTCTTGACCTGGATCATCATCTCCCCGCTCAATTCGGAGCCTTCGCAGCTTCTTGCATGTATCTGCAACAACTTCTAGTCCTCTATCACCTATCACATTCCTCACCTGTCGAAAATACCCATATTGTTATTTGAGATGAGATTATCGCTACTTCCATACACAGAAAATACAATAGATGTTTACATGAAAATAATACCTCAAGAACCAGTAGGTTAGGACATTTAGCAATAATCTGGCAATGGTCCTCAGTAGTGAGAAGAGTGTACTGCAAGTCCAGCTTTTTAAGTGTAGCAGAAAAGGGGAATATAACAGACATCTCATTTGTACCCATGTAGGTAAGCCCCAAGAGGCACAGTCTTGGTGGGAATTTAACCTTTTCATACTTGGTGTACTCCCCAACTTCATAAAATGCTCCTCCAGCAAATTCTTCTAACGTTTTTGAGGCTTGGAAAAACCCAATCAATTCTGAAAGATCACATTCGCTTATCTTCAAAGAAATCAATGACTTGCAGTTCTTTGCAAGAAGTTCCAGATCAGCTGGTTCCACTTTGAGTTCAGTCATGTAGAAATTGAGTGTCACCAGAACTGAATTACTGACAGCAAGTTCATGGAGCCATTCACTACCATTATTGTCAATTTCACATTCCTCCAGAAACAAAGTTCTCAGAGATCTGTTGAGGCAATTTAGAATGAAATATTAGTATAGCGAATAGTGATATTATGTAATCATTATATCTTGAACATGAATTCGCTGCACAAAAGAAATATAAAGCCTAAAAAACTTCGCTAATTGCAAAAGGGCCTCATAAATAAACAAAATTGCTCAAACGGGAGGAATATGGATATGCAACAAGAAAACTTAAGACATGCCTGAACATTTAAAAGTGCACCACTAAGATATTAGCAATATGCATCGAGCAGACAACATTCATCCACATCTATTACTATTCAACTTTCAAGGTCAACTGATTTAGCGCCATCTTGTAGAATTGAAGTTAGGAAACTGAATATTAAATGATTTGGCAGAAGGAAGAAGAAAAGGGGGGCAAGTTGCTCCCTGAAACATATGACATCCTACCATATGAATGTGGTCATGATAGAATTGATTGACAACAGATACCAACAACTTGCAAGTTGCAACTGAATTTTGGTAAAAAAAATGCCGTTCATCACGGAGACAGTAATCTTGATCCAAGTCTGTTCAAGTCCAATCAGGTGGTACGAAAGCATCCCTATACAAGACAGATCACCTGTCACCGTAGTGACACCTCAAACTATTGCTTCTTTGCTAGCTGCTTTGAAACAATTACTGAGTATTGGAGAGTCTTTATCTGCTCGAACGAATTTATAGCAGAAAATTATTGCGTGTTTATGCTGGTTTTGGCCGTTCCTTTTCTTTTCCGAAAAAGAAAGCCACAGAACCCACCAGAAGAGAGCGAGCTGCAACTTGGCTCAACTTTGCCCATATTAACATGATTATCTACGAAGAGAAACTGGAACACAGCCCATACAAATCAAGTACTACGTTTAGGAAGATCTCCACCGAACCAATCATGATTTCTCCAAGAAGGCCAGCAATCAATTGTGCAGCAATCCACTTCAGAGTTTACTTTCCCAACGTACAGTAATGCAAACATGCCAAAAGAAAGAAAGAAAGAAAATAACAGTGTTGCAGATCACCAGAGAGCAAGTCGACTGTGGAAGAGCGGTTCCTACCTGCAGGAGCGAGCGACGAGGCGGAGCGAGTCCGTGGAGAAGCCAGAGCACTTGTCGAGCTTGAGCACCTGCAGCATGTGGCCGCGCGCGCGGACGAGCACGGCGATGTCGTCATCGGTGACGGTCATGCGGCGCAGGTGGACGGCCTTGAGGCACTCGAGCGGCGCGGCGAGCTCGGCGAGCCAGGGTGCGGCGTAGGCACCGAAGTCTTCGGGTATGAGCCCGTACATGGCGGCACGGGGCTTCCCTTGATCGCGAGCGACTCGAGCCGCGGGAAGCGGGCACGGAGGCGGGCGGGCTCGGCGGCGTAGCAGAAGCCGACGGTGACGTGCTTGCGCGTGAGCGCGTCGATGCGGTGCCAGCGGCGGCACACGCGCGAGGCCGCCTCCCTGTCGCGCGGGTCGTCGACGTAGCCGAGCACGAGGTGCAGCGCCTCCTCGGGGACGCCGCCGTAGCCGTTGCTGAGCGCGCGGCTGAGCCGCCGCGGCTCCGGCACCTCGCCGCCCATCGGGTCGGGGACGGATCAGCTACCGCGAGGGGCGGCTCGCCGGAGATCTAGGCCGAGCCCGGCGGGAAGTGATGGCATGGAGATTTTTCGTCCCCTCTGTTTTGCTCTGATTTTTGCGGGTGGGAGAGGACGGGAGAAGGGAATTATTGGAGGGAGAAGGGAGGGGAGGAGCAGACGGTGATTGGAGAGAGCTGCGTTTACTTGGTTCCTGCGCGGATCAGCCGGTAGTGCCGCGCCACGTCAGCGCTCGGGTGGAGGTGATAAATGGCCTTGCCCGCCCGGCACAGCACAGTACCCACTGAGCTGCACTACAAACAACCCACTTGAAAAAGGTTTATGCTGCAGCACAGTAAAACATTTTCCGCTCTCATAAGAGAAAATAACGCTGAACTGGTTCAACCCACCGTCTGTGATTATTTCCCTCTGCAGCACGTACTGTAAAACATTTTCCCTTCTCATATAAAAATTAAGCTGAACTGGTTCAAAAGGTTTATGCTGTGCCCTCTGTCTGTGATTGTTTCAGTCTGCAGCACAGTAAAACATTTTCCGTTCTCATAAGAAAATCACGCTCAACTGTTTCCTTTCATTTCTTACTACTAGTGGGATCTAAACCAAATCCGTGATTCGAGAACACACTTGTAGTCAAGTCATAACGAGGCGTCAAGTTTATTCTTTTTTTTTTTTTTTTTTTGAAGCGCGTCAAGTTTATTCAAGGATGAGAAAGAAGACAAATGAGAAATAGTCCGAGGTCGTCATCTTCAGCAGCCGGTGGATCTGCTCAGCAATACTACTATACAATTACACGATTAGTGGATAAACCCTTCTTTGCTTCTGCAGAGATTGCGCTGTAGTACCACTATCCCCCATAATGGACCCCACTTGCCTGTTGTGTGGTGCCTGACCAGCTACTACTTTAATTTACAGGTGTCTTTTTCAGTGGACCACCGTTGCTAAAAACGCAACAAATAATTTGGAAGAGACCGGTCCGCGAGCTACGAGAAAATTATTATTACGCTGCATTTGTTTATACTGACATGTCTATTACGAAATAACAATTTGTGAAAAGACGCCATAGTAGTATAATACTGCATGATTGCGTTGTCTTTTGCAAACTGTTTCGGTGGCGCCTAACCTGTACTCTACCAAACTTTTGTTTGTGGTTTGATGTAAATAGTGTTTTCCGTGCTGCGTATAAAATTCAGGTTATATGCGCTATACAAACTTTGCCCAATCAAAGTCAAGTTTGTTTCATATTGAAGCAAAGGTGTTTGTATGGCTTGTGCTGTAATATTTACATCAAGCTTAGTGTGTGCACCATGCTCCTTTGAATTGTTCGTATTTGTACATGTGTGCGTGTGGTAGTGCACGTATGTATTGTACTATTTCGTTTCTATTAAAGAAGAAAATATACTACTATTTTCTTTTGCCCCAACACCTCGCTGCACAAGTGGCTTGAAATGCGGCGAAAACAGTTGTTCACATTATGATGCTTGGGAAAATGCGTTGCAAAAAAATTCAAACGGAACTGCAAAACTAGATAGGATCTGTAGAAGTGTTAGGAATTTGTAGGTAGTGCGGGTATCCAGTCAGGTCTGCAGCGTACTCGTACGTGGTTTTCCTTTGTAATACTCGTATGCTCTACGTGGTTTGTTGCAACCGGGCATGGGTGAAGCGAATCCAATCCAATCCACTAGAGGCCGCGTCACTTCTCAGGCGCACCAACCACTTCCCCAGACATGTGGGGCCAGCCTTCTGCTTACGAATCAGGGACCATGGCCGCCATGGCAGCCCACGTGACTCCGCAAAGGGAACGGAGAGGCTGTCCTCAGCTTTCACGCAGTCTGTGCGGCCGACATGTGGGCCATGTTTCTTCGCTAAAGTCAAAATGTCCCCGTTCCTGTACAAGCAACAGAAGGCGCTTTTTGTACAGTCTGTTGGTAAAATCTGAACGAAGGCTGAGCTTGCCCTCGAGAAACGTCAGATTGATCTTGCGGTGCGTAATTCGGACTTCCCAAAAGATCTGACGTTAAATTATCTTCCTTTCTGCGAAGATCTGACTTTGCAACATTTTCCGAATATTCTTTTTGCTCCTTTTCCAATGATGCATATATTTCATCGTCCGGTTACGCAAGCAAATGGAGAATAAATATTCATACGCCGCTGGTACAAAAGGATAGGCACTCGCCCGTAAACATGACTTCACACGATCGCCATCCGCCTACTTGCAGTCCGCAGGAAAGTCTTTTGCTTTTGCACCGTGAACGGACAGATAAGGCTACGGGTACAACGTACTGATCCGCGCGTTTACCCGAATTTTCTTCCTGTCCCGAAAAGGTCCAGTGCAATTACACGAACCACGCACCGCGGCGTTCTCGCTCCCCGTACGTGTCTCACGACCGCTTCGCTATGCTACGGCCTGTTGACGTTCTAGAACCAGAACATGGCGGTACGTGATTCCGGGCTCTGAATAACCCCAACTGACCGTTTCGTAAGGAATTATTAATCCTCCCACCGAGCTGCGCGTCCGTTTCGTAAGGAAGCGATCCAACCGACCATTTCGTAACGATGCAGCTACACTGCAGAGGAGGGGTGAGTACGTCACATGCAAATCGCTACAGTGCAGACAGGTCGTACGATCGCGATGCGTACGTGATTATGTATACAGGCTTTTTTGACTCGGGAAGTTCGGTACACGCAGAGATCGTACGATCGCAATCCTTAACCAATTATATATACAGATTTTTCTCCCTTTAACAAAAAAAATATTCTACTCGGATGATTACTAGTGAGGTGAGTTTGAGAGTTCACAAACCCACGACGGCGCACTTCAACCCTACCTGCACAAGGAGGCAGCGTCGCCGCCCGGCACAGCGTGCATTGGACCGACGCAGCCCATGCTCCGGTGGCTCCGACAGCGACGCATCGACCATTCGAGCGGTCCAAATCGCGGTATTTAACGGCGCTATCGGATTACCCAAGGCATTGATTCCACCGGAACCGATAGGCTCCAGCCTCCAAGCTCAAAGGACCAAGGGCCAAGTTGCTTCGCTAGCTTCCACTCCCGGCACTAAAAAAAGCTTCCACTCCCGGCACTCGCATGTTAGTCTGCTCGCTGCGTTACTCCTCCTGACAGCGGGAGGGGAAGGTGGGAATGGGCCGTATGGTCCTGCTCCTGAGGCCATTTCTGGTGTTTGTATGGCCCGGTGCATGTGACGGGGGGCAGGAGGATGAGAATGAATGCAGCTTTGCGTCAGCCACATACAGAAATAAAGGATCCGAAAAAAAAAGTGGGATGCAACATGAAGTTTCTATGATTTCTCAGGAAGAAGGCTGTTGCATCATGTGCCCTGTGCATAGAAAAAGCATAGTTGCAAATTATTAGTTTACATGTCTTTCATGTTACATCTGTTTGGCAGAACCACCCTTGGGTTAAGATCTCAAGTCATGCAATCATGAGACTATAGATCATTAATGTGAATAAGCGAACTTCTGGCAGATGGGGAAAAAAGAGCACTAACCGACGGATAACCGGTGATAGTTCAGCTTCATTCCAACCCATCGCAAGTAATCCTCTTAATTTGCGTGGAAAAAATTGTACTCCCTCCATTCTTGAAATGATGCCGTTTAAGACATCCAATTGTAGGCTAGTTTTAGCCGTCGAAACGTCAACATGTTGAGAATGAAGGGGTACTTGTAAGAAGCATGAATGAGAGTTCAAATGTTCAATCTATAGAGTATAAGTCGTCAATATTACTGACAAAAAACCAAATGGTGCTTACGTCAAAACATGATGCCATGCCTGTCATGGAGAGCACGAGTTGGTACTAGTAAATGAATACATTTCGTACGTGGCTATTCACACTGCGGCCCAGCAACTCTATTTCAGCCCATGACTAAAAAACTCTATTTCAGCCCAATCCATCATTCGGCACCGCCGTGTGAGGCACCATGTGTCGGCCGAACACGCAAAGCATACATCAATCCAATAGAGGGGGTCCTATTCGCCCACCAAGTGGCAAGATACCATGGACCTGAGAATACCCAGCAAGCACGCAAGGGCAATTTGGTCTCTTGTCATAGAGCAGAAGGGATATGGTTTCCACGCTCCCGCAACGAGAGGCGAGCAAGGAACAACTCCCTGCACGATTTTTTTAGCCATACCAGCAACAGCAGCAGTGCGATTCGCGAGGACTACGTCAAGACTCGAGGAGATGCTTACTCTTCACACCGTTCGGACGTCCTTTCCCTCGCCGCATAGATCCTCCCCGTACCGGCGCGCTCTGCTAGGCAGGACGAAGAGATCTTTCATCTGTGCCAGCAGCTCTGAAGATGCAGAGTCCGGCGAGGAACAGCCGTTCGGTGGCGATAAGCGCCAGCAGGAGGTTCTAGCGAGGATCGCCATGCTTCAGGCTCAGAAGGTCCGCATCACAAACTTCCTGGACGAGCGCTCTGCTTACCTGACCAAGTTTGCCAAGGATGCAGACAGCGAATTCGACCTTATCGGGCAGAACGCTATGAAAGAGCTTGATGCAGTTGGGGATCAGGTGAGCATCTCTTGCAACGAACAGTTGAACAGCCTACTGTTTCCTCACTGTCTGACTCTGATGGAGAATTGAGATGTCACATGTGGCAGATATTGGAGAGGCTCGAGAGCAAGATGCAAGCCTTCGAGGAGACTGCTGAAGTCCAAAGACAAGAGATAGAAATGAATGACAAAGTGTTAGAAGACTTTGAAGAATGGATTGAAAAGGAGAAAAATGAAGGGATGTTCTTCAAAAGCCTTGGTAAGGTTACGCCTAAGAACAAGAAGGAAATCAAGGTGAAGGCTAAGGTGGAAGCACAAAAGGTCAAAGAGATCGCAAAAGAGACCGCAGGGTCAAAAACTCGGATGAACATTTACCTCGGGCTGATGGCAATACTCGGCATTACAATTGTGAATGCTGTATTTGCAACACCTGAGGTTGAGTGGAGGAAGGTCGCTGCTCTGGGTCTGATTTTCATTGGCTTGGTTGCTCAGGTCATCTACGAGCAGGATTTCTCACCACCGAAAGCTGAGAAGACAGGAAAAAAGAAGAATGAAAGAGTGGCAAACATAGCACTAGGGTGTAACCTACACAAACAATGTAAAGTGTATAAAACTAGAATTAATGGATACAACTTTTTATCATGCAAGAAGAAATTATTTAACATATAGCTTGGCCAATAAACCACACAGGTTTCTCAAACCCGAGGTCTGATAAACTCAAGCTGTATTCAATTTCGCACCAATGATATGTTTCAGCAATGACTCAACAACTAAAACATGGTAACTGTGTTACAGTCATGATGCAATAAGAAAAAACTGTTATCAAATTTCATTTGTAGAGACTAATTTTAAAGGAAATATCTCTCTCAACTCAAGACAGAAGAGTGTAAGCAGTAAATATGTATCCATGTATCTAAAACTAACCTTCCACAAACAATGTAAAGGGTATAAAAGTAGAATTAATGGATACAACTTTTTATCATGCAAGAAGAAATTGTCTAACATGTAGCTTGGCTAATAAACCACACAGGCTTCTCAAACCCGAGGTCTGATAAACTCAAGCTGTCTTCAATTTCGCATCAATTATATGTTTCAGCAATGACTCAACGGCCAAAACATGGTAACTGTGTTACAGTCGTGATGCAATTTAAAAAACTGTTATCAAATTTCATTTGAAGAAACTAATTTTACAGGAAACATCTCTCTCAACTCAAGACAGAAGAGTGCAAGCAGCAAATATGTATCCATGTGTTTATAACTTTGTACGCATAAACCAATCATAATATGTTTACAAAATGAAATTCAACAACAACAACAACAACAACAAAGCCTTTAATCCCAAGCAAGTTGGGGTAGGCTTACAAAATGAAATTCACTAAATATAATTAAAAAAATAAAGAAGAATGAAAAAGTTAGAGTCATTTGAACTCAGTAAGCATACCACTGGACGCTGGAAGTATAGGGGTGTACAATGCAACCTTGTGAAGACAAGGACATGGAAGCCATGAACACTCCGAATTATCAGCTTCGCTTCAATCCTTGAACATGATGATCATACAAAAACTTTAAAGATCACTTACAAACTCAAAAAATATCACAAACAAATCAGAAAAGACTGCAAATGAGAATTTTACCGTCAAGAAGAAAGGAATGGAGCTCAATAATTCCATGAATCATATCTGAATAGGGTCATATGAGATTACAGCAGTTACTAAGATATTCCAGGTAACGGCATTCTACCGTCAAGAAGAAAGGGATGAAGCTCAACACCATTAGTGATTCCAAGGGATCATATATGAATAGGCCCATATGTGATTACAGCTCTTACTAATATATTCCAGGTAATGACAGTTGGTACCATACCTGATGCAAGAACCTCATTCAACAAAAGGACACCCTCAGATACTTTATTACAAGAGCATAGACCCTTAATTCTTATATTATATGTAACGATATCTGGCTTCAATCCATCATCCAAAATGGCAGTCCAGAGAGATGTGGCTTTATCAATAGATCTGATCTCATAAAAGCCATCCATTAGTGTGTTATAGGTCACAAGATTTGGGGGACAGTTCTCTTTTCCTTTCATCTCCAAATAAATATGCAAAGCTTCATCTGCTTTACCAACAGAACAAAGTCCATGAATTAAGATATTGTACATCATGACATCTGCCCGAAGACCCTTATCAGAAATTTCATTCCAAATATCAAGGGCAGCATCAATCTTCTTGTCTTGACAAAGACCACGAATCAGTGAGCCATAAGTTCTGATATCTGGTGTAAATCCTTTCCCTTCCATTTCCCTGGTAATGTCAAAAGCATCTTGATACTTTTCAGCCTTACACAGACCATCTATAAGAGTATTGTATGTGATGATGGTTGGAGAACAGCCACTGCCTGCCATTTCACTATAAATTCTAACAGCATCATTGATCTTAGATGCTTGACAGAAACCACTAATTAGTGCATTGTAAACATGAGGATTCGGTTTACAACCATCCTCCACCATTTTCTCATATACCTTAATTGCATCATCTATCCTCCCATCCTTGCAGAACCTATTTATCATGGACGAGTATGAGAACACATCCAATTCTTTCCCACTGATTCGTGCTTCCTCCAAGATTTCAAATGCCTTGTTAACAAAGTCATTCTCACACATACCATGGATAAGTGTCCCAAAAGTCGCCTTGTCAGGGGAGGATGAAGCATCATTTTCCAATTGCACCAACAGCTCCATAGCTTCATCAGCCATACCACTGTCTAGCAGGCCCTTCATCATTATGTTATAAGTTGTTATGTTGCGAATTCCAGAACATCCAGTCAAGTTCCAGAATTTCCAAGCCTCCCCGACTCTACCTGCTTGACAGCACCCCTTAATGAGTGAATTATAGATGGCAACATCAAGAACAAGCCCGGCCTTGACCATTTCTGAGAACACTCGAGCTGCACCATCCACATCCCCACGTCGGCACAAACCATGGATCAATATACCATGGGTAGTAGTATCAGGCTGGTGATTATTCACCACCATCCTGTTCCATACCTCCCCCGCCTCCTTAAACCTACCAAGCTTACACAAGCCATCGAGCATCACTTTGTAAGTCGCATGATTGGGACTAGCACCTGGATCCTTCACCAACTGCTCCCAGACCCTCATAGCTTTGTCGATATCGCCTGTCTTGAAACACCCACTGAGCAATGCATTATAACATACTGCATCAGGCTGCACTCCATAGTTTGGCATTTCGTCGAGCAGGTCGACCGCATCGCCCAAACGGTCGTGTTTCGCAAGCCCTGACATCAAAGTGGAGTAGGTTACTCGGTCGGGAGCTACACCACGGCGACGCAAGGAACCGAAGAGCGCTACTGCACGATCGATGTCCCCACGGGAACATAGGGAGCGCAGCACGATGTTGTAGGTCTGGAGGTTGGGGGCGAGGCGGCGGCCGAAGGCGCCGTGCGAAAAGGAAGAGAAGAAGGCATCCGCGTCGGAGAACCGTCGGGCACGAACGAACGCGTCGAGGAGAGCATTGTGGGAACGAACGCCAGGGTTGCAGCCGAGGAGGGAGGGAAGGTCCCGGAACGCGGCGAGAGCGGCGTCGGGCATGAGTGCTCGGGAGAAGGCCGAGAGGACGACGAGCGCCGCGGACTCGGAGAAGCGCGGGCGGTGGCGCATGCGCGGGAAGAGTCCGAGAAGACGCGGGAGGAGCGACGGGGAGGAGGTGGCGAGGCGGCGGAGGAGGTGGAAGAGGAGCGGCTGCGGAGGTGGGAAGGCCGGGCGGGTGGAGACGAGGAGCTCGAGGTGGGCGAGCGCGGCTGCGGGGTCGGGATCGGACTTGATGAGCTCTACAAGGCGGTGGATAGGAGGCGGCTCCGGATCAGGCGGCGCCGCCGGCATCGCGCAGTTGGGGGCCGGCAGACGGCGGTTTGCGCGGGCGCGCTTGTTCTTTTGAGCGGAGGGGTCCCCGGGGAGGGAGGGTCGACGGCGCCTGTGGGGCTTTAGCCTTTAGGTTGGCTGTCAATCGATCCTCGCCGTGGAGGTGTCATCGGAGGGCCAGATTCTCTCTATCTCTGCCTCACCAAGTCACAAGAAAGCAGATATAACCGAATTGTACGAAACAATGGAAACATGAAAGATGAAATACAATGTGGCGTGTTTTTTACTCTCTAAATCTGTCAGGAGTAAAACGCAGGCATGTCATTGAACAACTCTCATTAATTTTTTAAAGGGAAATGTTATAGAACCAACTCGAATGTCCAATTTTGTTCCGATCGAATGAATATATAACAATCAAATATTTAAAATTTTTAAATGATGGTATCTAATTTCTATCATAGCTTGAGTTATATATGAATACGACAATCGGGTTGGACCTATAGTAGCACTCTTTTCTAAACTTTAAAAAATAACATATGGACATATGGGTACGTTGATATCTTAAAACATTTTTTTACCCTATGCCGCGTGCATTGTCGCGTTTGCAACCACCTACAACCAGATCTATGATCATTTTCCTCGCAATAGGTCTCATATCCACTTACATTTTTGCAAGTTTAACATTCTCGTCCGTAAATCTCTTTTGGAAGACGATTCTCATCCATCCAAATTGATAAACATGTTAGATAATTTTAAATTTTGACCTTGTCCATGTAGGTACGTCGCATCAAGCCAAAATGTGCGTTTCTGCATGGCAAGACGTATGGCGACATACAAGGAATTAGCCAAAAAAATTTGTGCAAGCCAAGCGCGTCAAACAGCCAGGTGTCGCGACAAAAGGAGCCTCGTGCCCATGGGAATATGTAGTTTGAGAGTTTCAATCGAGTTTCCAAATATGGAGAGTCAGTGGCTTTGTTGAGTTGCTATGTTTAGTGACATCATCAAAAAACGGTAGGAGTTTTTCTAATTATGTTTTAATTTTTTGTTTATAAATTTTATTTAGATAATGGTTGAAGATATTTTTAGGTTGTACTTATATAACAGAGTTGCAAAAAAAGGTATTAACAAGTGTATACATTTATGTATTTTGCATTGCATTCTTATCATAATAAAGCAAAATAAATTAATTGAAAATACCCATTCTCAAGTCATCTAAAAATGAAGGCAATGCCCCCAAATAGAATCAAATCATCACAAAAATTGATTGTGATGATTTAAGGGTATTATAAAAATAGAATAAAATCATCAATTTTTTCATATAGTTATCCGAAATTGGTTGTGTCACCTGTAGATACCATACAAAAAATGCTGCTACACGTGGAGGCGCCACAACAAAAACAAAAAATGACATACCAAAGTCCTCTCTCATTCATACTTTTGCCGACGTGGCAGGGTCATCAGCGTCATTTACCATGCCAAGACGAAGCCAGATGCCCGTGCTACAAACGCAAATAAAATCAATCACATCGAAGCAGCAAACATTTGCGTTGCTTAAGATTTGGGGATCTGAAACTGAAATTCCCCTGTAGAAGGCGGAGGACTTGGGCCCTTCCCTGGTCTCCGTCGCACAGCTGCAGGTCTCTCTCCCGAGTCGTGCGCGTCGTTGGTTGGTGGTGCCACGGCCGCCACGCGCGCGCATGTTGGGCGCGGCCGCCTCGCCCGACCCCTCCGATCGGGTGCCCTCGCTTGTCCTCTCCGCCCGTGAGTACTTTTCCTCCATGCCCCTTTCTTCTTTCGCCGTCGTCCTCACGCTCCTTCCTCCCTGTGCTTCATCTATTCGGTCACTTCCATGGTGGAATCGTTTAAATTCTTAGAAACCCTAATATTCATATACTCGATTTTTGCAAAATTATTAGAATCGTTGGCCCACGCTACCCGCGTGAGCGCATGATTGATATCGTGCTCTAGCGGTTCACTCCACCTGCAGATCTGAATTTGTTAGGCGTTGGAGTGTAGTATTACGAAGGGAAAGGTTTGGTTCCGGCGCTCGATTCGGCAGCTGTGTCTCCGCGGAGTTCGCAAATTCGTCGGCGGCTGGGTCTTCCGTACCCTTCCCTCGTCTTCAGGGAATTAATCTGATTTGACGTCCTAGGAATCTCTGGGCCGCTGCTCCATTTGCCCCAGCTGTAGGAATTGCTGGCCCTGTCATCTGGCAACCAACAAGAACAGGCACACTCGTAGGCCAGTCGTAGGTGTTATTGCTGTCTGTCTCCGCCCGTTAACTCACTATGCAGTCTCGGCGGTTTGCACGGCCAGTTTCAGTTCACCATTAATTCCGACACGGAGTTAGTGAACAATTACGTAAGTGACGGAACATCTCCTAGTATGTACGGTACTGGTACTCCTCCATTTTCTTTGTTTTGAACATGGTCTCTCCCTAGGCCAATTCTTCTCCGTACTACCACTTGTCCCAAGTCCTTAACCTCAAGCTCAGTAATTACAGGAATTTTGTTGTATCAAATCTTTATCCTCTATTCCTTTATTCGCAACAACGACACAGAATTTACAGTATGTAATTTTTTATTCGAGCATTTTCAATAGAATATCGATTGAGCTCCACATTTTAGGTGCAAGTAAATGCACCTAGTCTCTACTCTCTACTCTCTAATGTAGGAGTAGTTCTGCTTCTGCTACTGTTGACAAAAGGGCAAGGCGTCCCTTTGATTTGTTTTCTCAGAGACCTACAGTTGAAGCACAGCATATTAAAAAATTAATTTTCTCAATCTAATGTTGTTAAACTTTCTCCTACCAAAATAAAAGAAAAGCAAAAGACGAAGGCGTAGAAATTCATAGATCTGGTGCATTCATCATTTATTATTTGCACGACACAAATGGACTAATTTCACAGACTTTTCAATCTCACTGACAGTGGGACCATCGTGTTTACCCCAACGAATCGCGTCGCTTCACCTCGTTAACCAGAACATTCCCTTTCGAAATTTACAAGCTACAGGTAACAAGCCACAGTCATCCGTCGTCACAGGCGCAGGTGGGGGCAGCAAGCGGCGCACGGCCGGCGACCCCATCACGCCGGCACCAGCAGCCGGCCGCGCGGCTGCGGCTGCAGCTGCGGCCGGCGGTGGGGTTCTAGCTTCGATGGTGGGGATGTACCAGCATCAGCTCCACGACGACCCCTTCGGTGCCCTAAGCAGCGGCCACTGCGGTGACCAGCCACGGCTCGCGGCTGCTGGCGCCTCCTCCTCTCCATCGGTCGTTCTCGCCTCGCCGCTCTCGCAAGTACACGGCGGTGGCGAGCCGGGGCAGCTGTTCGAGGTGGTCGTCCGGGGCGGTGGCGCGGGAGGTGAAAAAGGCAGCAGCGCGGGTGGGGATCTGGAGGCGGTGGTGCGCTGGATGCGGGAGCTCGCCGTGGATCCAGTGGCACCGAGGCCGGTACCAGCAGAAGACAGGGCGAGGAAGAGACAAGTGCGTGCATTGCGGCGCGCGCGCTACCTGAGATGGGAGGACGTGGCGGATGCAGATGAGCTCCCCGCTTCAGGGTAAGTCAGTTCTGGCTAAAGCATTCCTGTTTTATTCAATTTCAAATTGTGGTCTGTTTCTGATTCTTTTTGTACCTATAGTTAAATTTTTTGGTTTTGGCTGGCTTGTAGCTTTGCTTTGCGCTGGTTGTGCAATTGCCTCGGTATTGATGGGGCTAGGAACGCATTTAGGAGTTTGTTACTGTAGATTGTTCTACGAGTATGCCGTACCATTTGGTTTTGGCCTTGGGGGATGGAAGTTGGTGCTGGGACGATGTTCATGACAGGTGTCCTCTGTTCAGAGAATCACTATCAGTGCCCAATAACCTTGTCCTTTTGGAAAGCTGGACGGTAGAAGCAGAAACGCTCCTGCCCGAGAAGGCGGACCTTGACCAGGACCATATAGGTACCTCAGCCTATCCGCCAGGATACTATAAGCCAGGAGAGTTTATAGGATCGGCCATTTGTGGTGTATAAGTGTGGCCTGTCGCAACATGTTTCCAAATGGCAGTGGCGAGAGGAAACACACTAGTTGGAGGGCAGGGCATCCATGGTGGTTCCATCAAAAGGTGTTTGGCAAGATGCCCAATGAGTCCAAGTTCATTTTAGCTGACAGGTGTAACAACTGAAAATACATTAGGCTCCATTACTGTGTGTTCCTTTGCTCTACTTGTGGTTTAATTTACAATTTGTTGCTCATATCCATGAGTGTGTTTTTGTTATGATTATTCTAACATGAAAACCAAACTGTTAAATGGAACCTGGAAGTGGTCCTATGTAAGGTTGTCAGTGACATTTGAGGCTTTATAGGCAATGACTTCAACTGTTATATTTGAGAATTTATAGAGAAGTTGGGGAGAAACAAGAAGGCTACAACTCTTAGGGGAGACATGATTATGGGGCTGATGGGAAATATAGTGTAATGCACAATTGCACATCCAAATTAAGGCATGGACTGGCATATACAACCGTACTGGTCTTTTGGTCTAACCCTATTTATGTAAACTAACTCTACTTTATTATTTTTTTATTGAAATGGGAAAACAGATTTTTTTTCCAATGGTAAAAGTTACCAACAATAGGAATTTATTTTTTTATGGATCACCATATTGGATGCATGTTTGTCACTTGTGCCCCTATCCAAATTAAAGGTGGCAAACAACATACAGTATTGAGGTAAAATAGTGTATTCTTAATCTTTACAACTTCTTAATATGGGGGAATGCGGATAGTTGTAGGCCTAGGGTCATTTGATTGAAGTAGTACCCATTCTTCATGTTCAGATGGAGGCACAGCCTACCAAGGGAAGTCGTACCAAGCACCGACAGATGATAAATCATCACACGTGGATCAATGATCAAATATATAGCGAACGCGCTCGCAGCGTAGTGGTGCATCGTCTGACTGGGACGGCACACGCCCAGGATCGATTCTTGGAAGTCGCATTTATTTGCCCACCTCCCTGTGTATTTTCCAGGCTTCAGTGGGCCCCTTCTTAATACAATGTCAGTAGTAGTATTTATATATTTTCTAATCAGTTATAACTAATTGGGTGGCAAGTTGATCTGATTTTGGTGCCAGATAAGTGTCATGTCTCTGGAAGTAAGGGGGGACAATTTGATAAAGGGGAGCATATGTTAGCTGGTAAAAATACATGAGGATTGCAAATATTTTTTGGTAACCTTTTGTGCTGCTTCTAAATCTGAAAAGTAATGATCATAGAAACTGTTTATCACAGAATACCTAGATCTGCCCTTTTGCTTCTGCAAAAACATTGGTATTTAGGTGGGGACAATTTTCTAACGGGGAGCATATGTTAGCTGGTAAAATTACATGAGGATTTCGAATATTTTGGTAACCTTTTGTGCTTAATTGTATATCTGAGAAGTAATGATTGCGAATTGATAGATTTGTCCTTTTGCTGCTGTGAAAATATTGGTATTTAATTTCTACTGATTTTGTTAATGTGCAAAGCAATAAGGTGACATTAATCTGTTTTCTTAGTAGACTTTAATGGAACATGTTATGCAACATGTCTCAAAGTGCATAGGATCAATGTGTAATCTGAAGCCTGAACATAACAACATACAAGTTTCTGTGGAGTCTAGTCCAATGATTGTGTGCCCCTCGCATAGGGATCATGATGGCAATGAGGAAAAATCTGGCAGGTTCCAGGTCTCGTCCCCGTGATAAGAATTTACCCATACTCTGCCTCGAGCAGACTACGGTACCTGATGGGGTCCCATACTCACTCCTTGGGTGCAGATGGTTAAAAGACACTCATCAATATATCAATCATCAATTCAGCGCCAAGTCTTAGCTAGCACAAGCGTAAAAGAAGGTCGTATAAATGTGTTAATGGTCAAATGCAAATCATTAGGTAGTACTATATCCTGAAAATATATGAATTAATGGATAAGTCTATGGTGAACTAACTGAGTGAGGACAGATTTGGTTTCTCATTAATGTAAACCTTTATTCTTAATAATAAAAAGTTCTTTTCTTTTCTGTTTGTGTGCTTTTTGTTGGGTGATTAATACAAGATCAATGGAATTTATTAACTGCTAGACAAATGTGCAAGTTTGAAAGATTTGGTGTTGCTTCAAAATAGAAATACTCAAGTGCTTGGTACATGTGGAATAATGTTACTCTCTGATATTTTTATCCCGTAACAATTTGCTGTCACCGGTTTGTACATAAGTATTTATACCCTGAGTAATAAGAACACTGTTTATTTCTTCAGACGATGGCATCAGCAAAACCATGTTAAGGGTTACTTTTTAAATTATAAACTAGGGGAGCTAGGTGCTCTTGTATACCTGGTTAACTTGTGTACTCTTCAGTTTGTGTTTTAGAATCACACTTTGATCTCTGATGCAGTGAACTTTGCTTATACTCTAAATATAACTTCAATTTTAATTTTGCAGAAAAGGAAGCACAAAGCTCACAATAATCACTGGGATAACCAAAAAAAGAAAGGATGCATAAATATGCCAACCAGGAAATCAGAAAGGCTAGCTAAGAGAATGAAACTCATGGCATCGTTGCTCTTAACACAACGGAAGAAGATTGGCATAGGTGAGCACTTTCAGGCAGAGGTACCTGACTGGACCGGGCAACCTTCAAGGGGTGAGCTTTCATGTTATAGGAGTGACCCGGAGACATCAAAGTTTCTAGGAACTAGAATTTGGCCACCTGAAGGTGAAGCTTGCAAAGCTGACAATGTAGCTATTGGTCAGGGAAGGCCAGAATCTTGTGATTGCCCCTATCCTGGATCTTACTTCTGCCATCAGTACCACGTAAATGAAGCTAAAGATCAGCTACGGTCTGAACTTGGTCAAGCTTTCACAGAATGGCAGTTTGATTCTATGGGAGAGGAGGTTGCTAAGTTGTGGACTCGTGAGGAACAATTAAAGTTCCATCCACTTGAGCGACTGGTTCCTGTAATGGACCAAAAGACATTTTGGGCCGTTGTCTCAAAAAACTTTGCCTCAAAGCCCAGAAGAGATTTGATAAAGTATTACCTGAATGTGTTCCTGATGAGAAGAGTGTTGAGCCAATGCAGATTGAATCTTCTGGAAATAGACAGTGATGAAGATGAAGTGGAAGAAGAGGAGGATGAAGATCTACCTGACAGCTCCATGTCTTTTCAGAGGTAATGGTTTCTACCTTTCCTCACATGAGACCTAGTGTTTTTTCATAAATGAAATATATATCTTGGATTAATTTTTCTTGTTATTATGAATTGTAAACGTTGAAATTCACTTTTCATCATGTGCTGGTGATTGAGCTATTAGTATAAGAGTAGCATTAGCACTCTTCCTATAAAAGTACCCAAGCATGGTAAAAATAGAATTTTACTGAATTAGTGATTTTTATTTCAGGTCCCCAGACGTCCCGGATGTGAAGAAGGTTTCATGATTCTGCTGACAGCAGTTCTGACATGTGTTTATGCATGTGGCTTCTTTTCCCGTTATGCGAGACACTCATGGCATCAACTTATGCCATTGTTCGAGATGATCAGTTTTATTTGGCAGATTTCCATTAGAGACCTCCATTCACTTAGTTTGAACCATCCTTTGTGATCAGAAACCTAACTGAGTGTCAAATCTTCTTCCATGCCTGATGTCTCTCTCAAGGCAGGCAATCAGTTGTAAGTTGACGCTCATCCGAGCCAAATTATTTCTGTTGTACAGGAAGGACAATGAGGTTCTGAAACAAAGATGGGGAGAGGAAACAAATCAGGGAATATTTTTCTCTCGTGGGTTGATGTGAGGCTTTAACAAAGCCAGTATGCCATCTGATGCTTTAAACAAGCGATCGGCTACACTGTTTACTGTCAGGAGTTTTCCTTCCGTCCTATATTTGTTTTGTACTTTTGTCTAGTTCTTTCAGGCATACATACCCGTACTAGTCTGACTGCTGATTGTGTTTGTTCTTTTAGATGTTTTAGAGTTAACGTGTTCATTTAGCTGATATGCATGCTTTGATTCTGTTCAGCACTTAACATAACCTCTTGAATATCTTAGTTGTGTTTAGAATTTTAGATGCTTTGTATCTTTAAGATCCATTCGCTCAATCTGCATAAGCTGAAACGAAGATGCATCTTTGCTTTTGCTGCTTAGTTGAATTTGTTGACTCGGAATCATATCGCAGTGCACACAAGATGCCTCCTGCAAATGATTCTGTGCCTCGTTCTTTACTTTTTTGTTCTTTATGTTTTTTTCTAAGAAAAAAATCTTCCTTTCCTGTGAAAAATTCGTGCACGTGCTGTTGATGTAGTGTTGTCAATGCTTCGTTCGTAATATCCTTTGGTAAAGCAAAGGAGACTGCATGATGATCCATACACTGTACACCATTATTTCCCCGTCAAGGACCTGGTGGATTTCAGAAGCAGAGGGGAATTCAAATGCGTGGCTCGTTTACAAATGCAGAACGTTCTTCGCATTCTTGGGGGCATCTCTTTCCTCTTTTTTTTTTCTGGACGGTACCTTTGAAAGAGATCACCACCGCTCATACATACTTACCAAAGATGCCACGTCCTCCGACCAACGTGACGCCACGCTTTGGAGGAGCGGGCGGACAGGGCGCCCGCGATCCGGGCGGGCGGCTATGATTAGGCAAAGAAATCGGAAAGGTCCTCTCGCTGGCGTATGATGATTCGATCGGTGCGAAAAGCGGTCTTTGATCATCATAAACCCCGTCATCATGCGCGATTAGGTTCCTCGAGATGCGAGCCCCGAGAATCTGCTGGCGGCTCTCCCTCCGCTGTGGGCGAGCACGCCGCGTGCGTTTCCGCGGTGGCCGTGGCCGGAGTTTCGTTCATTGCACAGCACGGGCGGGTACACGACGGCGGCGGCATCACGAACGTTTGCTACACCACGCTACGCTACTGTCTGTCTTGGCTGGTAACCTGCTACGCGCGGAGGCTTTGTTTGGCTCGTGGCCGTGGCTGGGAAAGAAAAGAGGCGCGATTAAAGCTGCCTCGCCCCGTTGCTTTCTCCAGCGCTTTGGGCAGCTGCCGGTGATTCCCATGCAAATGCTACAAAACCCGCTTTGAGCCCAGGAAAATTGTTTTTCTCGTCTGCTGGGCCCGGTGCCCTGCCAATCTTCGCGAGCTTCGAGGCACGCTGCTGTTTCTCGCGCTCGATCTGAAGCCTGCCTGAACCGTTGTTTTCAATCCGAGGAGTAGTTGTCATGCCAGCCCACATTACCTTGCTCGGCTCGAGTTAAATGCGTGCGGCTCTCGGTCACCTTGGATTCCTCCTGGCTACTGCTACTAGCAGTATCTTCTTCTTTCTTCAAGTCGAGTAGAACAAATGGCATGTCCGGTGCAGGCGCCCAGCTGTAGAATAATGAATGAATTGCTTCCGCACGGTTGGGTGCTGTCGAGCTCTGCAGTAGTATTCGTTACAGTATATAAAAGAAATTTCTACAGGTGCAGACGTCGAGCTGTAGTGCAAGCAGCCTAGTGTTATGTTTTCTGAATTCTCGTCCACAAAAGCAGGAAGCTAAATTTTGTTTAATCGGTACAGTAATGCCCTGATTTTTGCTGCAACCCAGAAGTGTAAAAAATCCTTGATTGCAAACAAAAGCTGTACACTACTTAGAGTAGAGGACTAGAGAGTGAGACAGTGGCAAACCCTGCCCGCCTGCACTGGCTGCGGCAACAACAGCAGCCGCCAGCAATTTTCCTTCCTTTATCAGTCGAGCAGCGCAACCAGGCCCAGGGATGATGCACCATGCCAGAACTACACGCACGTATACTTCCAAATCGCCGAGGCCTACGCGAGGCCATGTCTCTATACACTCTCCTGCTCCGCCTGCTCGCCTGATTGCCTTGTCCCTCCTCCACAATGCACGCACCGGCGCCGGCAACGGCGCGTCGCAGAGGACGTCGTCGGCGTGGAACCAAAAACGCCACGCACGAGATCGCTATCACGCCAAGCCGTCGCTTTGTGATCCTTCCCCGCTCCCACCCTACTGGGGATCCGCGCCGCGTGGAAGTAAGCGTCGGAGCACAAGCGGTGGCGAAAAGGACAGTGATGCCGGTGAGCTTTACAGGGCGAGGCCGAGATGCGGATCGCCCGTCGAAAATCGATCGAGCTCTAATTTTGGTAAAGCGCCTCGTTTTCGTCAGGACCAAGGCCGCGGATCTTTTCTTTGCCCGCTTTGCAGCAGGCTCGCAGTTCGTGCATGCGATGCTAGCGGCTGCTAGCTAGGGACATATGGGTCGATCGGATCCGTCCGTTATACCCGTCCCGCCCGGCGACGGCGAGCTCGGGAAAGCCGAGCGAATCCTTTCGCATGTTGCAGCAATCATGACCCCGGCGTCCTCCCTGCGCTTTCTCGTGCTCGCCCGTCCTTCCCTGTACCAGACCCGCCTGGAGCAGCTGGGTTTTCAAGGTTGCAGGCCTTGCAGTTCTTGCGTTTTCCCTTTTGCGGGAAATGGCGAGGCGGAAAGGCGCTACGGAAAATTGCGGAGGAGCTCCACGGTGCTTGCACTGTATACCGTCCTTTTGTTTTTGCTCTAACTGGCTTCCGTTTGAATGCAGACATTCAGGTCTAGTTTTGTAGGCAATCACAGCACGAGTCCAGTACAATTTCTTGTGTTCTATTTCCACGTCCATGTTGTCTGAACTAGTACTATGCATGGTGAACAATTCTAAAAAAGGCTCCCGGCCGGCCATCACATTCTGAGGTGATGTCGCTCTAGGCAGCACGCCGCTTATACCAAGGGGGCTATGAAAGCGCTCGTTCCTTTTCCAAAAGGGTTGAGAAACCGTGTGGTCTTTTTGAGATGAAGCCATTATCTCGCCGAGAACGATGTGATCAAGTACGAAATGAAGACGACATAATGTGAAATGCCATGGCTCATGAGGTCGCCTGCCACTGTGCTCCGCTGCGTTTGCTTCTGAAATATCTGAACCTCTGATCGGAGGATCAAGTGGAAACAGACATTACCTGATTCTTTAATCAGCTAACCTCCGGGATTGTTTCGGACGCCGTCACTGAAAACCCTCCTCGGAGTCCTCTCAAATTCTTTTCGAGAAGACAGCAACAACCACCACGCCTAAGCATTTCAGTTTGTTTAATCTCACAACCAGACAAGGCGATCAAAGTCTAAGAGAAAACAAGTAAGCAGATACACTTGGATTCCGGCAGGCGCCTCACACATGCGTGGCGACTATTCCCGATCAAAGCGAAAGTGAACAAAAGAGGAGGATGTCCCATGATTTATTATCCACCCTACTAAGCTCGAGAAGGCGACAACTCCGGTCTGCTGTCATGTGCCTAGAGCGCCATAACCAAAACCTGCTAACCTCATAGGTTCTCTCTGGATCTTAAGTAATTCCTTGTGTGCTTCTTTAACCAGCTAGTAGGACAAATCTGAAGTAGAGGGACAGTGTCGCGTTTTATTCCGCTCTGCTTTGGCTGTTGCATTTGCATAGCACGACCGCGAAGTTATTTACCGTTTAGGCCCTGCGCTTTTGAGCCTAAGCTAAGCATGTGGGTATGGGAGCGCGCGGTGAAGTGAACGGAGGAGATGAGAAACGAGAGGATAGAAAGGCAAAGCTGGAAAAAGGCGCAGTTCACATCAAGTCGTCAACAAAAGCTTCTTAGAGATGCTAATGCTTTCCGAATTGCTTTGACTGGATAAGGTGAAATAAGATTATCAACTCCACTGGTGCACCGGAAATTCACAGTGAGGGCCTTGGATGTCGTTAAAGAGTTCAACACACACGTCAAGTCTTTGTGTCACTCATGTCACCTTTTGGGTCCAACGTAAGTCTGTCACCGGCATACTCTGCGCAATGCGATTGTATTTACCGTGAGCAATTCTTTCTATGTAAGTACGAGCATCACATTACACAAAACTGACACCAGTGTTGTAGAAAATGTAGCTACAACGAGCAAATTAAAACAGTGAGTGGTATGTGCAACAAGTAGTTTAACGGTCACTGTTTTTCTTCCCCTGTGGCGAATGACGTGGCACGGTCTTTCGGAGAGGCAGGTGCACCGTGCACGGTGGCAAGACCGACGAATCCCTGTCCCGTAGCGCCATGTAGAGCTGCTGGCCGTTGGTCCAGGCAAAGTGACGTTTTTTACCACACGCGTGCAGATTATGCCGAATAATCGCCTTTAGATCAGGCAAATCCCGATAGGGCGGACAGCCTCGGCAGCACTAGAGATTTACAGAATGTTTGGGGCAGGGGAGAGAGAGGGAGAGCAAAGAAACAGCAAGCCACGAACCCCGAGAAGAGCAAAGCAAAAGGAACTAGAGAGAGGAAGGCACGTCGACGAGAGAGAGAGAGAGAGTGAGACCTCGCCGGGGCCCGTGATCCGCCTTTAACTTTTACTTTCCTCTCTCCTCATTCTTTCACCCCCGCCTTTTACCCTGTCCGATACGCCTCTAAAACGAGCCCCTCGCGCACCGGCACCACCCCCTCCTCCCGCACCAGCACAACACGAGTGCAATGCTGTAACGGTACCAGCAGCCTTCCACAGTGACGTCGGTTCGTGGGGTGTGTGGGGGTGGGGGTGACCGCCGCCGGACGGCAAGGCGATGACGCTGCAGCTCGACCCGCCTGCTCCGCCGCGGCGCTCGGTGTCCACGAGCTGCGACCTGCACCCGGGCGAGACGTTCACGGGCTTCTGCGCCGCGTGCCTGCGCGAGCGCCTCGCCGGGCTCGAGGCCTCCGCCGCCGCGGCCTCCGCGCCGGGCCGCAAGTCCACGTCGGCCATCCGGTCCCTGTTCGCGCGGCCCTTCGCCGCCGCCGCGAGCTCGTCCGGCGCCGCGGCTGCGGAGCCGCCGGACCTCAGGCGGTGCAAGTCGTTCTCGTGCGGCCGCGGCGGGGACGTCCTCGCCACTGCCTCTGCCGCCGCCGCGGCAGCCAGGGCGGACGAGCCGCAGCGCCGGTCGTGCGACGTGCGCGGGCGCAGCACGCTGTGGGCGCTGTTCCACCAGGACGACCGCGACCGCGTGCGCGACGGCACGGCGTTCGGCGCGTTCCCGGCCTCCTCGTCGGCCGCGGCGGCCGCGCTCGCCGCCGACGTCGTCGTGCCGCAGCCGCAGCCACCGTGCGTCGTCCCTGGCGACTTCATGGAGGAGGAGGAGGAGGATATCCCCGTGGTGATGGAGCCCGACGAGATAATCCCGGTGGTGGAGGAGTCGTTTGACGCCATGGACATTTCCGGGGAGATGGAAGAAGACAAAGTCAATGCTGCAGCTCAAGAAGGTAACAAGGCGATGAAGGACCACATGGACGCGGAGGCGGCGAACAAGAAGGCGTCTCCCAAGGACCTGAAGGAGATCGCGGGGAGCTTCTGGGTGGCGGCCTCCGTGTTCAGCAAGAAGTGGCAGAAGTGGCGGCGCAAGCAGAAGCTCAAGAAGGAGGAGGCCGCCGCCGCCACCGTGAGCAAGGCCGCGGCAGCGGCAATGCCGGCCCCGTCGAAGCCTCCGAAGCCGTCGTTCCTCCTCCGCCAGCGCGGCGGCAAGAGGGGGACGGCGCCGCGGAGCTGTTCGGCGGGGCCCGGCGGTCGTGCGACACGGACCCGCGGTTCTCGCTGGACGCCGCGCGCATGTCCGTGGACGACGCGGGGTTCTCGTGGGACGAGCCCCGCGCGTCGTGGGACGGGTACCTGTTCGGCGGCGGCGGGGTCGGCGTCGGGCGCGCGCCGCCGCCGCTGTCCCGCCTGCCGCCCATCCTGTCCGTGATGGAGGACACCCCGGCGGAGATCGTGGAGCGGTCCGACGGGCAGATCCCCGTGGAGGACGACGAGTTCGAGCCGCCCGGTGGGTCCCTCCAGACGCGAGACTACTACCTGGACTCGTCCAGCCGCAGGCGCCGGAGTTTGGAGCGCACGAGTTCCGTTCGCAGGCCGTCGTTCGAGGTGGGGGCCCTGGAGCGGACGAGCTCTGTGCGCAGGCCGTCGTTCGAGGTCACGGACATCCCAATGTCAATGCCGATGGCAGGGAGGCCGGAGTCTCCCATTGGCGGGTCGGAATTCTACCACTTCCACCACGCGGAGGACCTGCTGGACCGCGGGTTCAGCTCCAACTCGCTGATCGAGGACATCTCCGCGAGCCTGGAGGCGGCGCTGTCGGGCCCGGCGAAGAAGAAGCCGCGGCGGTGGAGCAAGGCGTGGAGCCTGTGGGGGCTCATCAACCGCCGGGACGGTGGCAGCCGCCGGAACGGGCCGTCGGACATCGCGGACCGGTCGTTCTCGGAGCCGTGGCCGGACCTGCGCGTGCGCGGGGCCAACCCCAAGATGCAGCGGTGCGGCAGCAACCTGAGCGCGCGCAGCTCCTTCAGCAGCAACAGCGGCGGGCTCGGCAGCTCCAGGCGCAGCTACGTGGACGCGGCCACCGGCAACGTGAGGCGCCGGGAACAGGAGCAGCAGGTGGAGCGGAACCGCGGCGGCGCCGCGGCGGAGGGCAACGGCATGCTGCGGTTCTACCTGACGCCGATGCGGAGCGGCAGCGTGGCGCGGCGCGGGGAGGCGGCAGCAAGGCCGGGCCCGGGCGGCCGCTGACCTCGCAGTCGTTCGCGCGCAGCGTGCTGCGGATGTACTAGGCACATGTTCCGGCTGCATGCACGTGACGGAGGAGGGGAGGGGTGATAGCCATAAATCTTCTTCGTGTATTGTAATCTCTTTTTTTTGTTCTTTCTGTTCATTTGGGGGGGGGTGGTGGATAACACGCAGATCATCTCTTATTTTTCCTCTTAGTACTATTTCCCAATCTATCCATGTCGAATAATCTATCGCTTCTCTAAGTAATCAAATTTGTGAATTGCCAAGTGTTTTGGATGAAGTGGCAGTAGGTAGGAGGACTAAATTTGGAGGGAAACACATTCTAATTCCGGTGACCGTCACATCGGCATCGCTTTGTGTGGAACGCGGGGGCCTAGCTAGCGCCGGTCACGCATTCTTTTGGACCGCAGGCAATTCCTTCCCACCCAACCGAGGAGCGAGGGGAGGAGGAGGGCGGGCAGGCCTTGCCTCACGCGGCGCCGGCACTGCTAGGCTCGGGCCCGTCCACTGCACGTGATTGGTCCTTAAAGGAGGTCGTGCTTGCCGCCGCCTCGGAAACCGTTAAAGCGCATTCCTGCTGGACCGCCACCAAAAGAGAGGAGGAGAGGGCGCTCTCGCCGCCTGCTCATGGGGGGCTCACCGTTGTCGCCTCCTACCCTGCGTTGCCGCGGCCGCGTTCGCGCTTGTTTCTTGTGCCCTTCTCATTCTCAGCAGGGCCGCGTCCTGCTGCCAGCTGGCCTTGGCCTGGCCTTCCGTTGCGCCCACCGGCACTGCCGTCTCTTGTGTTTCTCTGTTGGCTTTGGCTACAGGGGCGCCGTGTGGTGTTCCTGCCAGGCTGCTTCCCACGGAGGTTTTCCCGTCACTCATCCTTCGCCTGACTTCCGGTGACCGTGCGTTCTTGTTGTTCGCACAAACAGCTAATGTGTGTTTCATGTGATCTGCATTTACAGAAAGAATAGGGGTGTTTTCAGGTCTAAAATAATGGTCATTATTTTTTCTCACTAATGACCATTAGTTGGATCTAACGGTATAGATTAAATTTTAGAAGTTAATAACTAATAGCCATTAGTAAGGGTAATATTGTCAAAATAGTATGATTATAATACAAAAATTCATCATAACTAATAAGTTAGTCAATTTTTACATGAATTTGTTATAAAATATTTATTTTAAATTTGATTATTCATTATCATTATTATTGTAATCAAGTTTTAGTGTATTTAACACAAGTTTGTATGATAAAAAATATTAATTCGTTAGTGCAATTACTAAATACCCTTGAACTAATGGTCATTAGTTGAGGAAAAATAATGGCCATTATTTTGGACCTGAAAACCTCTCAAAAAATAACTGGGGAAAATGGTCATTCTGCGGCGGTTAGAACGGTCGGCCTTTTACCCAGTCACTTATTGGGCTCGTAGATGAAATGATTGGCCACACAGAAAACTCTAACATGTTGGATTAAAAATGGGAAACGTTAAGTTGCCCTGGAAGATTCTATCACTCCGACACTGTTACACATGATTAAACTGATTAAGCAATAATCAGCTACAGCACGGCAACGATCAGCCTGGATGGTGGTGAATCATGTCGGAAGCTGGGAAGAAAACGGTCTGCAAAACGCGCCACCGCACCGGTAAACCAAACCATGCGGCAAACCCAGGTTAGCAATGATTGCTAATAGCACAGAAACACTGCTTCGAGTTCTAGCCCGCCGCACCGGTCTGCTGTGACGGCCGGTTAAAAAGGGTGAAAAAATTCCGTCCGCTCACCGGTGAGCGGAATCGCATGATGGCAGCGACAAAGCACGAGACCCAGTAATCGAGCACGGGGGTGGGCGTCAAAGCAAAGCGTGACGGGCCGGACCGGCAGGCGTCGCTTCGCCGGGATCACATCGACGGCACTGCTGTCGACCGTACCCGGTGCCGCGAGCCGGGCGAACATTTTGCCAGACGAGCCTGAGCGCGAACGGGGAGCGGACACGCACCTCCACTGACCGCTGACGGTACCGCGCTGCCACCTCTTTTTGCATCGGCAGCGCGAGCGCGACGCCGCCGGTCATCTCCGTCGCCGGCGCTTTTGACGTGCGTAGCCCCTGCACCCGCATGAAGCTGGCCATGTCGATCCAGGACACACTGGCAGCGCGCACAGCCATGTTCGGTCGTACGAGACGCGACACTGCCGTGGGCTGCATCAGTTCGCTGTCGCCGCTCGGGACTGCGTGCGTTGTACACTGCTACCACTCCTGCGTTGTGCGATCGGAAATTCAACAGGGCCAAATGTTGCCAACTGTGCGTGCCTCTTGGACGGGAACGAACCTGGACCGCGTCGGGTTCTTTCGCGGCGGAAGAACGACGGCGTACGTACGTACGGCCTGTGCAAGGCTGCAGTGAATCTACGGCGTACGTACTTTTTCAGTGCGCGCGCTGTACGCCGCGTTCCGACCAGAGAGCGGACTGTTGTGCCGTGAACCAACCGCGCGCTGCCGGTCCTGTGCCGAGCTGAACATGCATCATGTCATGATGCAACGGTCTGCCAGCTCTACCGATGCCACCCGTGCCCACGGCCACGGCACCACACTGCTTATCGTGCACTCCAACACTGTCCTCCACGCCTTGGACTGTTCCGACCAGCTCGCTCTGGCAGGGAAAACATCGGGACATGGACGCTGTTGCCGCACTGTTGCATGCACACACAGTATCGGCCAGACATAAGGCTGCGGAACCGGGGATTGCCCGCGCGCCGACGAGACACGCAGGCATCTCGGCTGATGAGTGTTGCCATGCGCACAAGCAAGCCGTGTATACATACAAAAATTACTTTGCAGGAGTGCGAGAGTTCTACGTACAAGATCGGCTTCTTGCGTCTCTGCCCACTTTATACGCGTCACATAAGTGACGCATTTCCAGCTTGTTGCGTCTAATTAAAACGCAAAAGGAAAAAAAATTAGGCGGCGGCGCCCACGGTGGCGCCGGCGGCCAGCCTCGACGAGCCGTAGAGCGTCTCCTCGAACCGGATGATCTCGTTCTTGGACCCGTACGCCACCTGCGTGCGCTCGTCGAGCTCGTTGATCACCTTGTCCAGCACCGACTGCTTCCCGTCGCTGCTGTGCCCGCCGGCCTTCTCGATCAGCAGGCCCAGCGGCGCCACCTCGAACAGCAGCCGCAGCTTGGCCTTGGCCGACGCCGACGTCACGTTCGTGAAGATGCCCTTCTCCTTCACTATGATCTGCGTCATCATGCACATACGGCCACGTAAGTTTCTGTGTGCCCGAGGGAAATGACCGAAAGTGAAGTTTGCGCACTGTGCGGAAATGCTGTGTGTTGGCGCGGCCTTGCGTAAAGCAGGCGCTGGTACAAACTCAACAGACGCTGGTACAAACTCAACAGACGCTGGCATGGGGCGGCTTGCAGTAACAACACTACAGTTGCGCACACATGCCGGCAGCACCGAACCAATTTCTTGTTCACAAAAGTTTGCTTTGCCTTCTCTCAGGAATTGTCACTTTGTTTGGTTTGAAAATTGTGGGATTGACGTGATACATTGATCGGCACAAAAACAAATTCCTTTGTTCTCAAAAGTTTGCATTGCCTTCTCTCTGAAGAATTGTCACTTTGGTTTGGAAAATATGAAATTGACATGGCATAGATTGAGCATGGCACTATTCAGTTTTGGAACATGTACCCCTGATGATGCGCACAGAAGTACTATCATGGCGTTTTGGACTTTCAGTGTGGTCTCGAGTAAAGGAAACAGAATTAACTTGTTTTTATGCACCGTATTATATTGTTTAAAGTCATCAGTTTTCTTTTTGGGGTTCTGAAGATGTGAAAAACTGAATACGAATTTAGAGCAGAGTTGTTGATTTATGTACCTGGTTGACATCAGGAACCATGCCTCCAGTGTAACGCAGCGTGTACTTCTCCTTGACGTAGTAGTTGATGAGCTGCGCGAGGTTACATTTTCCGGTAGTCAGTATAGTAGATTGTGACGAACCATCTTCTGCTACACGACCAGTCATATAATAGAGAAGAATAACAGCTACTGCTAAAGGAGCAGGGGAGTACCTTGTCGTATTCAGGGTTGTCGAATGTTGCCCTCAGATTACCAGGAGAGAACATCTTCCCTTCCCCAATGGACGTGGTGTCCTTAACATGCTGCCATTTACCTGCAACGTTTTTCAGGATTTCGCTTACATCACAAAAACTGTCTCTCTGCAAGTCTCTACACTGTTTGCAGATTCAAGCGCACCTTCGTCGAGGAGGAGGAACTCGTGTGTCCCAGGGCAGTCCTTGAGGGCAATGACGTAAGTCGTGCGAGGGCCGTAGATGCCCATGGCGGCAGCGACCTGGTCGCCGCCGGTGACTCCTGTCAGCTTGTCGCCGGGCCAGACACCGAAGATGGTACCGACGGTGAAGTTGGTGTCGACGATGCTGGAACCGTCAAGGGGGTCGAATGCCACGCTGAAACCACCTGTGGGATACATGTAGAAAAAATCAGCCCATCTGAATTTCTCCGCCGTTTGTGCAGTAGCAGTAAATGAAGTGCAATCGAACATGTCGCGGTCGGCGGTTGGATCGCTACGTTGATCCCTAAGGTAGCACATAAAAATTCAAGAAGGCATCATGCCAATTTCAATTTGCACGACATAAAGATGTTGATTCACAGTTCCATTTGTACAGAGTGGTCTGAAGATGCAGAAGGGAACATGCTTGTTCAGTAATAGTAGTAGCACGGAACACTGCACTGCAACTCTACTTAGGCACATAAAAGGCACATGAGTAGTTCATTCTTCTGTTCTTGTTTGTTTTTAAAAAATATATATAAGAGAATGTTCATATTGCAATCCCGAATCTCTGGTTTATGTACAGAGAAGAGAAGAAATGGCGGCACCTTCAACTGGGCCACCCATGTCTTGAAGCGTCGGGACTTCCTCGGAGCACGCATACTTGCAGACGTGGGAGTATTCCAGAGCCTGCGTACAGAGACATTTACATGAGTGAATTGGCAAGGCGCTGTGCGAGACATCCACAAATAGGGAGGAGTCTTTTCGCACATCGAAGAGGAGCTTGTTGGCGAGCATGTCGACGGCGAGCTGCTCGTCGCCGAAGGAGTTGACGCACGCCGTGCCGCCGCAGGACGCCGTCCTGACCTTGAACGCGATCGTCCTCAGCGCCTCGCCCATGCAGGTCAGCAGCCTGATCAGGTTCTTGTCCGGCGTCGCCTTGGTCAGGAACTCCTCCTGGCACAAGCACACACGGCGAGGTCAGTCTAGCATATGGCAGCACGATGCACGCTGCAACTTATACTGACGAGACGATGCACGCACCAGGCTGTCCCCGATCTCGCAGCGAGCGCTGAGCGCCGCGCGGCTGGCGGCCTTGGACTGCCTCCCGGCGACGGGCCTCGCCGTGTTCACCCGCACCGACTCGCCGTAGAACGTGGTGGGCGGCCTGGACGCCTGCCGCACGCGACAACAGCCATCACCGTCAGAAGCGAAATCGTGAGCTTCTCCGTTTCCATATGCCGACGAGCTGCCACTTAATGCTACTGAACCGCGACAATTTTTCTGGTTAAAGCGAAGGCTCACGTACCTTTGGCCTGTACGACTGCGAGAAGGACATGGCCGCGCAGTACGCCGGGGAGCGCGTGGCGCCGGCCCTGCTGCCGGCATAGCTCGCCGCCGCGACGGTCTCCATTGTTCGGGGAATGTGGTGGCCTCGCGATCAGGGCCTCCACGTTCGGGGACTATGAAGTTGTTAAGCTGCAACTGGCACGGCTTGATCGGGGAGGAATGGATCACACGGAGGATGCACGTCTGGACGAGATGAGCCGGGCGCGCTGGAGTGGATAGCGCGGGGGCGCTGCGCTGCGGTGCACGTCGGCCGTTCGTGGCTTTGTGTGGCCCTGCGGGGACGAGCGCCTGGATCGGTTTCGCTGTCGCTGTTCGCTGATTCTGTTCCGGGTCAAGGCGCCAAGGAAAGCTCCACGACTTTTGTGGTCTCATTCGTGTACGACACTGTTGTCTCATACAAGATTCAGTTCACAAGGCTGCACTCAGCTACTGTACGGAAGTGTTTGTCCGGCACGGGATTCATTTCTATACAACGGTGCTTTCAGCTAAGTGTAATGGCACATCCTCACTATGAGGTGCTACTACTAACCAGCAGCGGCGTCGGCAAGGATGTATAGTGTGCTTTTCTTCGAGTAATGGGAGGACAGGAATTTTGAAGGTCACAGTGGCGATAAAAAAAATCATATAATTTCAAATCTTTTGAATGGTTGGGCCTTGCAGAGACAAACAATCTCCTATAATTCATTGAAGCCCAAACGTTGTCTGGACTACAGCCCAGTTAAGCACGACCATCGATATTGATGATGATGCACATGTTGCACATAACATCGATCTCATAAAGCGGGGCGGGGCAGAGGGCTGCATTCGTATGAAAAAACAACATTGATCCGATCGCGCAGTAAAATCTTGGCTTGCAGAGAAATTCAGTAGTACATATATTGAAATTACGAAAAGTGACACACACCTAATGAAATTTCAGAACCCACGAAATAGGCAGAGTTCAGAATTCGCAAACAAAAAAAGGACGTTCAGGTGCATCTTCTCTATGTATAAAGAAAACAGCACGGCAAGGATCAGACACGAGCATCCTCTACTTTGATGCAGAAATCCGGCCCGGGCGGCGGGGCACCGCCGTCCACCCAGAGCATTATGTCGATCTCGTCGTCGTCCTTGAGCCCGACCTCGTCCGGCGTCTGGCCGGGCCGGATGTAGCAGCCGCTCGAGTCCAGGAGCACCACGGCTTTGGGGTCGACCGAGTTCTTGCCGCAGTAGAGGTCCATGAGCTTCTGCAGCGTAACGTCGCGCCTGATGCGGTAGGTGGCGGGGGCGCGGTCTGACTGAGCAACGTGACGCTGAGGAGGGTGTTGCCCCCGTCGCCTCGGTCTCGGCTTCGGTCTTCACGGCCGCCGACGTGATGTGATCGTCGACGATGATGACGACGAAGACAATGACGACATCCTGCTCCCTCGATCTCGTCTCTTTCGGAGAAAATCGATTGCTTCTGTGCAGATCTTATAGCCGTAACCTTCCAAATCAATTTATGACGAGACTACGTGGAGTAAAGATCGGAGCCGTTGCTCCACTTCCCTTTTTTAAGGATCGAGCCGTTGCTCCACTAAACCCAACAAAAAAGTTGCCTTAGTGGACCGGCCCGATGTATTCACAAGGCCCAACCGTGTCCAATCAGCCATGGGCCTTATTGTTATCCTGCAAGCCCACTTGCCTTATGGGACCACCACCACCAGCCACCTGACCAGCGCGGACCAAACCAGACCAGGCCACCACGATGCTACGCCTCCAAAATCAGGTCCTTGCCTCCCTCCGCGCCGGCGTCGCCTTCCCCCTCCCCACCTCCTTCCTCCTCCGCCGCCTCCTCTGTACCGACACATCACCTGCCCAGTTCGTGTCCGAGAGCTACCTCGTCTCGACCTGCGGCCTCACGCCAACGCAAGCCCGCAAAGCCTCGAGATCCCTCGCCAAGCTCGCGACCCCATATCGGGTCGACGCCGCCGGCGACCTCGACCTCTCCAAATCCGATGCCGCATCAACCATCTCCCGGAGCGCGCGTATCTTCTGCTCCGAAGTGGATAAGACCCTCGCCCCATGTGTCTCCCAGCTCCGCAACATGGGACTCTCCACTACCGAGATCGCTCGCCTCGTGCCCCTCGTCCCCGCCGTCTTCGTCAGCCCCAAGCACGTATCCTGCCTCTCCTTCTACATGTCCTTTATGGGCTCGTTCGACAGGGTGCTCAAGGCAATCAAGAGGAACAACTCCCTACTCGGCTGTAGCATCGAGGACGTGGTGATCCCAAACTTCGAGTTGCTGCGCCAGTGCAGCCTAAGTGATCGAGATATTGCCCAGGTGCTGGTCTTGGTCCCGCGGCTGATCGCTGGGTCCCAGGAGCGTCTTGAGGACATCATACTGCGCGCCGAGGGGCTTGGCGTGCCCCGGTGCACACCAATGTTCCGGCACGCCCTTGTCACGGCGTACTCTGCCCGGCGGGAGACCCTCACGGCCAAGTTGGAGCTGCTGAGGTCACTCGGCCTGTCCAGCGGTCAGTTGGCAATGGCTGTGGCCAAGCTGCCATCAATACTGAATCTCTCGGAGGATCGGCTGCGGCGTGCCATGGATTTCCTCACCAAGGAGGCTGGAATGGATATGGAGGTCATCGCACGGTCACCGGTGTTGCTCAAGTTCAGCATCGAGGGGAGGCTCGCGCCCCGGCTCAAGGTGCTGAAGCTTCTACAGGAGAAGGAGGGGTTACCTTGTACCAATTGGGCTTTCTACAGCGCGGTCTGCTTGAGTGATGAGCGGTTTTGCAGTAAATTCGTGCGTCCCCATGAGAAGAACATCCCCTCCCTTACTACTGTGTAATCTGCTGCTCAAGCTCAACGGGGCAAAGGGATGGCCGGAACTGCTACATCCTGAGAGGAGCTCCGGCTGGAGGTGGAGCAGGATTTAAATGAGCATTTAGAGGGGAAATGTGAAAGATGATTTTCGTGCTTTCCAGAGGGTATTTGTGTATTAATCTGCACAAGTATTAATTTATGTTGTGCAACTGTAGTGCAATGCTATTTTGCTGATAGGCTCATTTGTCTAATGTGGATGTAAGACACTGCTTTTTTACTCATGTCTAACAGACCAGATTTCAGTTCCAGAACGTGTGCCCATGAGTTTGTTTGTCAAGAACCGGTGGCCATTGCAATCTAATCTAGACTGTGCTCCTAGTAAGTCGTTGCTTTTTCCTTGATTGCAGCTTGCATGCTGCCATCAGATCATCGTGATAAGTTTGTGCTTCCGGCCATATGCAAACCTTGAAAAAGGCCGAATACTTTTTCCATTACCCAAAGAAAAAGAAGACTCGATTATATTCCAGAAAAAAGGGGGTAAGTTTCCCAAGTTCTCGCATCTTGTTTTTGTATGGTAACTGTGAGCGCCAGGTGCTAGATTTGACCGCAGGTTCTCTAAAGCAATAATCCTCATGAGCCCTTTTGTGAAGTACAATCTTTGATGATAGATTGATAGTATAGTCTATAGTGACATCATTTAAATGTTGGGAACACTGCCTGGTTCCGAAACATTAGGCCTCAACAAAAATTGAGTAACTACAGCTGGCCCTAATGAACTCCCTTTTCACCTGTTTCTTTCTCTGCTTTAACAGAGCCTGGGACATTATCAATTATGTTAATCAAAATGGGCACATGACATAAATCAGGGAGAGAACCACTCATAATGTCTTACAGTCTTAGGTGCCAACGGACAAACATACTATAGAAATTAGGGAATTTCTCTATATGGCTACATCTTCTGATCTTCTCTCCACATCTTGAGAGTCATGCTATAGAAATAATTGTTCTAAGGACGTCAAAACATTATGACAATAACTTCAGCACTTTTATTCTAACAATCTTGCGCCAGTGACAAGATAAAGGCAACATCATCGATGGAGAATAAGGTACTAATATGCTTCAATGTTAATGAAAAGTTCTTTTTCACACAAAAAAATCTCGCGCCAGCGAAAAATAACTTCAGTTTTAACACAGATTGCGCTACGGGCGACTCCAGGATGAAAAATGGTGCTGTTAGTTGGGCCGGGGGCCCCGTTGAGCCCTGACAAGCCCACTTGGACATCGCTGACAAAATGACAACTGACAACAGAAACAAATCAGGCCCATACACGTGACACGTCACTCCACCAACCCCACGGTTCAGCAGAATCATCACTTCCACTCCGCCTGCCGCCCCCTTCTCCTCGCAACTCTGCGACGGAGAAGACAGGCGATGACGTCTTCCGGCCAACTGCTCCCCTTGACCCGCCCGCCTCTGCTCCCTCCCGCTCCTCGCCTCCTCTCCCGCCGCCACCGTATTCTTCCCCCCGCCCACGCCCACCCCCTACTTCGCCTCCATGGAGGTCCCACCGCCTTCAACCGGTCGCACCTCTCCAGCTGTTCCGTACTACGGTCAGGTCCTCTGCCGCTCCCGCGCCTCCCAGGGCTTCGTCCTCCGGAGGGGGAGAGGCTCTGGCGGCGGCAACGGCGGTAGAGTTTGTGACGTCTGAGAGGGTGAAGGTGGCGGCGATGCTGGCGCTGGCCCTCGCGCTCTGCAACGCTGACCGCGTCGTCATGTCCGTCGCCATCGTCCCCCTATCCCAGGCGTACGGATGGACTCCCTCATTCGCCGGCGTGGTGCAGGTCCTCATTTTCACCTAATTCTTTTCTCTTGGCTGCCCCACTGACTACTCTTACCGAACTGTTTTTACAGCGTTACATTCTACTTGCAATTAAGGATTGACAATGTGATCGTAGAACTCTTCAATGGAGCATTTAATTTAAAAATGAAAGCATATACTAGCATGTCTGGTCAACAATGGCACATTTGGTTCAAAAGCATTGAAATGTCACATTCCCTTTTCCTTTCGTTTCTTCAGTCATAAAATACTGCTTGCTTAATTTCTTCACTCAGCCTGCTGTGGCACAATATAAAAACTGCATGCACTGTTATTAATGAATTGTGCAACTTCCTTGAACAATATATTGACACCATTGCGTTCTTGGCTCACCAAACAGTCATCCTTCCTTTGGGGATATCTTATGTCACCGATAATTGGCGGAGCGCTAGTTGACTACTATGGTGGAAAGCGAGTCATGGCTTACGGTGTAGCTTTATGGTCCTTGGCAACATTCCTGTCTCCATGGGCAGCTGGTCGCTCTATCTGGTTGTTTCTATTTACTAGAATTTTGCTGGGCATTGCAGAAGGAGTTGCACTTCCAAGCATGAACAATATGGTGTCAAGGTATCCTTTGCAATTCTTCCCCCCTGGTTTAGTTATGTTCATCTCCACGTTTTTGCACACGCTTTTCCCTTGCAATAGTTATATTCATTCATCTCCACGCCCACGAGGTTTTGTGCACAATGTATTGTTATTTGTTTGGTGGCATCATTTCTGTTAAGATTTATGAAGCTGTTTGCATTGAACCTTTTCTTACAGGTGGTTTCCTCTGACAGAGCGATCTAGTGCTGTGGGTATTGCAATGGCCGGCTTTCAGCTTGGCAACACCATTGGGTTACTTCTTTCCCCAATTATCATGTCACGAATAGGAATTTTCGGACCTTTTTTGATATTTGGATTATTTGGATTTCTGTGGGTGTTGGTGTGGATACCGGCAATATCTGGCACACCTAGTGAACATGCGCAGATATCAGCATATGAACTGAAATATATAACCAAGGGTCAAAAATCGGTGAAACCTCAATCTGGAAGTGAAAAACCAAAAAGGGTTCCTCCTTTCAGTAAATTACTTTCCAAATGGCCGACATGGGCTTTGATTTCTGCAAATGCCATGCATAGCTGGGTAATTTCTACAACTATCTAGTTTTCATGAACTATTTGTAAGATCGTTCCATACAAAGAACTCCATCTAGGTATAATATCTTGAGTATCATGATCTTTTTCAGGGTTATTTTGTCATCCTCTCATGGATGCCAGTCTATTTCAAAACAGTAAGTCTTCATTTGGGTTCACTGTTCTTGTACGGATAATTTCTGATACACTAATAACCTGGGTTTGCTTTTGGTGATCAGATATACCATGTCAATTTGAGGGAAGCTGCATGGTTCAGTGCACTCCCTTGGGTCATGATGGCAGTTTTAGGATATGTAGCTGGTGTTGTGTCAGACACACTTATCAGAAATGGTACAAGCATTACTTTGACACGGAAGATAATGCAGGTGTGTTGCTTGAATGACTGCGTTGAAAAGTAACAGAGCAAAACAGTCAGGAAAATTGTACTTCCTCCATTCTTTATTGTCGTTAGGACAAGAGTTTTAGTTCATAATTGAACTAGAGTTGTCTTAATGACAACAATTTAAGAATGGAGAGAGTATTTTATCGTATTCAGTTTTATGATCTTGAATGCACACCCATATTCTTACCAAATATGCAGTATTTACATGAGCATTTCCATTCTATATTCTCCAATGTTACTTTCTTTTCCCCCTATTGTTTGAAGTGTATATGTTAACTACTTGAATTTAAAACTAATCCTTTGACCTTTTGAATTTTCTTCCTTCAGTCAATTGGCTTTCTGGGTCCTGGTATCGCTCTACTTGGTCTGAATGCAGCGAAAAGTCCCATAACTGCTTCGGCTTGGCTTACAGTTGCTGTTGGTTTGAAATCCTTTGGTCACTCAGGTTTCTTAGTCAATTTACAGGTATTTAAACTTTATACCTAAGTTTAGTGATGGAACTCGGATTTTTCACAATTTGATTCTTTTACCGTTTGATACATAATATTCTTTTAATATTTTTCAGGAGATTGCGCCGCAATATGCTGGAGTGCTACATGGTACTAAAAATATCCTTTCCTTGATTTAATTCTATATTTTCAATTTTCCTGCTTCATTCGCTTTAATCGATGATTCTGCTATGACAGGAATGTCAAATACAGCCGGAACGTTTGCTGCCATTTTAGGAACTGTTGGAGCAGGGTTTTTTGTTGATCGGATGGGTTCTTTCCGTGGATTTTTGATATTAACGTCACTTCTATACTTCAGCAGTGCTCTTTTCTGGGATATATTTGCTACTGGAGAGCGCGTTGATTTTGACAGCACCGGCTAAGACCTTAGCAAAACTGCAATTAATATCCTTAAACACAAAATGATAGTTGAGGAGTTGTTGTGCCATCCTCTCTGGGAAACGATCAGAGAGATCTACACAACTAACGACAAAGTGCTTTAGCCTGGCATATATATCACTGTGTTTTAGCTTCTTAGATTCTGCAGTGAATTGCCTTATCTTGGATGTAGAATTCAGTGATGGACAAAAACAATGCTTTGAAGAAGAACAATGATATATGAGGGTCAGATGGGATATGAATGTTACAAGTCAATGAAATCTGAAACATCATGGAGGAAATGGCTGGATTTTAGCACCTACCAAGCATGGCTCCAAAATTATTAGAGAATTGAAGATTTGCAGACCAGTTGGAATTTTGGAGCCTCGTAGATCAGCATGGGTTAATAGAACAACACATTTTTGAAGCTCAGGGAACTTTGCAGGTATAAATGCCATGAAAAATATGTGGTGTCCTCATGAATCATAATGGCCTGTGTTCTATTTACTAGTTATATCGTCTCTTTTTTTAAGTGTAAAATGTACGTGGGAAGAGAAGACTCATTGAAAGGGTTATGTACATTTGATGGAAAGTTGTAAAATATTCCAAATTGTAAAAAGTTGACCAGTACTGAGGATGTCAGGTCAGCACGCATCGATGCTACTGCAAACTGCTGTTATTTACAATAAAATGTCATTACAAGCTCTCCATTGATGCCAAATGTGTTTTGAGCCGTCCAGAAATTGTTATCTTAGTGATAGTGGATCCAAATACACGATAGGCAGGTGACATGGAATAAAAACGAAAGGTGATTCTTGGTGTTGTCCTTGGATCAGCAAATTCCGAGCAAAATGAAGGGTGACTTCCCAACTGCAGTAGCGTAAGACATCATGCAACTAAGTCATCCTATTAATGGCCTCAGAATCTCAATAAATCTGTGATATCAAGAAGAAAACGCTCCACAGTACACTTTTCTCTCTGGTACAACCGAATTGTGAAACTTAGTCATGAACAAAAACAAAGGAACTAAGAACTTTGGACCGTACCTACTCTGGCACCCCCGCCAAATATATTATGTGAACGATAGCTGTCATACATAAATATAATCAAATACTCTTTGGGACTAACTTCACTGGCTTGACTTGAAACCCAAATCAACATCCTTCAACCATAATAAAGATGTAAGTGCGTGGTCAAATTTGAATCAGTCCATTGCCTCTTAGCGTACAAAAAGCCCAAAACCAGAAGAACATGGTCCCCGATTATGTAAGAATTCAAGCATCTTCAAAACTCATCAGTTATGCAAGCAGCACGCAATCGGCCATCCACCACCGCCCATGGTGATTTCTCTAGCTTCAACCATGAGTTTCAGTCAGACCTTGGGTTCTCTACGACTTCCACATACATACCTCCCTCTCGTACGGTCAACAAGAAGGCCAGGAGCTCAAGATCATTCTGGGAAGCAGCGGGTGCAATCGTAGGGTCATGCACAAACTGTTTTCCTCCTCGTAGATCCAAAATCAAGGAAGGGTACGGGAATCCACAAACCGATGGCCATGACGTGTCTATTAGTGCCAGTAAGCTCACCTTCCTTTCTTCCTTCATCCATCATGTAGATGCTGATTTGTTAGTGACGACCTGCGTGCACAATTATCTTTTGGTTATCAGACATAAACTGCGTCCCTTAAAGATTTTTGTGTATAAATGGCTATGAATCAACATGATAAAACTGGTTTCAGTCCATCATTCAGTGCAAAACTGCAGCATAAAACAATAGGATTCAATCCTTATCAAGATTGTTACTTCTGGTTTCAATCAAGGTTGATGGTTTACTTGATCTTTCAACAAATCAGACCTGAAGTTTATCAGGGTTCCAGATCAATGTTCTGGATTTTTCACTAACAAATTTCTCTAATTTTTTACATGAGTTTATGGCAATTAAAATTCCTTAAACTTTGCATTATTGTTGTGTTAATGATTGAATTGACTTGTGTTGAACAATCATGACCCTTCCATTCAACTTCAACACAAAACTCACCAACCAGCACATAGAGTTTCTCAATCATGAATGTTGCGTCAGCATGTGTGCTTAATTGATTCAGTTATTCAAGAAAAAACCTGTATGAAACTGCAAATAAGATACTGAAGTTTTTCTATTTTTCTGCAGTCTCAAGGATTTCATCAACGAGCAGTGTCAGCACTAACACGCCTAAACAGATTGGTGATACTGGCCAAAAGAAATTGTGGCAGGAACAGTTCACATTCCATGATGTTTGCATTGCCACTTCAAACTTCAGCGAGGAAAACAAAATTGGTTTAGGGAATTTCGGCACTGTGTATAAGGGAGGCTTAAGGATGGATCCATCATAGCTGTAAAGAGGGCCACTAAGGTTTGTAGGTGAATTGCTTATAAATACATTAAAAAGCATGTGTCTTTGCTAAAAATTATTTTGATAGTTATATCGATGAAATTTTCATGCAACATTTGCAATTGGCAGAACATGTACGACAACAAGCTATCTGCAGAGTTTAGAAGTGAAATCCAGACATTGTCAAAAGTTGAACATTTGAACTTGGTAAAGTTTCTTGGGTACTTGGAGCACGAGGATGAGCGCCTTATTCTGGTTGAGTATGTCAGTAATGGAACACTTCGCCAACACTTGGATGGTAGGTCAAATGTGTGCAGTTAGCACCTTAAATTCGTTCAATATTGTTGCTTTGTTGAAATTCTTATAGAACTCAACAATTTTACAAGAAAAGGTAGCAAAATTGGATGAAATTTAACGGGTATAAGTAAAGGCCACAAAATGCGCTGGTAAGCTGCTTGATGCTAATGCGCTAGACAAGTTTGAAATATTTTCTATGTATTTTGTACATGTCAGACTAAGTATCTGAATTGCTTATGGTCATTTTTCATCAGTGTTCATCATGTTAATCTGTATTTTGACTTGAATTACATTGTAGGATAGTGCTGTGTATCATAATTTTCCATTGCATTGAAGTAACTAGAGGCACGTTTTGCAACTATGTAGGATCAAGAGGACAACCATTGGAATTCTCACACCGTCTCAACATTGCTATTGACATAGTTCATGCCATCGCCTACTTACATGGGTACACAGGTACAGACTGTTGTTTCTGCTTACATTGAAACTCACAGCCGAAAACTGCATTCAACATGACAAAACTGAATCACCCCCCAATACAATCAGTAAATTTGATAACCCACGCAATTTACCTGTTTGTTCACTTCCAATTAAAAGAATTCTACTATGTTGGCATGCATAAAGATATGGAATTTAATTTTGCAATGTAATTATGAGCACTTATGACCTCCCCTAGGATATGCAATGTGCACATAACAAGCATATATTAGATCATATTTGGCACAAGAGAACCCATAGTCGAAGCCTGAATGCTTATTCATCAGTTCCCTATATGCCAGGTGACAAAGTCACCATCACAGCACATTCTTGAGCAGAACTTTGTCTGACACCCATTGGGTTTCTCTTTTGACATCTACAATGGATACCAAATTTTCAGCATCCTAATGCCTGACAGAGACTTCCCTACAATGGGCATATGCAGACCACCCCATCATCCACCGCGACATCAAGTCGTCCAACATTCTCCTAACAGATCACCTCCGAGCAAAGGTTGCCGATTTCGGGTTCGCACGCCTAGCCCCCGAGAACCCTGAAGTGACCCACGTTTCGACGCTAGTGAAGGGGACAGCGGGATACGTGGACCCCGAGTACATGCGCACGAACCAGCTTACCGACCGCAGCGACGTCTACTCCTTCGGCGTCCTCCTCGTCGAGCTCGTCACCGGCCGACGCCCTATCGAGCGCGGCCGCGGCCGCCACCAACGCCTCACCACCCAATGGGTAAAGCAAAGCACACTCTAAGTAGAACTGGCGTTTTTACGACATTGAAATGTACTGCGCGTACGGTGTTCGACGAAATTACCTTGCCTGCGCAGGCGCTGCGGAAGTGCAGGGAGGGCGACGCGGTGGTGGCGATGGACCCTCGGATGCGGCGGAGCAGCGCGGTGGTGGCGGCTGTGGAGAAGGTGATGGCGCTGGCGGCCGAGTGCATGGCCCCGGATCGCGCGGCGCGGCCGGCCATGCGGCGGTGCGCCGAGGTGCTCTGGTCCGTGAGGCGCGACTTCCAGCAGGACCAGCAACGCGCGGCGGCGGCCGCGGCAGCGAGCGCAGGAGCGAGGCAGCACGATGGCTCCACCTACGCACCGCCCTCCGGGATGAACTTGAGGTAGGCGAGGTACTTGTTTGATGCGTTCCCGCACGAAGCTGACGATAAAACGAGGGGAATGCAGTGGACTTGGTTAAAAAAATAATTTATTTCGTGTTTGAAATTTGAAGAGCATAGATTGTCTTCAAATGAAAAATAGCATTGTAGCCGCCGTAAAATGTACTGTAGAAGCGTTTTTGTTAGCTTCAGTACTGTTCAGTTTGTAATATTTTGATTTTATAAAAAAATGAAAATGGTACAACACATACGCAAATATGAACGGCAACACGTAACTACGAAGCAACACAATTATTGTGTCTCCGTGTCTTCACCATGTCGTAGGCTGGTGCTGGTAGCTAGCCGAACGAACGAGCGGAACAGAAATGGTCGAAGTAGTTTGTCGTGCATGCATCAGGATCTGTGCGTGATAGCTCAGTGAACGATGAGCAAGAACATCGCTCCAAAATCGGTGATGACACCACACATGATGCACGCAATGCCCAGTCCCGGACCCGGAGAGAGAATGCGACGCGAGTGGCTTCATGGACCGCAAAAGGTCGCAGTCCTTGCCGTCATCTCAACTCCAAAAGTGTTCGGGATATTTAAGGGAAACTTCGAATCTACCTCAACACACCTAGGTGTATGTGCAATTTAGCTGCAAAGCGTCAACTAGTCGATCACATTCACATCGCCAGGGCCTAAGACCCGTCGTTGATCGGTGATGGACGATTTACAATGATCGGCCTGGTCGATCATGAGGAAGAGAACGTTTTCTCTGTGCATCTCGATAAAAACTCGAGCCTTACAGGTACTCCTACTCCTACTGCAGGAGAGCTAGATAGGCTTCCAACTTTCAGAACCGAGTTGATCTGATCCGCAACACGTGTTTTTGGATCTCACAACATGCTGCCGCGTCTGATGATGCAAGTGAACTGGGGACACTCATCTGAGCGTGCACGGTGTCCCAGAGCAGAAGATATGGTACTCAATTGGGAAAGCTGATGGAAAAGGCCAGAGCGCCGCTCCTGCCCGATCTGGAAATGCCGGATCGAGTCAGCTCGCGCTGCAGATCCGATCCACGTGACCGTGCATTCTCCTGGTCACTCATATTTGTATAAAGAAAAGAAAGACGAACCTAGTAGACGGTTTTGTATAAAAACTTTGGCAAGCAAAAAGATTGAACAAAACGAGAATAACTGAATACGGGCAATGGTCTAGTGATTATTACTAGTATCGTGGAAGAGAAGAGACACTGATAATCGTTATGCGATGACGGATGATGTCACGATTTTTGCGCTCTTCCACCGTCACAGTCAAGCAGACGCTTCAGTTTCTGAAACTGAGAGAATCTAGAACATATTTGGTTCTACGAATATGCATTTGGCAGTTGCCTCCAAAAATAACGCGCCAAGAAAAAGAGCAAGGGAAGCAGTCGCAGGGGCGCCACAAAACAATCGACGCCCCTTCATTCTCTCCTCCGTTTGTCCGCTTCCACCCAAGAAGTGTAAAAATATCTCTCGCGCTACGTTTGGGTTTTCCAAAATTTCTCGGTCTCGCCCAGTTTATCGGATCCGTCGCCCTCCTCACGTGAGCCCTGCCCGCCTCCTAGAAAAGGCGCTCCCCGGCTCGCAGAGTTCCTCCCATTCCCTCCATCCAACCCGGTCGGTGCTTGTCCGGAGAGAGCCCGCCTTATCGCCAGCTGCTCGACGCAATTCCCCACTGCCGGGAGCCCGCCATGCCGGAGAGCAAGTGCGGCGCCGCGGAGAAGGTGGCGCCGGCGGCCAGCCCCGCGGCTGAGAAGCCCGCGGACATCGCCGGCAACATCTCCTTCCACGCCACCTACAGCCCCCACTTCGCGCCGCTCAACTTCGGGCCCGAGCAGGCCTTCTACGCCACTGCCGAGAGCGTCCGCGACCACCTCATCCAGGTGACCACTCGCCGAGGTCTCATCATAGCGCGGTGGCAACCCGCTCGCGGCCGTTCGCGCGCGGAGGCGCAGGTGTGATCTGTCTGATTTTTCCTGCGTGCTTGCAGAGATGGAACGAGACGTACTTGCATTTCCACAAGACGGATCCGAAGCAGACCTACTACCTGTCCATGGAGTACCTGCAGGGTCGCGCACTCACCAACGCCGTCGGTAACCTCGGCATCACCGGCGCCTACGCCGAGGCTGTGAAGAAGTTCGGGTACGAGCTCGAGGCACTCGTAGCGGAGGTGAGCTCTCTTGGAGTGTCGGAGGTCCTTAATTGGAGACTGATTTGTTTAGTGAAAGTTATTCTTATAGTATTCTATATTCGAGAGGACTCTCTAGTGATTATTTAATGAGATCCTGCTTTGTTTGACTGCGACTGGACACTAGAGTATATACAGCCAAAACCAACACCACAAAAAGAAAAATGATACACACATGTTGTAGAATCTTCCGATATGGGAGCACTTTTGCGCTTTGTGAGATCTGAAACTGTAGACTGAACTTGTTTACCACTTAAGCCATATAGAGAATATCTATTGTGTAGTCCCTGAATCCAGAATGTCAGCATATTGTTTCGCTACAGCGACTTGATACCAGGCCATTTGATAAATGAGCTAAAATATGTTTGGAGAATGAATTGTTTATACTGAAAAACGAAAAGGTTATAGCTTCTGAATCCACAAATTTGAGCACGATCCCCCTTTTCTTTGCTTGGTATAGTTTTACTTCAATGTAAATGAGTTGCCGATTCAGGGCATAGCATCTGAATATACCTTCTGCTTGAAATGACTTCAAAGCCAGTGATACTGATGGTAAGGATTATTGTCTTATCCCAGGAGAAAGATGCTGCTCTCGGAAATGGTGGCTTGGGTAGGCTTGCATCTTGCTTTTTGGATTCCATGGCAACTTTGAACTTGCCTGCTTGGGGTTACGGCCTGCGTTACCGATATGGACTGTTCAAACAACGCATTTCCAAGGAGGGCCAAGAAGAAATTGCCGAAGATTGGCTTGATGTATACCACGAATCCACATAATATTATAGTAATATACTATTATCTTGATCCATATGATTAGCTGTCATCTTTTCTTTTTCCAGAAATTCAGCCCATGGGAGATTCCCAGGCATGATGTTGTCTTTCCAGTCAGATTTTTCGGCCATGTTGAGATTTCGCCTGATGGCACGTAAGTATAATACACACCTGGATGGCTGGATTATTTCTGAATTTGGAAATAGACTTTTTATTTATTTGCTGATTCAAGGTTGAATTTGATGCTTTTGAATCGTCACATAACTTGTAGTGTATAGTTGAAATAAGAAGCAAAGTGCACACTTTTTGTATCTTAGTTTACTATTACAAACTCCAGCCCACACACCAAAGAAGCCAGCATTTGCTTATTAACCTTTTTTCAGTACATGTTCTAGCCTCAGGACTGGATTAGATAAACAACAAATATGGGACATGCTTTTCTTGCAGGGTACTTGGATGTGTTAAGGTCCTTGTTTATGTACCCCCAATATTAAGGTTGATAAATCTCTGCATGTCTAAACAGCATGACTATGTTTGCCTGGCAGATCTATTTATACTTCAGAAATTCCCTGCAAAGCTTAATATTTTGTCTTGAAATCAAGACAACTTGCATTAACCGTCTGGGACCCTCTCCTCAACTCATTTTTTTTTCTATTTCATATGCTATGTGTTTATTTCAAGGCCTTGATGACTCTGATCATTGTTGTATTCTTTCTTGTGTGACAGTCGGAAATGGGTTGGAGGAGAAGTCCTGAAGGCTTTAGCATATGACGTGCCAATTCCTGGATACAAGACAAAAAATGCAATCAGCCTTCGTCTATGGGAAGCGAAAGCTAGTGCTGAGGATTTCAACCTGTTTCAATTCAACGATGGTCAATACGAGTCATCTGCCCAACTCCATTCTAGGGCTCAACAGGTAATGTTACATCCTAAATTGAAAATTATCAACTGTTCGTAAGTTCATTAGAAGACATTTTCAATATATAATGTCCATAAGTTCACTAGCAAAGATCAACTATTCACATGTTCATTAGCTTTTAATTAATGTGAATATTGATATTGTTAGTCGTAAATGGTATTCCATTCTGAAACCAGTAATAGCTAAAGAAATCATATAGACACATGAGGTTGATGCTATTAGAGCCATTGTGAAAAAATACAGTCATGATATATGACTTTTTTTGTACCTGAAATCATATGATTTGTTGATAATGTTAGTCATAGTGTCTTCTGGATACCATGTCGATGTCCTAACGGACTTATATTAGGAATCACAAGAAGTACCGTGTCTTGCTTTCTTAAATTACTTTTTATTCCCAGGTTGTAATTATTAATTTTTTGCTCTCCATTTTCTCCTCTATTGACTAGCTAGTTTGATTTGAAATTGAATTTTATGTCTTTGAACATCACACTGCAGATATGTGCTGTTCTCTATCCTGGTGATGCTACTGAAGAAGGTAAACTTTTGAGGCTGAAGCAGCAGTTCTTCCTTTGCAGTGCATCACTTCAGGTAACTGATCCATTAATTTCAGTAAAGCATAGTTATTGTTAACAAACCTGATGTATATGCACAGTATGTTTGTTTCTGTGTGCTTGATAATTGTTGTTATGAGTTACATGCAAAAAAAATATGATATCTTCTTTTATCACTGGATATTGATGAGCATAACTGATAATGAATTGCTTCCAGGATATGATAGCGAGATTCAAAGAAAGGAATCCTGACAGAGCATCAGGGAAGTGGTCTGAGTTCCCTACCAAGGTTGCTGTTCAACTGAATGACACCCACCCTACTCTTGCAATCCCTGAGTTAATGAGGCTACTTATGGATGAGGAGGGACTTGGTTGGGATGAAGCCTGGGATATCACATACAGGTAAGGTTCAATCTGTATGATCTATGTTAGTCTTTTCTCTCAACCAGTTTTACTCTTCCACTAAAATGTTTAGAGGTTTGCTTATATTTAGCCAATGCCAAAGTTTGAAGTACTAAAGAATTTTATTCCTTGTGCCACAGGACGGTATCTTACACCAATCATACAGTTCTTCCTGAAGCTCTTGAGAAATGGTCACAGATCGTAATGAGGAAATTGCTTCCGCGTCACATGGAAATCATCGAGGAGATCGACAAGCGGGTAATTCTCATGCCAAATATGTTCTTCTCTCTATACACTTTAGTTATGATACAAGCTCACAAGTTGTGCAACTGGTTTGCAGTTCAGAGAATTGGTAATCTCCTCCCATAAGGAAATGGAAGGAAAGATCGACTCAATGAAAGTTTTAGATAGTTCAAACCCCCAGAAGCCAGTTGTGCGTATGGCAAATTTGTGTGTGGTGTCTTCCCATACGGTAAACACAGTATTTCAATTTTATCCTTATGTCTAATAGCCATTTATGTCAGGATGAACACTATTTGTACCGCTAGAGTCCCTAATGCTGGAATTGCCTCTCCTTTTCATGCCACCTAATGCTAAGCTTCATAATCTTCTAAATCTTTCCGAAATTCATGAATATGGACATAACCATAATAGGTTACAGTGCATTCTTAGATTCTTCATTTGCTACTGTTATGTTGAATATTTTAAACATTAATTTGTCTTTGAATATCAGGTGATAATGTAAGTGTATTCAAATTTGTTTGACAGGTCAATGGAGTGGCTGAGTTACACAGCAACATTTTGAAGCAAGAGCTATTTGCTGATTACGTCTCTATATGGCCAAACAAATTCCAAAACAAAACTAATGGAATTACCCCCGTAGATGGCTCCGGTTTTGTAACCCTGAGTTGAGTGAAATAGTGACAAAATGGCTAAAGACGGATGACTGGACAAGTAACCTTGATCTCCTTACTGGACTTCGGAAAGTATGTGCACGTGCTTCTAATAATGTTGCATCCTCTTATTATTGCTCGTTACAGTAATAACTTAAATCCTTTAACAGTTTGCAGATGATGAAAAACTTCATGCTGAGTGGGCGTCCGCTAAGTTGGCCAGCAAAAAACGCCTAGCCAAACACGTGCTGGATGTGACCGGTGTTGAGATCGACCCAACCAGTCTTTTTGATATACAAATTAAACGTATCCATGAGTACAAGAGGCAGCTGCTAAACATATTGGGAGCTGTGTACAGATACAAGAAGTTAAAGGTGTGGCTCCTTAGATTTTCTCTTAGATACAAAGTTGTCGGTATACCCTGTTTTGATTCTGAAACATGCATATGAATTATGTAGGAAATGAGCGCAGAAGAAAAGAAGAAGGTTACACCACGCACTGTCATGCTAGGTGGGAAAGCATTTGCAACATATACCAATGCCAAAAGAATAGTGAAATTGGTCAATGACGTCGGTGCTGTAGTAAACAATGACCCTGATGTTAATAAATATCTGAAGGTATGAAAATTCGATGTGATATATTGTTACATTGACAGTTTCTTGACAATTGTTCTTAGAACCGGTAAGAAACTTAGTGAGCTTGTGTTTAATCCACTAAAATAATACCATAGTTATTTATGTTCTATTTTGCACGGGAAGGTCTATATTTTATTTAAATCTCATTCTTCTTTTCCTCAGGTTGTTTTTATTCCAAATTATAATGTGTCAGTGGCTGAAGTGCTTATTCCCGGTAGTGAGCTATCACAGCACATCAGTACTGCTGGCATGGAAGCAAGTGGAACTAGTAACATGAAATTCTCTTTGAATGGTTGTGTTATCATTGGGACTCTTGATGGGGCTAATGTCGAAATAAGAGAAGAAGTGGGAGAGGAGAATTTCTTCCTTTTCGGTGCCAAAGCTGATCAAATCGCTGGGCTGAGGAAGGACAGAGAAAATGGCTTGGTAAGATGACCTACAACTGAGTATAGATGTTTGTTTACACTGCCAGTACTGATCTTGCAGTTAAACAAACTTCATTGCTGTAGTTAGCTTGATTCAGATTATACTTTCTACATGTGGATGGCTATTGTTAACCTCTTTTATACAATTGAACAGTTCAAACCAGACCCACGTTTTGAAGAAGCCAAGCAGCTTATAAGAAGCGGTGCTTTTGGTACTTATGACTATGAGCCTCTCTTGGACTCCCTTGAAGGAAATTCTGGATTTGGGCGTGGTGACTATTTCCTTGTTGGCTATGACTTCCCAAGCTACATTGATGCACAGACTCGGGTGGATGAAGCCTACAAGTAAGCTTACTGATTAAGAACTCCCTGCATCACTGCTTTGCAAATTATCTTGAACAATCATGTCAATTATGCTATGTTTATTGATATCCATGTGGTTCACTGTGCTGGTGCTAGCTGCTATGCTAATCTATTTGATAGGTTTTACTACTGTTGAGAATAAAATCACCAAGCTCTCCTGACGTTTCAATAAAACCATGGCCTAGTTTTTATTTGTTGAACCAAGCTTTCCTCTCTATTTAGTGTTGAACTGCCTTTTCATTCATTGGAAATGGCAAAAAATATGATTTACTTGTTGATCCAATCAGCTACATTAATTTTAATAGCGCATACATAAGGTAGATATGCTGGGAGGAAAAGATTTTCTTTCCTTTTACCATTTATAAACTGAATGCTTGGTTACATTACATGACAGGGATAAGAAGAAATGGATCAAGATGTCCATACTGAACACAGCTGGGAGTGGCAAATTCAGCAGTGACCGTACTATTGCCCAGTATGCTAAGGAGATATGGGACATCAAGGCTTCCCCAGTTGCATAGAGAAGGAGATGGAATCAACATAAAATATATAATTCGTTGGATTGCTATAATAAGGATGAATAATCATCCCCGGTGCTTGGCACCAGCTTCCTGGAAGGCAGGAAACGCCAAGTGCAGCTGTTGTTTTGTTCTTTTTTTTTTTTGTCTGAAACAAGATCATTTTGATCTGTACTGGAATATTCCTCGTGAAATAAAATAATTCGAAGTGTTTTATTATATTTGTATCTTTTTGGAGAGTGCTTGAGTATCCTTCTTGTGACTATACATTAAATTAAGATACGAACTTCAGTACTAATGCAAAAAAAATTAACTAGAAAAATTTGTTTGTAACACACTGAGAAACAAACAGTGGTTTCGTCTTCAAAAGACTCACAATCTACTTTTAGTTGGAAGACACCACGAGTTTAAGAATTATTTTAAACTTTTTTTATCTTGATACATACAAACACATTGAAATTTAAAGCTTCATATTAATGTATTCTATCATTGAAAATCAGAACTAGAATTTTTCTTATCATGTGCATAGTTTACTCATTGTTTTAGCATTTAATTTGTCGTGCAAATCATTCAAATATAATTAAAATATCTAGCTCTATTTTAAAATGATAGAGAATGACTCAATGTACTTGTCTGAGGTTTGAAATTCTAAGGTATTTTATGTTTTAAGATTAAAAAGTTGTAAGAATAATTAAATAATTATAGTGTGCCACAAATAAGAATCCATCACAATCGTTGCGTGCTCGAGCTAAAATCATAATTGCACATGAGTTGAAGATGGAGCCGGTGTGTGCTCCGGATAATTTTACCTTTTAAGTCCATTCTCAAACAATTTATATCGGTCATTTAGAAGAATCATTTAAGTACTACACAAGCATATAAAATCGTGAAATGAAACTTAACATTGAGAGAGCTAGTTTTATTAGTTATTATAGGATGACATGGCACTCTTGTAATATTTCATGCAATTGTCCCAAATTGTTTCATGGGTAGAGATGAAACTGAAACTCTCTCAATGGAGTTTCATTTTCATTTCAAAGTTTTGGTAATCGTGTACACCAAGTTTTATCTCCATGAAACTCAATTATTCTCTTCTAATAGTTTCATGTCATGTCATCAGTTTTACGTATGTGACATGTTATTTTAGAAACACTACGGTAGGCATGTGGCCAATCTAAATATTTCATTAGATAATGTGGCAAAACCACGGTTTATAAACAGATATCACAATCACATAGGTACACAAAGGAAAAAAGGAAAAACAAAAGAAAAGAACACCATGAACATAAAACTCACATAAAGACTTGGTCTAAACTTGCACACTCAAAGGGAGTCAATGGACTATATGAAGCATCGTGAAACCCCAGGACATAAATGATTATAGCGCTTTGTTTGTGTGGAAACTCTGAAACCCGAGGACATAAATGATTTTTTTATGCGTGATTTTTGTTTAAGACCTCGCGCGTGGAAGTTAAGCAACGTGCGTGTTACTTGAGCAAGAGGTCTCGAAACCGAAGGAAACCGACTCTGTTCTGCCGGAAACCATCGGCCTCGCGTACGCGAGAAACGCAACCATGCACTTCGTGCGCCTTCCACGCATGGTCTGAAATCGGCGGCTGGTCGGGTTCCGAGGCAGAGGTGCGCGAGAGGGCGCGGTTTCTCGTGCAAGCTTTCACCGTGACCCTTGCCTTGTATTTATAGAGCAGGAAATCGTGGCGGTGAAGCTACATCTCTGATTCCCGCCCTTCCTTCTCGATCGTGGCTAGCAGCGCGCGCACGTCGAATGGTTCCGATGGAAGGATGCGGTCAAGTCAAAGGCCTTACATGGTAATGGCGTCATTCAGCCACAGTCATCGCGCGGCAGGCACGCAGAACTCGGGGTCGTGGAGTTTCCCTGCTAACTGCATTGACCCGATCGGGATATTTGTGCTTCAAGATCAGGTACACGTACAGGTCAGTTTCTTTGGGCCGTTCTTTCATGGGCTAATCACACAATCAAGAGATAAGCATGATTAGTCCGGGCCATTTGGGTATGGGCCCTGTATACGTATTTGTCTCGAATGCAAGAGAGAGTCATATGCTTCGACTCATGCATGCTAGCTTTTTTATTTAGCTAACACATTTATTTAGCCATTTAGTGGCCATATAAATAGTTTTGGATATATACACAGGTGTTCAAATACCAAGACACGCATTTTGCGTATCTACTAAATTTGTATTTAAATTCTTTTTATCAAGGCTATTGGTGCCTGGTAGATACCCCATTCGTTGTCATTATTTATGATTTATTATCTATTTAATTCTATATGTCTTTTCCAAGGCACAAGAGAAAATTAAGTATTTATATTTAAACATTGATTTTTATTTTTATTTTAAAAATGGCATTAGATGATATAGTCCTTATAATTTTGAATTATTTGGCCCATATTTTGGATGTGCCAAAATTGGTGTCAACACTACCGTTGAGCGCAAACTGCAGAAGCCCCAAGTTCGCGCACGACGAGCTCCCCGAGGTCAAGGCCGGGCAACCCATCAACTGCACCGTCCAGTGCACTCGGCATCTTCCCCGCACCTATCACCTGCTCCTCAAGGCCACTGCGTGCACCGTCGCCAGTCCCCAATGAAGGTTGCTGCTAATGTTGCCTCCTCCCGTGCTTCTGCTTCTTGTGTTTGTTTTGCGCCATACTCGCCCTGTGCACCGAATGAAGGTCGCTGCCGCCTGCTTTCCGTGTCTGGAACCGAATGAAGAGTTGAAGACCTTGGAGAAAGCAGACGGTAGGAAAACGACGTAATGAATCTCGACGCACACACTAAATCCAACGGGTTGACATCGGTTGGGCACGGGAACCCGTGGACATAAATTGCATGCTCAAGTATGAAGCAATAGACCAATCTATTTAAAATTTATTTAAAATAAAAATATATTTACTTTAGAACAATATATTTTGTACTAGAATAAAAATAATTATTCTGAATATTCTGCACTCCAAATTTGGTTTCTATCCATACAAATTGTTTCAGAGCTGTGTACTTTTTGTTTTACGTGAAAAGCGCTGAAAAGTCAAACGCAGAAACACGTGAATAGTGGACAGGGAGCATACATTCCACGCGACCATGCACTTCGCGCGCCTTCCGCGCTCTGCGGCGGCTGGTGGGCCAGGTGGAGGTGCGCGAGAGGGCGCGGTTTATCGGGCAAGCGAGTCTGATATCGCCCCCCTGTTCGGAACGCCACTTCCACGCAACCAAAGGAAACGGACTCTGTTCTGCGCCACTTCCACGCTACTACGTTTCCCCGCACCTACAAATACTCCGCGAGAGGATGGCGTGGCCGGATCTGAGATCATTCTGAGAGTATCACGCTTGCGAGATCATGGAGAGCAAGACCCGTGCCCTGTGCGACGCTTGCGGCTGCGACGTTGGCCTCTGGCAGGCCACGTTCAAGTCGGAGTGCGCCCACACGTTCCACCTGCGATGCGTCTCCGGCAGCGGCGCCTGCCCGGTGTGCAAGGCGCAGTGGAGAGACGCGCCGGCCGTGACCACCGCCCCGGCGGCGGCGACCCCCTTCTCCTTCGCCGCTACTCCTTCGTTCTCAACCCACCCCACCTTGGCGGGCCACGGGTTGGGACGGTCAGCGACGCCGACGGCGAGCTCCTTCAGGTGCTCCTCGACGCCAGATTTCCGCACGACCTTAGTTGGATCGTTGCCGGTTACAATTGGATCGTCGTCTTCTGCGACGTCGAGTTCCTCGCTGTTTGGATCATCGCCGCCGTTCCCGTCCTTCGGGATCGGGACCAGCCTGTTTGCAAAGCAACCACCGGCAATGCCAATCCCCTTTGGAAGCCCCACCCAGTTCAACACATCGCCGGCATTCCGATCGTCGTCGTTTGCGACGTCGAGCCCCTCCCTGTTCTCAACATCGGTGCAGCCGACTTCTGGGTCCTCCCCTGGTCGATCCCGTCGTCAACGCCAGCTTTTGGTGGGGGCAGCCTGATCGGACCGAAGACACCGGCATCTTCTAACCCATTCTGGCTCGCCCCCGTGCCGCCAGCCGCGCAGTCGCCGTTGTCGACGTGCTCCGTCTGCCACGGCTCCATAGGCCGCGGCCAGGCCACAGTGACGTCCGAGTGCAACCACACGTTCCACCTCCGCTGCATCTCCGGCAGCATCTGCACCGCCTGCGGCGTGCGGTGGCGCGACGAGGTGACCGTGTCGCGGCAGTCGCAGTTGAACCCGTTTCACACCCCGCCACAGCCACGTGTGTTTCTCACCCCGCCACCGCCGCCGAATAAATACACCCCGCACAAGCCCTCTCCTCCCACGCTACCACAATCGCCATCTCCGCCCTCGTCCAGCCTATTCCGTTTCCCATCTCCCATGCCATCTCCCATGCCACCGCCGCCCTCATTCCATTTCAATGACGATGAACCGGTGGAGCTGCCACTGGAAGGCTGGGACACCGTCCCGGAAGTCTCGAACAACGGGGTGTTGATCCTCACGGCGCACTGCGAGTACCCGGCCGTCGCGAGAGACGCGGCCCAGGAGAAGTTCGCGGTGCTGGTGCACGCCAAGGCCCCCGTGGCGCCCGCCAAGGCGTCGGAGCGCGCCCCGCTGGATCTCGTCACGGCCCTCGACGTCAGCGGCAGCATGGAAGGACCCAAGCTTTTCCTCCTGAAGCAGGCCATGGGCTTCGTCATCGACAAGCTGGGGCCCAACGACCGCCTCAGCGTGGTGACATTCTCGTGCAACGCGCAGCGCATCATCCGGCTCACGCGCATGTCGGAGGCCGGGAAGGCATTGGCCAAGGGCGCCGTCGAGTCGCTCCGGGCCACCAGCAGCACCAACATCGGAGACGGCCTTCGCGTCGCGGCCCAGGTGCTCGACGACCGGCGCCACAAGAACGCCGTCGCGAGCGTCATCCTGCTCTCGGACGGCCAGGACAACCACAGCATGGGAAGGCCCGGTGGCGGTTCCAAGACCTACATCGACCTGGTGCCGAATTCCCTGAGGCTCGGCGGGGACGTGTGCACGCCGGTCCACACGTTCGGGTTCGGCACGGACCACGACGCGGCGGCGATGCACGCCGTCGCGGAGGCGACGGGCGGCACGTTCTCGTTCATCGAGAACCAGGCGGTGCTGCAGGACTCGTTCGCGCAGTGCATCGGCGGGCTCCTCTCCGTCGTGGTGCAGGAGGCGTGCATCAAGGTGGAGTGCCTGCACCCGGGCGTGCGCGTCCGCGCGGTCAAGTCCGGCCGGTACAAGAGCGGCGTGGAATCGGACGGGCGCGCCGCGTTGGTGGACGCGGGCGAGCTGTACGCGGAGGAGGAGCGGCGGTTCCTGCTGTTACTGGACGTGCCAGTCGCGGATGCTGGTGCTGAAGACAAGAAAGACGGTGTCACTCGCCTGATCAAGGCGAGCTGCACTTACATGGACGCGGCGACCGGGCGGTCGGTGGACGTGGCCGGCGACGACGCCGTGGTGCGGAGGCCGGTGGTGGTGGCGGCGGCGGACACGGAGCCATCGATGGAGGTGGCGCGGGAGCGTTTCCGCGTGGAAGCCGCGGAGGACATCGCGTCGGCGCGCGCGGCGAGCACGCGCAGGCGGCGCGCATCCTGGACCGGCGGCAGGAGGCGTCGGTGGCCGCGGGGCTGGCCGGCGACGAGAGGTGCGCGGCGCTGGCGGCGGAGCTGCGCGAGCTGAGCGCGCGCGTGGCGGACCGGCGCGAGTACGAGAACACGGGCCGCGCGTTCATGCTCGCCGGGATGAGCTCCCACGCGCAGCAGCGCGCGTCCACGGTGCAGCTGTCCGGGCCGCCCGCGGCGCCCTTCGGGGGTGCGCGTTTCCAGCAGGGAGCGGAAGATCGTTCGGAGCTGCTCCTGGCGGGTTCTTCGGTCAAACAAGTCCGGCCTTCGGGGCAGCACCGCCGTTGTCGTCGCCAAGTCTTTTCGGAGCTGGGGCAGCTCAAAGCGCCCCCGGTTCGGCTGCAACTGCAATGCCACCGTACGGGGCATCGTCTTGCTTCACGTTTGGGTTCGCGACACCGGCGATGCAGAACATGGTTGACTCGTCAAGGAAGACGCGCGAGCAGCAGCAGTAACAGCACCCGGAGACAAGAAGTCATTCGGAAGCTCGGCACAAGACATGCGGGATCTGGAAGTTAGTTGTCATCCGAGGAAGTTAGGTCATTGCAAAATAAGCCCTCTGGTTGATTAGGTTAGCAATGAGCCATTTTTTGTAATCAAAGTTTTAGGTCGGTCTTCTTGGATTGGTCGGTACATTGTCTGCGATAATCATTTCTAGTGATGTAAGCCTTTTGCTTCAGCAAAACATGTCTTCCTAGTTGATTTGATACAAGAATCCTGAGAAAAAAATTGTCAAAAGCTTCCTGTGTGATTTATTACAGTCAAGGCAGTTGCAGCGGTAGGCAGGGCTAACCTAAAATTTAAAACAATGAATAAGCCTAATCCCGCAAGTAATGTTGATCTGTAGGAATATTTGAGAACCACAATCGCACAGTGGTGAGCAATGTCCTTGTATTTCCCCTTTCTCTTTTTGTAGAAAAGCTACAACTCCATCTGCGTCATTCTTCTTCTTTTTTTAGGAACGAGACTTGCTTTTATTGTGGGGTCTTTTTTTAAGAATAGCAAGGAGACTTGTTTTGAGTAAACACATTACCACTAACTGGCACCGCTCATATTGCTCATGTTACAGCTTTGTGAATGCATAGTTACTAAACAACACTTGGATGGTTTGCAGTAGAGTTTTAGCGAGTGTGTTTCTTATCAGGGGTGATGGAATAAATCTTGTACTGCCTGTCAAGCTGCTGGTCCTTGCTAGGACAGCATTCTAACTGCGGATCCTTGTTAAGACATCATCTCAACTGCTGGTCCTTGTTAAGGACAGCATCTCTATACCGTTGGTCCTTGTTAGGACAACATCTTAGACTATCTTTTAGACTGGACTAGCATCTAGCATATGGTTGGCTGCCCAACCAGCTATAAATATGTATCACCAACATCTCTGGAGGTATGGCATTGTGTGAGAAGAAAACCCAACTCTCCTAGTGTCATCTCATCGAGTGAAAATTCTGCTACTAACAAGGGGCATGTGCTCCCTCACTTTTGTAAGCATATCTAAACTTTTTTGATAAAATTAGTTTAAGCAGATCAACATCATAGTAGTTACTTTCTTTAGTATTTGCATGGATAAAAGCAACGAAGAATAAAGCATCACCACACATCCAATAATTAGTGAGGCAACATACAATCGGCTGAACCTTCTCACAAAACACGCTCCGGCTGATGCCCAATATGAGTTGTGCTCGTCCTATACATATATTTCTAACCACATCAAGTTTGAATGCCCCTTAGCCAAATTATTATGGTCATTTCTACGTATACCGAAAGCATGGGGATGAGACTCCGACGTCTCGTGTGGAGATCCACGTCCAAACCGAATTCCTTACCCCCCCCCATTACGACTACTTCATACAACTTTGCTACTAGCAACTATGAAAACGTAGAAATAAAGGTGATTTTCACTGGCGTTGCAACTTGGAGTCTACTCTGTGTTTGTAAGGAGGATGACTTTCTCTCGGTGTTACCGACTACCGTGAACCGACGCGTCCGTGTTGGACGCATGGTGCTTTTTTCTTTGTGTAACTTTGTAGTATATATCTAGTCTAGTTGTCCAAAAAATATGTTGTAAAAAACTTACTAGCCGTGTTGGCTACCATTTAAATGAGAAATGTAAATCAGGTGGGGATCCTATCCCCCGTTGATCTAAAAAAAACTAACGAAGATTACGCAATTTGCTTAAACGAAAGCACAGCTCCTAGTAGATGTACAAAGCTTCATCCTCTTTCACGTGCTAATAAGCTTATACTTTCAGACGATTACTATTAAATATTTTTTCAATCGACACCTTGAATCATTAGATTAGGATCTACTAATTTACGAATAAAATTTTCTTTAAAATTATTAATACGTTAATAACTCTTTTATGTAGACTTCCTTCGTCCCAAAATAAGTGTAATATTCTCGCTTCCGATGAGTCAAACAATTTAACTTTGACCAAATATATACTAAAAACTATTAAATTTTGTAGCACATAATTAGTATCACTAGATAGATTGTTTGCATCTATTTTCATAATAAACTTATTTTGAGTTATAAATATTACTACTATTTTCTATAAATACAGTTAAACTTAAAAAAATTGACTGGCAATACCTAGCGACATTTATATTGGGAGGGGCACTACATAATTCTACAACTTCCGAAACAAATAAAAATACAACTCCAATAAACAAATCTTCAAGCAAACTGTGATTTTAGTTGACTGAACACAATGAAAACGGGTTTCAGTCTAATAGTCCCTTTTTTATAAAGCTTAATAAGCTGGTTTTACCACAACTATTTATACAACTTTAAAGAAAATCAGATGTACCATATTCAGCTTGAATGGCAGATTGGATTTAATGAACTTCTGTGTAACTAGGATACCACATGTTAACTCCTTTACATCAGGAAAACTTTGCAGTTTTTTGCCCTTCTTTTCCTCCTTAATATACTTGCACACCCTATAATTCAGTTATAGCATGAGATTTTTATCCATAATTATTTTTTGTTGCCAATTATCACATGTCAATTAAATTTTGTTACAAAAATCATATCAATAAACACTTGTTAATTTAGAAAATTATGTGCTGTTTGGGAGTTGGAAGAAAAATAATCAGTTTTGGGGAGAGTTTTTGTGTGTTTGAAGAATACATATTTGATTACCTATTGAGTAGACAATCAAAAATAATTTTTGGTTAATTGCATAAGTCACTCAATAAGTCACGTGGAGTTTGAGAATCCCCACCCTCCTAGTATATTTTTTTGCAGAACAAGTTGAAATAAATATTTATAAGGCGGGTGATTTTTACAACAAAGGAGAGACTTATGTGGGAAGGTGGTTTATATAATTATTCTTATTTTTTTGGAAAAAAACTAATAAAGACCATCCGATCCGCATAACGTACAGAAACCAGAATACCGTGGTCGCCTATAGTTCCTACATAGGTAGCGTTTGGATACTAGGAACTAAAAAGCAAAGTGACTAAATTTAGTCGGTTTTAGGACTAAACAACCAAACGCTGGGACTAAAATGGACTAAAAGGCCTTTAGTCGGATTGGCCAAGGGAGTGGAGCTAAAAGGCACTAAAAGAAAAACCGGACAATGCGCATCCCTCTCCTGTTCGCGAAGCATCTCCAAGCCGAGCTCCCTGCGCCGCCGCCCATGCCTCGTTGCGTCGCCACCACCACGACAAGCCCCCACCCCTAACATGCCGCTGCCGCCACAGCCCACGTTGTCCCCCCCCCCCCAAACGCCGCCGCCTCTGCATCTCCCTCACGCGCAGGCCGAAATCGACCCACACCACGACGCCTCGACAGGCGCCCCCCCCCCGGCAGCCACCGGTCGCCCGATGCCACTACCGCTCTTCTGCGCGCACGCAGTCGGGCGAGCTCCTCGCCGCATCTTCGCTGCATCACCGGCTCCACCCGCATCTCTGCCGCTCTTCCACGCGCGCACACCACCGGGCGAGCACGTCGCCGCCTCCACACGCGCATGCCCCCGGCCGAGCTCCCAGCCGCCTCCACACGCGCACGCCCCCGATCGAGCTCCCAGTCGCCTCCACACGCACACGCCCCCGGCCGAGCTCCCAGCCGCCTCCACACGTGCACCCCGACGGGCGAGCTCGTCGCCGCCTCCACACGCGCACGCCCTCGACCGAGCTCCCAGCCGCCTCACACACGTGCACCCCGCCGGGCGAGCTCGTCGCCGCCTCCACACGGGCACGCCCCAAACCGAGCTTCCAGCTGCCTCCACAGGCGCGCATCGTCGGGCGAGCTTGTCGCCGCCGCCACACGTGCACGCCCCCGGCCGAGCTCCCAGCCGCCTCCACACGCGCACACCACCGGGCGAGCTCGTCGCTGCCTCCACACGCGCACACTCCCTCGCACACTCCCTCTGATGATGTGGTGGGTATTTTGGTCTTTTTACAATGCATTTAATGAAGTTTAGTCAGTTTTAATCACTAGAACCAAACATGGGTGACTAAATTTTAGTCACTTTTGTTTTAGTCCATAGGATCCAAACGCAACCATAAGGGAATGTTTCCAGTAAATAAAAAATATATAAAATAAAAGGAAACTTTCCAATTGTTTGCCGCCTCTAATTTCCCACCCTACACTAAAGGCGGTTTCTAATGAGTCGGTTTCCCCGCGGCTATATATCTGAGACAGAGAGGGAGGCGCCGCCAGATCGATCCAATACCGCCATACACATAGTAGAAGTTCGATTAGAAAGAGATCATGGCGGCTAGGTTCTTCGGTAACGGGTGCGGGTTCAACGACGACGAGCCGGTGGACCCGCCGCTCAAAGGCTGGGACACCGTCCCGGAAGCGGCGCGCAACGGAGTACTCGTCCTCGCAACACACTGCGAGCGCCTGGCGGTCGCGCGAGACGCGGCCCACGACAACTTCGCCGTGCTGGTGCATGCCAAGGCCCCCGTGGCCGCTGCGGAGGCGTCAGATCGCGCGCCGCTCGATCTCGTCACGGTCCTCGACGCCAGCGGCAGCATGGAAGGAGCCAAGCTTGCTTTGCTGAAGCAGGCCATGGGCTTCGTCATCGACCACCTGGGGCCCAACGACCGGCTCAGCGTGGTGAGCTTCTCGGACAAGGCGCGCCGCATCATCCGGCTCACGCGCATGTCGGAGACCGGGAAGGCGTCGGCCAGGGCCGCCGTAGAGTCGCTCTGGACCGAGAGCAGCACCAACATCGGAGACGGCCTTCGCGTCGCGGCGCAGGTGCTCGACGGCCGCCGCCACAGGAACGCCGTCTCGAGCGTCATCCTGCTCTCGGACGGCCAGGACAACCACACTATGATGAACCAGCCCTTTTTCCGATCTCCTCACGGTGCAACCAAGGGCTACACCGACCTGGTGCCGCATTCACTGAGGCGTAGCGCGGACAACCGGTGCCCGCCGGTCCACACGTTCGGGTTCGGCACGGACCACGACGCGGCGGCGATGCACGCGGTCGCGGAGGTGGCTGGAGGCACGTTCTCGTTCATCGAGAACCAGGCGGTCGTGCAGGACTCGTTCGCGCAGTGCATTGGCGGGCTGCTCTCCGTCGCCGTGCAGGAGGCGCGCATCAGGGTGGAGTGCGTGCAGCCTGGCGTGCGCGTCCAGGCGGTCAAGTCCGGCTGCTACAAGAGCAACGTTGGCGCGGACGGACGTGCCGCGTCGGTGGACGTGGGCGAGCTGTACGCGGAGGAGGAGAGGCGGTTCCTGCTGTTCCTGGACGTGCCCGTCGCGGCCGCACGGGAGAACGGTGCTGCCGAAGACGGCGTCGACGTCACCAGACTGATCAAGGTGAGCTGCACGTACAAGGACGCGGCGACGGGGCAGTCGGTGGACGTTGCTGGCGAGGAAGCGGCCGTGCAGAGGCCGGTGGCTGTGGCGGCGGACGCGGAGCCGTCGGTGGACGTGGCAAGGGAGCGGTTCCGCGTGGAGGCGACCGAGGACATCGCGGCGGCGCAGGCGGCGGCGGAGCGCGGCGCGTACGCGGAGGCGGCGCGGATCCTGGAGCGCCGGCAGGAGGCGTCCGCGGCGGCCGGGCTGGCCGACGACGAGCGGTGCGCGGCGCTGGTGGCGGAGCTGCGCGAGATGCGCGCGCGCGTGTCCAACCGGCGCGAGTACGAGGAGACGGGGCGCGCGTGCATGCTCGCCGGCATCAGCGCGCACGCCCAGCAGCGCGCGTCCACGGTGCAGCTCTCCGTATCCATGGGCGCAACTGGCCACGCGGGCGGCTACGGAGCACTTCCCCGATGGCTACCAACATGTGGGATGGCGGCACCAGCAATGTGTGGAGCGCCGCCGCAGTGGGGACCAGGGGCGGCACCTAAGGCAATGTGTGGAGCGCCGCCGCAATGGGGACCAGGGGCTCCACCTCCACCGCGTGGGATTCCGCAGGCGCCACCAATCTTTGGTGCCGCGTACGCGACGCCGGCGATGCAGGGCATGGTGGAGTCGTCGAAGAAGAGGCGTCAGCAGCAGGAGCCAGATGGCAGCGGCCGCTTTGATCCAAAATAGCACTAGAAGGCAGCGTGCCATCTGAACAAATTTGCTTAGAAGTTCATTAAAGAATACTCAGCTTAGGTTTAGGCTTGTGTTTCGTTAATCATCGAGTTTCAGAACCATCTCCATGGTTGTCAGTTATTGTTATGAACTTTTTGGATACTCTTTTCCTGATCAAAAGTTTGCTACTATGTGCTCATGTTTAAGCAGATGCTGCCTTGTGCTTATGAGCTCAAAGATTTGTAATATTTGCTCTGATGATTATAGTTAATAAAGTTCCGTGTTTCGACATTTTCTTGCCTCTCTTGGTTTTGCCCTTTTCAATTCGTGGCTGTACAAAACAAAGGTAGTGCAAATGCAGTTGGCGCCACACAACCACCGCAACGTTCAACCATTCAACTCTGAGCGGCAATGTTCAATCTGAACTTATTGTTGCAATTCGAAATAAAATCGATAGTGACTTTAGTTTTTTGCTCATGATGTTCAAATTACTACTAACACTGCCCATAGTGCCAGAAAAGTTGTCTGAAACTTCGAACATGTCATCATCATTTGATCATTTGTTTGCTTCATCTTTCTTTCTTTCTGCAACTCTCGAGCAAATAGATAAAGCAATACAGAAAACTATAGCACCGAGTAACTAAATCTGCTCATGTATCAGCCACTATTCATCTTGGTGTGCTAACGCGGTTGCCAGGACCGGTTCATCCGACGAAAAATCTTGTTAAAATCGTAAGGACTTATGGTTAGGCCTTTGCTTTGCTGTAGAATTGACATGCGCAACACATTTTGATTCAAATGAATCTCATGCTAAAATTACAAGCATCTTGACAGACAAGACAGAGACAGACATCCGCGCTAATTTTGACATAGCTCAATGGAGCCATAATTTTCTTTTATTTTGTCCTCCGCTGATTTGCAGAAGCTTTAATGGAGTATATCGATCGAACACCACCTAGTAGATGTATGGAACGAACGCCTTGCGGGACGCCGGGTACTCGCCGCCGAATTTCTGCAGGTACCACTGGCGATGGTCCCTGGCCCTGGGCCCGAGGTTGGCGCAGGTGTAGAGGAAGAAGGCCCATGCCGCCGGCGTCCACGCCAGCACCGCGAAGCCGAGCCACTCCACGGCCTCGCCGAAGTAGTTGGGGCACGTGACGAGTTCGAACCACCCGCCCCTGGGGATCTTGTACCCGCCCCCGGCCTCCTTGAGCCGGAGCAGCTCCTTGTCCGCCGCGACGTTCACCCGCATCCCCCACGCGAAGAGGGCGAGCCCAGCGGCGCATCGCGCCAGCGCGAGCGCGGAGGCCGGGCGGTCCGCGTGGATCGCGATGGAGCGGGCCTGCACGTAGCCGTTGAGGAGGTTGAACCCGAAGGCGCAGGCGGCGACGAGGAGGGGCACGGGCGCCGGGGCGCGGCGCAGGCGGAGGAGGCGGAGCGGGTGGACGAGCGTGCGGTGGACGTAGTGCCCCGCGTAGAGCGCGGCGGGGAGCGCCGCGGTGAGTGGGGACGAGAGCAGCAGCCGCCGCGGGGACGGCAGGAGGAGCGGCGGGAGCCAGAGGGTGGGGCTCTCCATGAGGAACCACGCGAGCGGGGCCGGCAGCGCGGGGCCCCAACCGGGGCGGGAGAGCTTGCCGTAGGGCGCCGACACGAAGCGCAGCGCCAGCACGGTGAGCGGGCTGAGCAGGTATAGCGTCAGCAGGCACCGCTCGAACACCGCGTCGCCCGCGGCCGCGGCTGCCGCCGCCTGGTCGGCCATCTCTCGTTGCCTGGTTCGAGTGGGATTTTGGGGGGCTTGGGGACGAGTGTGGCCGGTGGAGACTCGGAGAGTGTGTGGGATTTTGACTTGTCGAGGGGTTCCGCCGGCCGAGCGGCTGGTTATTCACCTGCTCGGTGAGTGACGGCGAGGCCGCGCCGCAAGCCGATCTGAGAAGTACGGGAACTGGTCTGTGATGCGATAATCATCGATCCGGTGAATGAAAAAAAGGAGGACCGCCGCCTCAAAGCGGCTGGGGAAAAGAGGGAAAAGAGACGGCACATGGCTATTGGTCCGAACACCTGTAGATCCTGATGCGGCTTTCATCTTGGCATGATCGCCTCGCCTGTAGATTGTTAATTCACTACAGTAGAGTAACATCGAAAATCGCCCTTTTTCTCATTGCAATTTAACATGGGAGTTGAGAGGTCGTTGCTATGGAAGTATTTGTTGATTTTTTAAAAATTGTGTTTGATAGCTCTTTTATTAAAAAACCAATGAAATTTTTAAAATTATGTTTGATAGCTCGTTTTATTAAAAAATTAACGAAAATTTTAAAATTATGTTTGATCGCTTGTTTTACTAAAAATCAACGAATATTTACATTTTAAATCGGACGGGGTAGGACTGAAAGTGATGTCCTACTGTCTGGTACTCCTTCCATTTCAAAATAAGTGTCGTTCTTCCTTTTCGAGAGTCAACTACTTTCAACTTTGATCAAATATTTATAAAAAATATTAATATTTATAATACATAAATTAATATCATTAGATAGAGCATTGAATATATTTTTATAGTAAACTTATCTAGAGATATAACTATTTCTCGTATTTTCTACAAATATAGTCAAAGTTCCTCATAGCGACACTTATTTTGGGACGGAGGGAGTAACATAGAACCAGATGGCCTCAAGGCCTCAATCATTCATTCATTTTTCTTTTTGGTATAATCAATCATTTGGTACTGCATTGCTCGTCCTCGTGCGTGACCGGAAGCGGTTTTCTACTTTTGTTTGTCCACTCTGACCAAGCAGCTCCCACTGTTGAGCTGGGGTCGCAAAATTAAACAGAATTTGTATGGCACTGGCATATACTGACTTAAGCAATCACCCACACATTATTATCTTGTTTTGCTTTCGTACTATGTCGCGATAGCAGATTATAGACAATCCTACTTGTCTGTTGTTCCCTGACCGCTTTTATCTATAAATTGATAGTTGGGGCGTGACGGCTGACAGTTGTTGCTAGTTGCCGTTTTTGTTTTTCAAATATAAATCCTTCTAGCATTAAATTTTTATAGTAAGAACGTTCTCAAAGGTAGAGACGGCACTAACTCTCCACGTCATCTAAGAGTTATCTAAGAGTTCATATCAACTCTAAAGTAATAATTGGACCCACATGTCGATGTCTCAATAAATGTTAGAGGTTGCCTCTTGAACAAGAGCTAGCAATCTTCTCTCTTCTTTTTCTCCAATAAATAATTCTAAGAGTTAGCTAAGAAGCAACCATTGAGGACGCTCTAACATCTGTTCCGTTCATCATAAATTTTATTTATAATTTTAACTTTGGACATGTAATTAAGAAGACTTAAATAAGTTAAGTGACTGGAAAATGAGGATGAGGTATATAGAAAGATATATATTTGGAAGAGAGAATATGTATTGGGATAGAGATATATTAGGATGCGAGAATGGCAACTAAATTGGAAAAATTTGGTTGAGTTGGATGGCAAATAATGAGTCGGAGGGAGTACATCAATAGACACATGCAATTTTCGAAGAAATAAAATTGTTGTTCCAAGAAAATACAATATATTAAGGAACTTGTGGACATTGCCTTGAACTGGTTAGAGCATCTTCAAAAGCTTCCTAATAAATTAATCCTAAAAGCTTTTAGGAGGCTAAAAATTGTTAGTGATATTTTCTCTTGTCTCCTCCAACAGCTTCTCCCTAAAAATGGATCAAGAATGATTTTGATTGAACCACGTCATCATTTGGGCCACAACAACATTAATTCACTTGTAAATAGAAGGATTGGGGCCCCAACTTTCTCTCAGTTTTTAGCTATAAATGAGATGAATTTAGGGGAGAATAAATCTTTGATTTGTTTTAGGAGCTGTTGGAGATCGTTTTTTGGATTATATCCCAATAGTTTTATTTAGAAGAGATTTAGGGCTCTCTTCGAGATGCTCTTATGTGTCCGAATTAGGCCCATTTAGAACTATTGGCCAATCACACTCAAGCCAGATTTTTATTTTTTAATAGAGGCTAGGTTTTTATTTTTTGAATTGGTACATTTAACCATTGTCAAAGGATACTATTTTGATGCAGAAAAAGAAATGTGGTGTTTGATTATTTTTCCTTAATACACGCCGCCCAAACAATAAAAAAGGTGAACGCGGGCATCGAAATTGGAAAGCTTAAAATATGTACCAAGTACACTTTTTAGAGCATCTCCAACAGATCCCTAAATTAAGTTGCTAAACAAAGATTTAGGGAGTTATTAGCAAAAACCATCATCCTACTGTTTGCTAAATTAGATTCCTAAATTTACCAACTCCCAACACAGGCCCTCCAGGTGACTACATTTGGAGACCTCGGTACAGGTCCCGAAATAATTTTGGCGCCACCTACGGTAGAAAAATGTACCTTTCCCGCTCCGGATTCCTCCAGTTTCTTCCGCGTCCCCTGCTCATCTTGCCCATCCCATCAGCTCGCCGCCGCCCGAGATCTGCTCGCCGCCGCCGGATCTTGTCGACCACCGCTGCCTCGGCTCGTCACGACCGGAGCTCGCCCCTAGAAGCTGCCAGCAGAGGTCGCCACCGCCCCTTGGGCCCGACGCGGCCTGAGGGCGGCTGTCGTCGCCGCCTGCTATCGGTCCGACACCCTCGAATCCCGCCTCATTGCTGTCGCCGGCGTCCGCTATCGGTCCGTCTCGTCGGCAGGGAAGGTACCTACCCATCGCCTTGATCTCTCTCGTAGTACATGCTCTGCTCTCGCGGCGCAGCAGGAACCCACCCGCCTAGTGGTAGAGCGCGGCCCGTGGTCGTTAGTACCGAGAGGAGTTTATCCAGAAGAAATTAAGCATTCCATTTGAATATTCTATTGTGCTTTTTCTCGAAACTATGCAAGTGCTTCTGCCTTGTGCAAGTGCTTCTGCCGGAACGGGTGCACTGCAAGTTATTTTTCAAAGCACATCGGAACTATGCAAGTGCTTCTGTCGGAGAAACCGAAATTTTGTGCTCACGCAATGTTATTGAAATATAATTCGGATGTGCTTTGAAAACATGTTTGCATAGTTCAGGTAAAGACGAAATAACAGGAACGGGAGATGTATTGAGCTGTGAAAGATGTGCATGCTCCCTTTCTTAGCAAGTTTTTTTCAACCAATGCTTTGTTGTTGCTTTGGAATCTACTCTACCTGGCTTATTGTTCAGATGAGCTGCAACTTTGTTAATATAATATATTCAGAATATCTTCCATGCATGGCTTGTTCTGTTGCTGCAACTTTCTTGTTAATTACAAATTCTTTTCCTTGGGATGCCACCTTGATCCATTTCATAATAAGGGTGGCTAACCCATGTGCATTTCATAGCTCCCTGCAACTGAGGTCTTTACAATACCTTGCCTTATTCTCTTGTCCAACGCTTAGTTGATTTGAATAGTACAATTGTTATCAAGTATCCTGAAAAATATAAATTAGTTCATTTGAATAGTAGAACTGTAATTTTTTTCAGATTTGCACTAATAAACTAATGCTTAGGTAGTACTGTTTATCTGGCACTGTCCCTGATGAAAAATGATATTTGCCTCAGTTCATAAGAATCATTCAGCAGTTGTATTCCAGTATTTACAATCTGTCCAAAAACCTTATTATGCTGAGAAGATGAAATGCATGTTTGTAGTTTCTTGGACAATGGAAGGGTGTCGTTCATACACTGATTTGTTGAACGATGATGATTTCATAGAAGAGACACAATTTTTTGGTCCTCAGCAAACTGATGCAAGTCAAACACCTATATCGGAGAGTACTCCCTCATCCAAGCCAAGCCAGAAGCAGAAAGGAAAAAACTTTATTGTCGATGAGGACAAATTGCTTGTTTCAGCTTGGTTGAATGTTAGTACTGACCCTAAACAAGGAACCAATCAAACCAAGGCTACATTTTGGACTAGAGTGCATACCTACTATCAATTTCATAGAGGAACTTTAGCAGAGCGCACCCAGGGTTCACTTTTACATAGATGGGGTGGAATTCAAGAAGCTGTGAGCAAGTTTTGTGGTTATCTAACTGGTATTGAAAATAGGAATCAAAGTGGGATGACAACTCATGACAAGGTGCGACTTTGAATTCTCTCTTTTACAATACTGATATACCTATGATTTAACTTATTTAAGATTGTTGTCCTCACAAAAATAACCATGTGCAGCTGCAGGATGCTGAGAAGATGTTCCAGAATCTAGAAAAACAAAAGTCGTTCCAATTCAAGCATTGTTGGCTCATGTTGAGGAACCAACCAAAGTGGCATGAGAAGATGCGTAATATGGAACATCAGAAACCAATTAATAAAAAACAAAAGTCAAGAACATCCAGTAACTTAAATGGTGATGGTACTAACGAGGATACTGTCGATGATGTCTCTCCAGGTAACATGGCACTGTGTGGAACATCTATTAATCTACTATTTTCAGGACTTTGTTTACTTGTGGTAGCGTACAATATGTAAACTTGGTTGCTGCCTTGCAGGTACCAAGTCTCCAGAAAGACCAATGGGTAAGAAGAAGGCAAAAGAATCAAGTCGTCGAGGGGATAGTGATGCATGCATACAAGCCTTAGACACGCTTTGGGCAAAAAAAAGGAAGCTGATGCAGAGAAGGAGATAAAGAAAGATGAAAGGTATGCCCAGACGTTTGCTTTAGATCAACAGAGGCTTGAGCTAGAAAAAGGAGGCTTCAACTTGATGAAAAGAAGCTTGAAAATGAACAGTTGAAGCTTGCAAATGAGGCTAATGCTCTTCTTGCAAAGAAAATGGCTGAAGAAGATAGAATTATGAGCATGGACACTAACTTCATGAATGACTTGCAAAGGGAGTACTACAGTCACAAGCAAGCTGAGATTATGGCTCGTCGCATGAGCAGCTCCGAATGATGTTAATAGCTATCTTAGTTTTAATTATGTCAGTTAGTGATAATTCCATTATTCAGTTTGGATATGTACCGCATCTATGTTTCGGAACAGTTTGTGTCAGATTTCACTAGATCATTCAGATTTTAATGGCAATGCTTTCGATTGGTTCATTTTATTTCTTTCGTGTCTACAGTGTATCAAGTGTGAAATGAGTACATCATTGAAATTTGAAAAGATACTTATAAGCCAAAGGCATAGGTGAAATGAATATTATTATATCATGTATATATAAAAAGTTCTTTATCAAGCTAGAGGCCACTGTAGCTGAAATGAATATTATTACATCATGCACATATAAAAAGTTTTTCTATCAAGCCAAAGACTCTGCTGAATACAGATCCGAGTGGTGTTGCCAAAGGTGCTCCACCAGGTCCTCTTGTAGTTGATGATGGGATTCTTTGTTCCTAATTTTTAAATGGTTGTCAAGAAAAGTCTGAAAATCTGGAGTTATTTCGTGAGAAGGTTTAACATTTTCACCACCTTTCTCAAAGCGTTCCTTTGGATCGACTTCTCCCTCGTCTTCAACTATCATATTATGCATAATAACACAAGCTGTCATGATGTCTCTCAATGTCTCTACATCCCATAATCGAGCCGGTTCTCGAACAACTGCGAATCGAGATTGCAAAACACCAAAAGCTCGTTCGACATCCTTCCGTACCCATTCTTGGGCTTTGGCAAAGTATTTTCTTTTATTACCCCGAGGTTCTGGTATGGTCTTTACAAATGTAGCCCAATTAGGATATATACCATCTGCAAGGTAATAACCCATAGTGTACTCATGACCATTTATGATATAATTTACTTCTGGAGCTTGACCTTCAACTAGCTTTGCAAATAATGGAGATCGGTGTAAAACATTGATGTCATTGAGTGAACCAGGTAGACCAAAAAAGCATGCCAAATCCAAAGATCCTTCGAAGCAACAGCTTCTAAAATTACAGATAGGCTTGTGATGATGTCCTGAGTACATACCTTGCCATGCAGAAGGACAATTTTTCCAACTCCAATGCATGCAATCAATTGATCCTAACATGCCCGGAAAACCTCTTTCCTCTCCAAGTGCAAGTAATCTAGATGTATCAATCTCATTAGGTGACCTCAGATACTCTTCTCCAAAAAGTGCAATAACAGCTTTGACAAACCTTCTCAAACTTTCCATGACAGTACTTTCTCCAATGCGGCAATACTCGTCCGTAGAATCAGCAGCTACTCCGTAAGTTAGCATTCGGAACACTGCTGTAACCTTTTGAAAGCAACTTAATCCAACTTGACCGGCTGCATTTGTCTTCCGTACAAAATAATTATCGTATTCTTCCACGGCATTCATTATGCGTAGAAACAAGCCTCGATTCATTCTATACCTGTACCAACCAAATAAATAAGTCATCTATATTACTATGTATTTACATATTAACTTAATCAAATGAATACATATGAACCTTCGTCGGAAGTATGCTTGGGCCGAACGTGGGATCATCCACCAAGTAATCTTGATACATTCTTTCATGCCCACTTTCTCTGTCCCGATATATGTATAAATGTTTTGGAATAGAGCCACCACGTTTTTTGTTAGGACGTGAGAAAGTTTGTACAATTTGAGTAGCCTCAAGTATGAATTCATCATCATCATCCGACGATGACTCGTCCAAAAGCTGCCGAGAAAGACTCATTGACTTGATGTGGAGGGACGAAACGAAGCACCTGAAAACTTTCTTGATCAAACTTCATCCGGAATCATAATTATATAATAATCTATAGCCGCATATTATATTTTAAGTATAACACATGAGCCATGCATAGTGCAAAAAATTTAATTGTAACCTCCCAATCCCAAGTACTAGGCATGAACCATAATGAGAAAAATTCTAGACACACTAGCAATCATAGCAGATTAAATTAGAATTAAACAAATGGCTAATGAGATCTTACCCACGTAGCAAAGGTGCCGCCGCAGCCAGCTTCCGCCAAGGCCTGCTGCGCTCCGTCCTTTCGCCGCCGACGTGTTTCGACTTCTGCCGCCGAATACGTAATAATCAATCGGATCCGATCTGCAGCACTTCAATGGAAGAGAAAAAGTCCATGGGCCACCACAAGAAAGGCCACGTGGCCTGATTTAAAAAAAATAGGAAGCAAATTTAGGGAACTGTTGGATGGCATGCTATTTTTTTACTCCCTATAGACATACAAACTCCCTAAATCCTGTATTTTGGGAGTAAAAATTTAGAGATCTGTTGGAGATGCTCTTAGGAAAAAATCCACGTGGTAGGCAAGCACAACCTTTCCAGATCTCGTCCACGTGGCAGAGCTGTTTATATTTCGCCGCAGGGGAATCTGCGTCACCACCGAGTCGGCCAGGACAACCCAGGTAAAAAGCACCCCACGAGCCCACAACTCACATCCTCCCCTTTTCCCCGTTGTTTGGTTCGGCTTCTCATCCTCAATCTCGCTGGACACGAATCTGCGATACGCAGTGGCGGTGAAGCGACGAATCGCCGCATCGGCAGAGACTTCTGGAAGGTTCTAGAGGGAGGGAGGATGGAGGCCGCGAGCAACGGGGGCCTGCTGTACCATGAGGTGCAGGAGGGGAAGCTGTGCGCCGTGCACTGCGTCAATACCGCCCTGCAGGGGCCCTTCTTCTCCGAGTTCGATCTCGCCGCGCTCGCTGCCGACCTCGACCAGCGGGAGCGCCAGGTCATGCTCGAGGGCGGTGCGGCGACCTCTGCCGCGGGCGACTTCCTTGCCGAGGGCGAGGGCTCTCACAACGTCTCCCTCGGCGGCGATTTCAGCATACAGGTCTGTTCTGGTCTCGCCCACGCTTCTTGGATGTCTTATCTGTTTCTGTTTGTTTGATGGGCTCGGTTAGTTCGACTGTTATGGAGATGACCTTACCACGATTCACAACAAGGATATATGTAAGATGCGAATTTTGAGGATTTTATCTTCAGCATTTCTTTTAGGAAGCCTTTGATTGACGCTTAATGTAGTAGGATTATAGTAAAAGTTCCGATTTATCCTTTGTTAGATGGGTTTTGTTTGCTATGAAGGGAGTTGCTTGGAAAGAGGTTAGTAGGTTTTAGTTTAGAACGAAAGAAAACTGTCTAGACATTTATCATACCTGATTCTCTATCATAGTAGTGTTATTTATTGTTTTTTAGAAGTAGCGTCGATTGTCGAAAACATGTAAACACCAGAGGTAGTGTCACATGATGAATGAGGCAGCACATCCTACAATTAGAGGATTTATTTGTAGAATATATATGAAATCGAATCTGAGTTAAACCTATTGAGTTATACTCATTTCTTTATCGAATGTGAAACCATGTCTTCAACAAGCTAATAATTGTATTGTTGTTTTAATGATTTCCCCTCACTGACCACTGCCTTGCAAGTTAAGAAAGTTATATTCCCTAAAAAAAAGAAGTTAAGAAAGTTACATTTGTGATAGTAGACGATTCCACACATACCTGTTTTGCACTACTAGAAAAAGGGGCAGATGTGTTTGTTTCTCGTTAAGTTACTTAGCTCACTGGCTACTTCTGTTTCCTCAAAATGCTCAACTAAGACTCCAAAGTGAAAAAAAAACATGTGTCAACAACAACAGGTTTTTCCACATTTGTTTCCATTTTTAACGTACGTGGCATGGACTAATGCATGTGCATGCAACGACAATATATCCTGCTGCCATTACGCCATCTGAGTTTATTGTTGATTTACATCATCACCAGTTTGTTGTTTTTTGTACTTAGTTTACTGTGTACCACAACGCTGACATTAATGATATATTAAGATTGTAAGATCTTACCATGTTAATTCTTAGTCTTTGATTATTATTTATTGTAACTTTGATTAATACAATAGGAAGACATATGAATAAGCTTAATACCCACATCTGAAATCTGAAAAGTTTCGCAATGCCACTGAAATCCAAATTGTTTACAGCTTACACTCTTTTGCAATGGGAACAATTGACATGTTTTTTTTTCTATATGAATCCAAATAATATGCACAGTGAACCTAGATATTTTTTTCCTCTGCAACGCTCATGCCACATATTTCATAAAAAAGGTTAACATATGTATAATGACAAAAATAAGTTGTACTTACTGACAGTTTAATTGAGTAAGGAAAAAATTGGGCAATGATCAAATTTGTTTGTTAAGGCTTCATCTTACCATATACTCGATGATGCCGATCTCTCTGATTTCTCGATATCGTATCAACTGAAGTAGAAAGTCCTAAGCCTTCCACAGCTAAAATAGTCTCTATATATATATATATATACTCAACTTTTCTCATTAACCTTTTTGTGGTCACTCTTATAGAAATTTGATGAACAAATTTTTGCGTGTTTGCAAGGAAATTTTAGCCTTGGAGCATGTCTACAACATTAATTTACCATATGGAGGCATTATAAGTTTTGTTGGTGTTTTTTTTTCTCTTTGGGGCATATGGAAGGATTACCCCCAGTAATTTTGCACACCCTCTCATCTTTGCATTGGAATTTTTTTGCCTGTTGACTAAATTGTTGAATAACTTATTGTAGTATCTGTATGAGATCCTTCTGATGTATGAACCTAATACATCTGGATGGGTAGAAGGTGAATAATAACCTACGTTTTTTCGATACTCCGACACGGGTACGGGGCGTACGGCGATACAGTACGTTGATACGTCGATACGGCCATCACTGGAAAACAGCAATATGCCGATACGGCAAATATATACCTAATATCTAACGGCCAGCGGAAGATCGTTTCCAACTAGCAGCGTAGAAGACAGATCGGAGAAGATGACTTTGGACGCCTTGTTTTAGATCTGATGGGCTTTAGTTGAGCCGTGAAACAGGGTATGATGTATTGATCGTATCGGGAAGTATCCCCGTATCCCGCCGTATCAGATACGGGTACGGCAGGCGTTGCCGCGTATCGGGATTTCGTAGATAAGAATACACAACCTTTCCATTTTCGAGGAAACACACACACACACACACAAGCTTTCCGTTTCGAGGAAAACACACACACACAAGCTTTCCTTCTCTAACCCCTATTGCCAAATTTGAGGAACGTGTACATTTAGAACGTAAAAAAGACTGTTTTAAGATTTCAATACATCCTAACCAACTTAGTCGGGTTCTCATGGGGATTGAATCCGTTCGCATCAGACAGTTATGTGTTTACCAATTTGTGATACTAACTAGACAGTGTTTATACTGCATTTTTTTTATCAGTTTTCTGAAGTACCATTGTGCTGTTACAAGGGCTACTGTTTCTGTTCCTTTCTGTATAGAATTCATTTGCATCATTGATTGATTGATGCTTGAATATCTAGCACTACAGTTATAGGTTGCCACAATAATTCAAATTTAAGTCTGTTCTTATTCTCATTTCCTACAATCACATCCCATGTTCTGAACTTGATTCCTTTTTATTGCAGGTTTTGCAGAAGGCACTGGAGGTTTGGGACCTCCAAGTAGTTCCCCTTGATTCCCCAGCTGCAGGGTCATCCTTATTTGACCCTGAACAGGAAGTTGCTTTCATTTGCCACCTGCAGGACCACTGGTTCTGTATCCGGAAGGTGAATGGGGAGTGGTACAACTTTAACAGTCTCTACCCTGCTCCTGAGCACCTTTCGAAGTTTTACCTCTCAGCTTTCATCGATACCCTGAAGGGTTCAGGCTGGAGTATCTTTGCAGTTAGAGGCAATTTTCCCAAAGAGTGCCCTATGGCAACAGAAGGTTCTAATGGCTTTGGTCAGTGGCTTACTCCTGATGACGCCCGGCGGATTACAGCGTCATGTAACCAGGCAGGAACACCCGTTCGGCAGGCAAATACCCCTCTACGTGGTGATCAACCAGGAGGCATGAGTGAAATGGACATTATTGCAGCACAGCAGGAAGAGGCTGATCTCAATGCTGCGATTGCTGCTAGCTTGATGGACACTGGGTGTCCATTTGCCAACTTAGATTCAGCTCAAGAATATAGCAAGCCACATGATGCTCTCGAAGCAGCTTCAAGCACAGTGAGCAAAGGGAATAACCAAGAAGAAACTGATAAATCTGAACCATGCATGCCTCCCTGTGAGGACACCAAGGAGTCAGCTTCCGGAAGTGACATGAATAAAGAGGTTCCTTCTACAGAGGGGAAAGAAGCAGTGAAAGAAGATTAGCATGCCATCTCTGAAGAATCCGTAACTGAGTTAGACTATACAAACAGAAAACAAGCAAGTGTGAAGCGTCTAGACTGTCTCCCATTTCAGTTGGAGGACATTTGTGATTTCTGAATGCTATATAAAAATTGCATATTCTGAACTTCATGGGTTTAAAAACTCTTAACTCGTGCAACCGTCATGTGGAAACTTAATAGAGACTAGACCCTTTTCCCCTTATTTGTCATGTTAACTTCTGCTAACCTCCAGTCTGAAATTGCCGGATGCAAAATGTTCCCGCAAAGCATTTTTCTTTTCCTTTTCGAGTTTCTGGGATGCCTTAAGTTGACCTGTATAAGCGTAGATTATGTTTTGTAATGGATCTTTTGGATGCGGAATTTGATCTGCGGTTAGATGATTTTGCCCAGAATGGTGGGTGTAACATGAATCACTGTTTCTCATATTTTCTTGATCTGTTTCGCTGATTGATTCATATTAAAAATTGGTAACCGTGTTTACTAATTGATATAGAAATAATACATTTGTATCGAGCTCATTTGTATACTGAAGACAGACTTCTACAGCCACACTAATGGCATCGTCAGTTATCAACAATTCAACATCAGAGAAATAGCTTTTAAGGAAAAATCCAATGGTATGTATATGACGACGGCATTGATGAGCTAAAAAAAACGACGGCGTTGCTGAGTGCTGACAAAGTGACAAAGACCCGGTGCCTTCGTTCGTCTTGGGGCGGTTTGCCCAACTAGATTAGTCAGTAGCTGCCATTCTTTCTACCTCTGTTCTTGTCTTGCCCCTTTAGCCTTTCCAATCAGCCCGACTCGAGGAAAGATCTGTCTGATGATGGATTCTCCCAGCCAAAGCTACCGGTTGTTTGGTGCCCAGAGATCGTTGCACGACCTCCTCGGCGGAGGCACCGGTGAGTTCGATGCAGTACTGAACCGATCTTGATTGTGTTGTCTGCTGCTCCATCTCCATGAGGTTGTCTGCATTTTGCATTTCAGGATTGAGTGGTTGGTAAATAATTTCTGTGGGCGCAGTGGCGGATGTGATGTTGTGGAGGAGGAAAAATGTGACTGTCAGGTTGCTGGCAGCGGTGATTGCGTCTTGGACTCTCTTCTACTGCGTGCCTGGCTACACGCTGCTCTCCTTCGTGTCCCAGGTGCTTATGATCCTGCTCACGATCCTCTTCGTCTGGGCCAAGGCTGCACAGTTGCTAAACAGGTGATGCTCGTTTGATCCCTTATTACTCATTCAAGAGACCTGCTGGGGTAGATATAGATTCAATGTCTCGCCGATGCTACCTCACACCGTGAAGATTGTTTGAGTACTAAGGGGTTGTCAGACTCGCCGGACTTGGTAATACGATAGAAGTATAGAACTAATTATATCAATGAATTGGCTCAATTTGCTGAGATGTCATGGTGGGGATTTGCGAATGTTTATAGTCCCTGATTCAAGTAGGCCATGATATTTGGAGATTTAAATATACTAGATTGCTGGGCTGCTGGCAGACAAGCTTGATGCAAGTCTGATAGAACTGTCCAATCAGTCATGCAGTTGTGCTGAAATTACAAGTTGGCTTTAAAAAATCATGCTATTAATCTACTTATGTACTTGCATTACTGAAGTTGAACTGTTCAACTACTTATAAGCAAGTGAAATTTGATATTATGATGCAATACCACGATCAAAATAGGTCACACTGAAATGAAACTGTTGTATAATCGTTTTTGTTATTTGGTTGTTTTGTTTCCACAGTGCTAAAACTGTAAAATAAATCGACAGGGCACCGCCAACGGTTCCATTGATTAAAATCTCTGAAGAATCAATGAGTGAAGCGGCAGAGACAGTGGGTAACTACATGAATAAGATGCTTCAGGATTTTGAAAATATTGCACTTGGCAAGGACTCAAGTCTCTTCTACAAGGTGTCCTTTGTGCTGTTAGTGACATCCTTAGTTGGCCGTTTGACTGGTCTTGTCAATTTGGTTTATACAAGTAAGTATTTTCACTGTTGTATTTCCCAAGGACGACTAACTAACACTACACATTTGTTCAGAAACATTATACTGGATTATAATGTGAAAACTTTTGTAAAGTACAATTACTGTGGAAGCAGAGATGGTGGTGCTCAGACTATTAATTTTTATTGGATGGAACATCAGCATAATACTATTAAACTGAAAGTTAAACATGGTATCTCAAACTATAAAAAGCTCAACACTAGTACTTCTGAATGCAGTTTGAGGAAGAATTTTTCAGGTGAACATAACTACATAAGGACATGGAAAGGGATTTCCTTGCCTCTCATCTACTTCTTTCGTAGTGGAAGATGATTGGAAGCAGGTGCAGTCAACATTAACAAGGCAATCATAGTAAACCTAATCTGAAAATTTTAATAGCTATCATCTCAATAAACTACAGTATATGAAACAATACAGAAAACTCACTAAAAAAGGTTCAATTTTTTTTGCTCTGTGAATCTTGATGGGGAATGCCCAATTTCTGACCTTGAAGTAACTCTTTTGTGCCAGGTATTGTCCTTGCTCTCACGATGCCTGCTTTGCTGGAGAAAACTGAAGGACATATTGCTAGATTCCTCAGTAAAGCTTCAACACATATTCAGGCGTGTATACGAGCATGCAATGAGTACAAATACTGTAAGATGAAGAAGAGGATGGCGGAAAAGGAGAAACTGTATTGATGTCAACATGATTCACCAAGATAATTTTACCTTATGAGTTATAGCTTGCATGTACTTTAAAGAAACAAACGGTTGCTCTGCCCTGCTCTGAAATGGCAACCGTTGTCAAAGAGACCTGCTTTGCTCTGAAATCCGTCTCGTGGCGTGTCACACTGTGCAGCCAATGAACACTAACCTGACGGAGTGCGATGACTGGAGGCTGAAACTGCACTGAATGCAGCGACTTGTTGAGAACCACGCCAAGGCCCTGTTGTTGGAGAACCACGCCAAGGCTGAGAGTTACTCACTCGTCACATTGAAAGTGTCGACTTTTAGACGTAATCCTTCGACTGTTCGTCTTATTCATAAAACTTATGCAAACGTTATTTATTTTCTTCTAATTTAATTTATCATTAGTGATATTTTAATAATAATGTATTTATTTTAGTATTTTTATAAAAATTTTGGGTGTGTTCGTTTCCTGGGATCTAAACTTTAGAGCTGTCATATTAAAAAGAATCTTACTATTTAAAGTATTAAATAAAGTTTAATTATAAAATAAATTACAGGTCTCTAGACTAATTTATGAGATGAATCTAATAAGGTTAATTAAGTCATGATTAGAAGACGGTTTTTAGCATCATTTTAGCAAAACATAGATTAATTAATCTCATTAGATTCATCTCGAAAATTAGCACCAATTTGTCAAAAGGGTTTTGTCATTAAATTGATCGAAATATTCATAAATAATAAGATTTTCTTTGATGTGACAGACGTTAAATTTTAGAGAGCATGAAACGAACAGGGTCTTTGAATATGATAAGCGGTCAAACGTGAAATCTGAAAAGTCAAAAATGACACTTTCAATGGGACAGAGGTAGTATATTTTATCCAGGAAGAGGAACTTCCATCGAAGTCAAAGAAAATACCGCCTGAATTAACCTTTCTTTCTTTCAACTCAGAAAGGTCAGACATCCATCTCAAGCCCTTCACCTTTCAGTGCGGAACGGTTGTTAATTAGAAGAAAGAATTTGGCGAATCTCACTCCGGTAGATGCTGCACGATTTTGTGGGCAGTGCGCCTGGCCCGCGTAATTCGCAGGCGTGTTGCCGGAACGACGCCATCGTGGTTTACCACGCCTGCTCGTTCAGACATGCGGGCGTCGTGCTGTCGTTGCCGAATTCTGGCGGCGGCGCGGCGGCACGCCGGCAAATCCAGATCCGATCGCATCAGGAGACGGGACAAGTCGGCATCATCACAGAATCGCGGACCCATGTGTACTCTGCTGGGCAGGGACTCCATCGTGAAGTGTGAATCCTTCCCGTTTGCCCCCGTGACCGTGACGACGCGGCGTGATGATGAGGCGCCGGGGACGGTGTGACCAAAGCTCCGCCTGATCCATCAACCTGCCCTCGCGCAGGCCTTCCTGCGTCGTGTAATCAATCGTCCGACACGACACGCCGCACTGCTGAGGAGCGCTGCGAGGGGACGATACCCGCCGAGCCGGGGAGTGAGTGACCGCGCGCGTGCGCCTGACACATGTGGCTCGGCAAGCAACAGGCTCACGGCTCATGTCATGTGCAGCTAGCTTTCCGCGCGGGGCATGCTCATCAAGCTCACGTGTCCTCGTCCGGCCCGGATTGTTGATGCCTTCCTTGGCCCGTGCCCGTAGCCAGAGCCGCCGTTGAGGAACACCACCAGTGCGCACGTTGCGATGACCGCCGCCGGCGTGCGCGAATGATGGGGTCACGGGATGTTTGGTGGTGGCAACAAGATGTGCCGAACCTCGTCAGCTCGCAGTGGGATTACAACTTACGGCGTAGTACTACCTTAGGGGCTAGAAAAGATGCGCAAAGTGTGTCTACTGGTAGTTGAAAGTGGAATTAGTTTGTTGTATACTCGCTCGATGGCGACACGTCGATCCTTTCTTTGTCGCACTAATTGGACCCAATCAAGACCAAATTTGACGAGGAAAAGGAGCCCGTCCACGGTTCGTTCCTTCTCCATTCCGTAGCGCTGGTGCTCGCGCACTACTACCGCGTACCTACTGCCGCTGCATCTTCATTGAAGGTGCTGCGCCCTTCGCCCGCGTGGGCGCGTCTCCTCCGCTTAAATGAAAATCGTTCGGAGCTGCGAATTATGCGACGAGACAAGTTAGTTCGGGAGCACCAACTGTGGAGAATAATACCGAGCAAGTGCTTCCACGCCTGTATCCGTTCCGGTATGCGTCTGGCGAGAAGAGGAGGTGGCGCATGGGTTGCACGAGAGCGACTGCAACTTGACTAGTACTATATGACACCGCGACACCGGCGGCCGCCATCGCCGCCCGGCGGGTTCGCACCTTGGAAGTTGCCATCCAACGGCGCGTCGCGGGCCCGTGTCCGAGATGGAAACAAAACCAGCTGTCTTGCGACCGGTCTTTCCGCATGTGACGTGACGTCAAGAACCGATGCCAATCCACACTACACCGCTGCCGGCAGAGTCTCGCCGTGTCGCGCATCATCCGGTCTGCACCGAGGCTGAAACAGCCTCATAAGCACGAAACCATCTGCTGGTCCAGTTAACGTCATAACAATATGAGACCCGCCATCTAATACTAGTACATGCTAAGTAGTAGCTAACCGAGCGAAAGGGACAGAGCTGTGTAGGCTTAGCTAGTAACTGTTGCTGCGTTACCTGGCCTCCACGGCATTTCTTGTGTCCATTCGGCGGCGAAGACCGAGCAGAAAAAGAAGAAAGGTCCTGCGACGTGCCGTCGTGTTGCTGAACACAACAGGTCACGCGTTGGGCGGATTCTCGTTGCGGCGTGCTACAGCGCGATCGCCCGCCTGACATGTCAGGCCCCGCCAAGAAGACTATTCAAAATTCCAACCGGGCTTGCATCGTCAAACCGTTGACGCGGCGCTACATTATAGTACGCGGCTTTATGCAATTCGAAATTCCAAATAGGAGCTAACGTCAAACTGGAAGGGGATTCGGTCAGCACACCGTCACCTGCGAGCTAATGAGAGTTGCGTAGGAAAGAGCTCGGGTAATCACGACGGGACGTCCCTGCCAATTGCCGATTTGTTCAGTTCAAGATCGGGCACGGCAGCACTAAACAGGACGGGACCACCTCCACTCAGCTGCAAATTGAAGGCGACAAATGACGTTATGCGCTATGAAAGAACTGCACTCTCGCGACTATGGTTCCGATCACCTTTCCGATGTTATTCTCTCTGTGTGCTCTGCAACAGAAAAAGATGGCACAGCTAGTACTAGTAGCTACTTTCACGGGTCCGCTGCCCATCTGCACGGCACGACATGCTAATCAGGCACAGCAGATTCTTTCGAATAAAGAAGAAGAAGAAGCTGCTGTCGGCTCCACCGGGCATCGGACATTCGAACACGTAGCCGCAGTGCGCACAATCATGTCTCCCTCGCGCGGCTACACCCGCACGCGTCGAACCTGTAAAAGAGGGCGCGGAAAGCGACCCGTACAAACGACGGCCACGGAAGCGAGGCGTGAGGCTGCGGCATGGCGAGGGCGGGCCGGTGCGCCGGCTAAATAAAAACACCTCCTCCTCTCCCCCGTCTCCGCGCGCTGGCAAAATCCGGGAGGTGCCGTGCCGGAGCCGAACGGAACCGCCCACCGCTCCCGCCAGGAAGGGAGCGCGCGCACGCGCGCGCACGACTCCTCGTGCAAAACGGCAAACCGCCTCGTCCATTCCCCCGACCACGTTCCCTTACGTGCCCGATCCAAGCGGCCATCATCATCTCTCCCCGCGCTCCTCGCGATCGAGCACCTGCGCTCGTTCTTCCGGCTAGCTAAAAAACTGGGTGCCTAAACGAAGCCCGCCGCACGTGCGCCAGTTCCTTGCTTGCGTCGGCCATGGTGTCGTCCTCCTCCGCCTCCTCCTCGCCGTCGTCGTCCACCAGCCCCGTCCTCTCCAGCGCGCACCGCCGCCGCCTCGCCGACGTCGAGCGCGACGTGGCCGGGTACTGCAACCCGTGCGACGACGACAGCAGCGACGACGACGACGACGGCCGCGCGGCGCCCGGGGTCAGGGCGCTGCTGCTCTTCGCGCGGAGGAGCAAGCCGGCGCGGGCGGCGTCCGTGGTGGACCAGGCATGGGTGCGGAACGCGGTGGCGTGCCTGCTGTTCCTCGGCGTCGTCGTCGGGCTCCTGAGCTCGCACCGCGGCGCCGGCAGGAGGCTCGTGCGGCGGGTGGACGCCGGCGAGGGCGACATGGTGATGCAGTGGACAGAGGAGAACCTGACCGCGGTGGCTCGCCGCCCGCCCGATACGCCGGTGAGTATCCTCGCCGTTGACTGATCAGTTTTATTCGTCATCCGCATGCACGGGCTCGCCTATTATTGGCATGTTAATCTCAGTTAATTAGCTGATGCAATCTAAGCTATGACCGAAATGGTTACCATGCATGGACTACGTGCTAATCACTCGAACGGTCAAAACCTGTTGATCGTTTGCGCTTCGTGGACTGGGTCGTCTCGTCTGGGCGTGCGTGTGTACGCAGAACTTGAGGGCGTTCAACGTCGTAGTTGCCGTGTTGTATCTTTGCTGTAGAATCAAGCTGGATACAGAAGACACTTCAGAAGCTCCAGAATTCAGAAGGGACTCGAAGCCGCCCTTCCACTCGTGTCTCTGTCACCCGTTCCCTTGTACATCGCCATTTCTTCTTCTTCTTGTAGTTATTACTATCGGTTCCCAGTCATTGGGGAATTTCAATTCGGAGAGTGATCCTCTGAGGTTAATGTCATTGATAAGGGCCCTTAATAAGACACGGCGGAGTTGACCACGACATTCCCGAAGCCAAAATTGCGAATAGCTCCAGGACCATTCACCATGTTGCAAGAAAATTCGATTCTGAAATGGATTGATACCAAAATTATGACGACTTCAAGCGAAAACTCATGTTGACTGTATTTAACACAAATTTCACATTAGCAGAATGCCCAGATGCCAGACTAGAATGATACTTATATAGACAAGTTGGCATTTCAGAATCAAGATCGAGATATCTTGTGCAGATAACAAATCATGCACATGACCAAAATTTTGGCGGTTCCTAAGCCTGTCTAATTTACAACAAGCCTTCTAAATCCTACATGAGCTTCTAGGAAAGAGAATCCAACTGCGATGTTTCTTAGTATTCAAAAAGAAAAACAAACACAAGATAACTAAAAGGAAAGGACATAAAGTGAGTTTGCATCAATCAATCCTATCCTCCACGAAGTGCCACCATAGCGCTTCAACAAAGAACACACTTTCGTCGACTGGACATTAGGAAGCGTGTTCTCTTTCCTGTCGCTGCCTAACTAAAGCAACCATGTAGGCCTGCAAATAAGTAGCAGAATTCATTAGATAATAATGTTTGCAGTTTATACATACTACAGTTTCTGGTATTGATTTCAAATCTTTCAGTAACAAACATTCAATACTCCACTAGATTTGTACTGAACATTTTCTTCGGAATACAACAGATAAGCCAATATATGGATGACACCTGATAGTGAGGGTTACACAAAATGCATTGAGCGCTCCAAAAACCATTACAGTAAGCTCATCTTTCCCTCTTTGAAATTAACACTTGCTCCATACTTCCATGTAATACTTTAATCTCATATATTAAGTAATATGTACCATACAATTTCACTGTTTCTTCAGGAACAAACAGTGCCACAAATGGGTTTATAATTGTTGATGCCAACGGTGGACTGAACCAGATGAGAATGGGAGTATGTACAGTCAAACAATTTATTTATTATTTTTTTAAAAAGCTTGAACATATGAAAATGTCTTTCAGCTCACGTGCAATTCTTCAAAATCACTCTTGCAGATAAGTGATATGGTTGCAGTTGCTAAGCTCATGAATGCCACCCTAGTAATTCCTACACTCGATCATAAATCCTTTTGGACAGACCCAAGGTCCTGCTCTTCCAAAGAACATAAGATGTACCTATAGAAGTAATCAGATAACTGATTTTTTTGTGTTGAAATGTAGTGATTTCGAAGATATATTTGATGTGAAGCACTTCAAGGAAACTTTAGAAGATGACATTGTGATTGTGGATTCCTTGCCACCAGCTTACAAAAAGTTGAAACACTATATACGAGCACCTACATCTTGGGCTAGGGTAAGAATCAATAACTATTTTAGGAGCTAATAAAGTGGACATCACATTTACTTACAGATCAGGACATTTGAATGAGCTGATTAAAAATTATGATCTGCTGGTTCATTTTGGCAGGCTTCATATTACAGAGCTTTCGCAAGGACACTAAAGAAGGCCAAAGTTGTGAAATTCACCCATACAGATTCACGGATTGTTAACAATGGTCTCCCTCCTTCTATTCAACGACTCCGTTGCCGGGCAAATTATGAGGCATTAAGATACAAGAAAGAAATTGAAGAGTTAGCTAATACTCTAGTTGACAGACTGAGAAATGAGTCCAACCATTATATTGCACTTCACTTAAGGTTATTGAAACTGCATACGTCTAACAAGTTATTTTTTGGTCCAGGGTAACATGCAGATCAGTAATTTTTTTCTTACGAAATGACAGGTACGAGAAGGATATGCTTTCATTTACTGGCTGCAGCCACAATCTAACATATCAAGAGGCAGAGGAGCTGAGAGAAATGCGACTCAATGTGCGGCATTGGAAAGAAAAGGATATTGATAGTAAGGAGAGACGACTCCAAGGAGGCTGCCCTATGACTCCCCGTGAAGCAGCACTTTTCCTAAAAGCTATGGGTTACCCCTCCAGCACAAAGATCTACATTGTTGCAGGCGAAATATATGGTGGACATAGCATGGATGTATTGAAGGATGAATACCCAAACATCTACACACATTCTAGTTTGGCAACAGTAAATGAATTAGAGTCTCTCAAGCTGTACCAGAATAGATTAGCTGCCGTGGACTACAATGTTGCCCTCCAGAGTGATGTTTTTGTGTATACATATGATGGAAATATGGCCAGGGCAGTCCAGGGCCATAGAAGATATGAAGGATTTCGGAAAACCATTAACCCTGACAGGTGCGTGCCTAGAATTGCTGTTTGACTTTCTATGTTTCAATTCAAAGTTTCTGAATTATTTTAATTCCTATAGGCAGAAACTTGTAGAGCTCATTGACAAGCTTGATCAAGGTACAATAAACTGGGATGAATTTGGAATTGAAGTGAAAACCCATCATAAAGGCAGACTTGGAGGTCCATATCAGAGGCTGTCAGGTCGAAGTCCACGGCAACAGGAGTATTTCTACGCAAATCCACTTCCAGGATGCTTGTGCAGAAGAAACACAAGTCTTTAACTTGCTCAAAAGAGGAATGGATAGTCCTTCAAAAACACTGCAAGCTAACTGCATTTAACATGTACACAGATAAAATATTCTCTTGACTTCCTGATACACGCCAGAGAGTACAACTCTGGGTAAACTGACATCAATAACCCATTTTATTTTTCTAGACTGACTGTAGTTCTCAACTTCTCATTCTTATACAGCTGTAGGAGATGTACATTTATAAAGTCCAAAATTGAATTGGCAAAGACATTGCAAGAAGATAGAATCAGCTAACAATAGAGGATTTTTTAGTGCATGTTTGTACTTGCTCCATAGTTCAGATGTACAGATTTCTTGTTTTATATTAATTCATTGTATCGAGCTTGGACTTGTGCAAATGATACTTATATACAATAATCATTGGGTATAGATCAAACTGTAACCGACAAGCCCGGGGTTATATCCTTTTCTAGACTAGTACATATTCCATGTAGTTACTATGATTCAAATAGTTAGATGTTTTTATAACAACTTTTATTGTCAAATATTTTTATGCTTAATTTATTTCATAGAATTTTGGTTGTTTATGTTGCTTCCAGTTCCCTGTAGGTTAGTCTTAACTAATGTAGTCCATATCATTTATATTACCAACTCCTCATCTAGTATTCTTTTTAACTAAGTCCTTCCCAGATTACATATCATGGGCAAACCTATATAGCCACTTCAATAATTATTTTTGTGTTTACATTGGGCTAAGCAATGTCAACAAAAAAAAAAGACTGGAGTAAAATGAACTAGAATTCAATGCAAAAGTTAAAGCCAAGATGTAACTACCTAACAGTTGTCAAGAAAATATGCTTTCTAGCAGCAGCCAGATTTCTAATGCATTTCATGAATGGTTACAAAATGGCTGATAAGATGATACCTGAAACACTGGTGGACATAAGCTGCACCTGTTATCGAAACTTCCCTTGCTCAGTTCTGTTAGACTACTCATGGAGTGCCTGTAATTGTAACATGGATTTTGTTTCTTTCCGAAAAAAATGACACCATTACCACATAGCAGGTACATATACTTGTTCCTTCAAGTTCTGGGCAGCACTCTCAGTGGGAAACCCTCGCACAGCACCAATGGTCCACTGTGATATGATTCCTGCAGCAACAGCAAATCTAAGTTGCCTCTCCAATGTATCCTGGTCCTCAAACATCTCAGGACAAGTTGTCAGCTTCCTAATAGCAGCAGCAACAACAGCATCTCCTGAGCCTGTTCGGTCAGTTGTGTATGGAGTTATGAGAGCATCCTCCGTTCCAACCACACAGCCATGAAACTTTGGGGTGTAGTAGTGTATTCGAAGTGTCCCATAGGTTACAATCAAAAGCTTTATCCCATCATGCCAAATAGGAGCAATCTCTTCAGGGGTGTAGTGATAGTATTGTGGCCAGTTTCTTGTAAAATGGAAACCTTCCAAATAATACTGTGGTGGGGTGTTCCTCTTGTATTCATAGTACTCGTGGTCAAGGAGGAATTCCAGCTCATCCCTTGAGACCTCTATGATATCAGATGCTTTCCACGCTCTGTCAATCACCTTCTTTGTCTCATCCCTTGAAGTCCACAAAGGCAATGGTAAATTGAGATCGAAGAATACTTTACTTCCAAATTTCTTGGACAGCTCAATGGACCTGAAGAGTGTGTCGTGCATTGAGGGAGTTAACAAGACTTCTGAGTTGAAATGGAACATTCTGGCCTGTGTGATTACCGTGTGTTAGATATGAAAGTCATTGATGCTTTCCCACCAAAATATGATTAAAGAAAGCATTGTGTATAATGCAGATACATGATCACACAAAAATTCATTTTAAATAACAATATAAAATTAGGTATACACTTCTCTAAATTATATCCAATAAAACACCATTTTTCTATGCAAATGCACATTCATAAGAGTAATGTAAAGTATTCTCTACCATGATCAGGAAATAGCGAAGCTGTACATGAATACTGAAAATTTATGTACTGTACAAAAGATTCAATATAACTGTAAATCACTTGATTCCTATTTACTGTTAACATTTTTATCTATGAATTGCAGCGAAACACTCAAAGTTATCACTCCATTAGTTGCTACCTAATAAGCTTTATAAAGTAGAATATATGTCAATGTTTATTTAAATGGCACTTTTAAGAACCAATCAACAGCATTGTGTCAAAGCTTACAGTGAAATGGTAATGCAAGCGTAAAGTTTGCATTGAAAATCAAGTCTTCTGCAGAAGGATCAGCAACTCACCTCTTTCAGAACATCTAAATTGATTTCATTCTTATGGAATGAGTCCTCGGCAGAGCTCTTCACCGTCTCGGCTACAAGCTTTGTGCCCCCTTTGCCGTCCTCTCGGTCCCGAAAACTCACCTTCATGCGTGCAACGGCCGTGGCTGCACGTTCATCGAACTTGATGGCGCGTGTCTGCACCCGCTCGCAGTTCATGCGGTAGACGAGCTCGCGTCCGAAGTCGTCGTCGCCGACCTTGCCCAGCACCGCGGCACGCCCGCCCAGACGGGTGTGAGCAATGGCCACGTTGCTGGCTGCGCTCCCCGGAGCACGAGCGAACTCCGGCGGCTCCCACTGCAGGTGCCGCCACGTGGAGTACTGGTCGGGGTGCATCTGCCGGTCCGACACCCGCACCGTGGGCACGAACTCCCACCGCGGCGCGCCGAAGCAACACACCAGCGGCGGCCACTCGTTGGCGAAATCCTCCGCATCATCGTAATCGCTCCCCAAATCCACTTCATCCTCCTCTTCAACCGCTCGATTCGTCTCTTCCGCTTCGCTGCTCGCCGCCTGGGCCGCCTCCTCGTGCTTGACCTCTTGCTTGGTCTTCCTCGTCCGGCGGCTGGTCCGCTTCGCCGGCTCCTCCTCTCCCTCCGATTCGGACTCCTGGTCCGCCTTCTTGGTTCGGCGCCTCGTCGCCTTCGCCTTCGGCTCTGAAGGGGACGGGGACTTCTTACGGCCACGGCGAGAGGCGGGTTTAGGGGAGTCCGGCACGGCGGCGCCATTGGGCGAGCACCGCAGGCTGCGGCCTCGTGGGAGGCTCGGCTGGACGGGAGCGGCAAGGAGACCAGGCTTGGGAAATGGACATGGGAGGAGGAAGGGGGATGGGGCCACGGCCACGGCCATAGCCGTTTCCTCTTTGCTCGAGGAAAGACCAGGAATGGGAAGGGGACGCCGACGCCGACGAGCGTTCGACGCGATTCTATCCAGAGTCTCAGTGTGATCCGATAAGGGTTTTAGGACCGTTATGCTGCCGGGTTGCGCCCGTAACTGGGAAAATGGATCAGATTAGATCCGAGTAGAGTGATGGGCTGGGCTGAGAATGTCGAGCTCACTGGACTTGAATTCGGCTAGCCCGTGCAAACAAGCAGGTCAAAATTATGGACTGGAAGCAGATAAACATGTCCAAATGGGCCGTGCTTCGTGGGCCGACCCGAAGCACGGAAAAAGCACGGCCCAAGCACGGCACGGTCCGATTCATTTTCGTGCCGGCCGGCCCAGCACGCAACACCGGGCCGTGCACGGCCGCCACGTGGGCACGTGGTCGGCACGGCACGGCCGCTTACTGACTGGCCGGCAAGCACGGAATAGGCCCGAGCACGTAATGGCACGGCCCATTTGGCTCGTTAATCTATTTGGCCCAGCCGGCGGCGCCAACGGCTCGATCCGGTCGATCCCCGTCCGCACGCCGGCTATATAACGCGGACGCCGTCTCGGTCGACGCCCATTTCTAACCCTAATCCTCATTCTTCACCCCCTCGCGCCGCACGCAACGATGCAAGCAAACCCTAGCCTCAAGCTTCGACCTTCTCTCACACGGCTGCGCGCCGGCGATCTTGACGCCGGTAGCCTCCTCCTCCTCCTCCTCCTCGGGCTCCGCCTCCTCTTTCTCCCATTTCCCTCCTTCTCCTACCGGATCCGTGTGGCTACGGCCGCGGCAACTTGCCGGATCGATGACCGGCCTTAACCCTACCCCGGAGGCTTTGCGCACGGCGAGGCATCTCTTGTTCGGGGATTCGCAGCCGCAGGACTCGCAGCTTCCGGCGAGGCCGGGCCGGTGGATGGTGTCCCGCGGAAGTTGACCCGGCGCCGCAGCCGTGTGAGGAGGAAGTCAAGCCGTCCCGGGCCGAGGCCCGGTGCAACGCCGGCTTCCTCTCGGCCCTCCGGTCCAGCTGCGCCTGCCACTCCGTCGGTAGGTGCGGGTGCGGCGGCTAATCCACGGGCGAGCTCGGCGACAGGATCCATGCCTCCTCCAAGCGACCCCGTCAACATGGATTCCGACGGTGGAACGGCTACGAGCAAGCACGGCGAGGACGACCAGGAGGAGGGGTCGCCGGAGAACATCCAAGGTTTGGGACGACTTCAACCCGCCGACTAAAGAGGTAAATGGTGTCTTGGTGACATATGGTGCTATTTGTCGTCATTGCAAATCGGAGCTCACTGCTAGTTCTAGTGGAGGTACTGGTCACTTACTTAGACATCAACGATCTTGTTTGTCTAAGGTTGAGCGTGCTCGGAGAACTCAAACAATGCTTAGTTTCAATTCGACGGTTCGTTAGGGCATGGGAGTATGATTCGATGTTGCTCGCTTTGAACTTTGTCGTTTGATTGTTGCATTAGATCTTCCTTTAGGGTTTGGTTCTACAAATGCTTTTGAACGCTTTATTAAACGTGTTCATAATCCTCGTTTCTCCTCTCGTTTCTAGACAATCCACTAGTAGGGATTTTGTGAAGTATTTCAATGCCTCTCGTGCTGATTTGATGCTCATTTTGCAAACTATCGTTAGCTCTGTTGCATTAACCTCCGATATATGGTCCGGGAAAGCTAAAGAGGACTACCTCTCTCGTTGTTGCTCATTTTGTTAATAAGAATTGGGTGCTTGAGAAGAGGGTGCTTGCTATGAGGTTAATTGATGTTTCTCATTCGGTGAAAATATTGCTGAACGTATTGTCGTTGTTATTGCTTGAATATGATTTGTCACATAAGGTTTTTTCTCGTTACACTTGATAATGCTTACGCTAACGGAAATGTGCATGCCATATTATCTATCTCATTGTGAAATCTGGTTTGAAAGCTTTGAAGAGTATTATTGAATCTTTTCGAACTGCCATCTCATTCTTGAACTCTTCTAACAACCGCATTGCAGCATACAAAGCATATTGCATTGCATCCGGTGTTCTCGCTAGGAAATTTCATTTAGATATGGATGTCAGGTGGAATTCCACCTTTTTAATGCTCAAAGTTATTTTGCCACATGAAGGTTCATTTACCGCTTTATAAACGATCAGTATCGATCCTGGCTTGCTGCAGCTGGTAAGGATCCTGGTCCCCCATTGCTCACTCCGGATGACTGGTACATTGCTAAGAAAGTTTGTTTGTTTCTTGAGCAATTTTATGATGCAACTCGTTACATTATCCGGTGTTTATTACACAATCTCCAATCTCATTTTGCATCAACTCATTGAGATTTCCGGGCACTTAAAAGCCTATGAGAATGATAGGTTATTGAGAAGAATTGTTGTTCCTATGAAGAATAAATACCTAAAGTATTGGAGAGACATTCCTCTCTTATATGCTTTGGTTTTTGTTCTTGATCCTAGAGGCAAGATGAAAGGCCTAAATGCTGCTTTGAGAGTTACTGTCCGAGAACATTGATGAAGATTATTCATCTTATTATAACACTCGTGCGTACTACATTGACTAATGTTTTTGCCAAGTATGAGAACAAATTTGGAAGAGCGAGTCTTGCGAGAGAACACCACGACCGACCACTACAGGAAGAAAAAGAACATCATGGGGTAAGATATTTGCGAGATATCGGTGAGTCTTCATCCCCTGTCTCTCAATCATTTTCTCGGGTTTGTGAACTGGTAAGCTATCTTGATAGTGACCCCTAACCGTATATAATGATAATGATTTTGATGTCCTGCAATGGTGGCTTCAACATAAGCATACATATCCTATTTTATCTATCTTGGCTAGAGATGTGTTGATCGTGCTCGTTTCTACAATTAGCTCCGAGTCTACTTTCAGTCTTACTGACAGGATTCTTGAAGAGAGAAGGAGAAGATTGACTCCTGAAATGGTTGAGATTCTCACATGTTTGAAGGATCGGCAGCTAGGAGAAGACAAGCTGCAACATAGTGTTGAGGAGCACCATTTGGAGCTTGAAGACTTCTATGAGAATGAGTCTGGGCTGACTGATGATGCTGCTGCTGTTGATGAATCTACCTCTGCAACTTAGCTTATCTGTTTGCTGTTTTCTATTCTTTTGGGTTATTCTGTAATTAAAGAATTTATGTAATGGTACTTCTGAATTCTGCTGGCTGTACTCTTTTTCTCTAAGGCCAAGGGTTTTTTAATGAGGCAGCCAGCTTAGGTCGTAATTAAGTTTTCCTTTTAGCCAAATCTGTTGTGTCTTTGATTTTTTTCCTGTTCTTTTTCCAACTGTTTCTGATGTTTTGAGCTGTTACTGAACAAGCGTGCCTTAACCGGGCTTTCGGGCTTGCGTGCCTGGCGTGCTTAACGGGCCGGCACGACACGCGTAGTACAATTCGTGCCGTGCCGTGGGCCGCCGGCGTGGCACGACGGGCGGCAGGGCACGGCACGAAAATAATTGCGTGCTGTGCCGGCACGAAATTAAACGTGCCGGGCCTCGCCGAGCCCGTGCCGGGCGGCCCATTTGGTCATGTTTAGAAGCAGAGCAGTTCCCAACTCGCATCCAGAACAATGCTTCTGAAACGCTCTTTTGATTCAGGTGCTTGCACAGGTAAACCTCAGTCTTGAATCACATCAACGTCAGGTTGACCGAACAACCGAAGATTGATTGTTCTTGTACCGAAAATCCTGTCTGAAATAAAGAGACACAGTGCTAGGATCTCGCTTGATGTCACATGTCACAATGTATAGAGTATCGGTCGAAGGTACAACCGTACGAGTCGTAAAGAACAACATCAAGTGAAATCTCTTCATTATTCGTCACAGCAAACATATGTTACAACAACACTACATTGCACAAGAAAAGATCAGTAAAACGACAGCGTAATGAAACACAGTAGTAGTACATCATCACAGACATAGTTCCTGAACAGCACCGGCCAGCTGGCATCACTCGACGGGGAACATGACCTCGTTGGTGCGCAGCGGCGGAAGCGTCCACGGCGGGTTGTACCGCGCCAGCACGAACGGGCCCTTGATGGTGAACCCGTCCTTCTCCAGCGCTGCTTTGAGCCCCTCTGCTTTCTCCCTCACTAGCCTTCTCACTGGTCACCCCACTGAACTTCACGACGCCGAATTTCCTCTCGGGCAGCTCGCGAATCACGACCCGCTCGTCCGTCGGCCGCGGCGCCTCCTCCGCCTTGGTGTACTTGGACGGCAGCAGGAACTGCATTGTCACCTTGCCCGGCGCCTGCTGGTCGTCCGTGATCACCGGCGCGGTCATCGCGACCGGCTCCGGCTCGGCGGCGCCGCTGGTGGTGATGACGGGCGCTGTCATGGCGATTGGCTCGGACGAGTCGGCCTCGCCGCCGGTGGTGACGACCGGCGCCGTCATGGCGATCTTCTCGGGCTTGGCGTTCTGCGGCTTGCCGAGCGCGCCGATGTAGCTGGCGAGAACGGTGAACCCGCCGTCGGGGTTGCCCTTCATCTCCTTTGGGTCGTATGTGACCTCGGCGGCGACGCAGGGCGGGTACTTGCGGATCTCGTAGCCGGCGCCGGTGTGGACGACCTCGTGCTTGGGCGTCTCCACCGTGATCCTGCCCAAAACAATCCCCATGATTTTGGCGTGTCTCGCTGGGGGAAAGAGGCGAGCTAGAGCTTGATGCAGGTTCAAAGAACGGTCTTTGAGCGGTCGTGTTCTCTGGACGGATGTGTGATTGCAGGTTTGTTTGACACCATGCTGCCGCGCGTGTGGGGTTTAAGAAACGGCGAGATCCTCGGACATGTGGAGGAGAGGGCGCGTGAGTCGTGGCGCGAGCTGCTCCACGGGAGCGTTTGGTTTCAGCTTGGAAAGCAAGTTTGGCAACAGTTTCGTCGTTGCTTCAACCATGTGGGCTTTGACTTTTGGCAGAGCCGAGTGCCAAATTTGACGGGCCTATTATAGGCCGTACTTGTGAAAAGGGCCGTCTCGGCCTGGACGTGAGAAGGAATCAAGGAAACACAAAGGAGGCCTGAATTTGAAAGGCTTTGAGGATATGGCCCATGTGCAGGCCCCGTCTCCGTAAAACAGCGAGGATCCTCGGCACCTTGGTCTTCCTCGGTGTCGTTTCCAGTTTGCCACAAACGCAGACGCTGCAACGGGGACTAAACCCTTGTCAGTCGCCGTCATCCACCCTCACCTGGCTTCCACCTGCCGTCGCCGGCGATACAGCTTGCCGGAGTTGGCTCTGAGGCTCGTTTGACACCAATTCCTTCTCCTCGACCCAGCGGATCCGGACCGCCAGGGTCGCCTCAAGTCTAGGGTTGGGGTTTAGCTCCTCCACCGGTCACTGGGCGTGGTGTCGATGCTGGCGAACTGCGAATCGTGAAGGTATACATCCTTTGATCCACATTCCTGGACCGTATCTGATTGGTGCCGGTGCCGGTTGTATGATCGGGAATTTAGGGTTCCGTCATCCGTGTCATGTCGGTTAGTGTTGTCGGTACATCGCCTTTGCTTGCACGGTCAGGTTGATCCTTGCGATTTCGCGCCGTTTCTGATTGTTTGTTACTAGATTTAGAGCCTACTCTGTTCCATATATGTATCTGGATGATGCGGAGGGGATGCCTGCTTAGATTTCTTATGCGGTATTACGCTGATTAGTTCATGTTGATTCCTTTGTGCGGGTCTTTAGTGGCTCTGCGGGCAGTTTTTCTCTTTTATGTGGTCATGACCCTGGTTCTGAAGGATAGATAAATTTTCCTCATTTTGTTTGTCTTTTGGTGTCTAGTTATATTAATTTATAGATTCGAAAGGTTTGATTCATGCCATATTTGTGGAATGTATCATCATGCACACTTGATTCATACTCCTATTAGCTCATCTCATGTAACACGTGTCTCAAATATTTGCTGCATTATTTTTCTCCACTTCACGTGTGTTTCAACTTTATTAATTCACAATAGTGCTTAATAATATTGTGGGCCTGGTTCCCTACTTATATGGCTGCTTTCTGTTCAGTTTAGCACAGTTGTTAGCTTGCTCTGCTGCCTTTATTACCTGACAAAAAAACACAAAGCGGTTTTGGAAATTGTAAGCGTGTCATTTGGCACTCTTCAGTTACAGTAATGAGTTCCATTACTATTGCGGCAGTCAAATCGTTTCTGCTCAGTTCTGTGACATAGCTGTCTTATTTTATTAATGTAATAATAACCCACCATGTTTCTTAGTGGTAATAATTAGAACTGTCATATCAGTTTTTTCCTCAAGTCTAGGGTTGGGGTTTAGCCCCTCCACCGGTCACTGGGCGTGGTGTCGATGCTGGCGAACTATGAATCGTGAAGGTATACATCCTTTGGTCCACATTCCTGGACCTTATCTGATTGGTGGCAGTGCCGGTTGTGTGATCGGGAATTTAGGGTTCCATGTCAGGTTGGTTCGTGTGGGCCATATATTGCCTTTGCTTGCACGGTCAGGTTGATTCTTGCGATTTCACGCCGTTTCTGGTCGTTTGTTCCTAGATTTAGAGCCTACTCCTCTATTCTTTTTTCTTGACGTTAGGACAAGAAGATTAGTTCATTTTTGAACTAAACTCCTTGTCCTAACGTCATAAAAACAAAGAATGGAGGGAGTACTCTGTTCCATGTATCTGGATGATGCGGAGGGGATGCCTGCTTAGATTTCTTATACAGAATCACGCTGATTAGTTCATGTTGATTCCTTTGTGCGGGTCTTCACTTGCTCCGCGGGCATTTTTTTCTCTTTTATGTGGTCATGACCCTGGTTCTGAAGGATAGATAATTTTTGGGGTGGATATAAGGGTATGTTTATCATCAGGTTGCACTAGTTTGTGTTTATTGTTAGAGAGCCTTTGGAACTTTTAGTGGTGCAGCAATATGTATTTCATTCGACAAGAATCTGTTTCATTTTTTTTGGGTGCCTAGTTTACTTATGAATTTATAGATAATGAAGGTTTGATTCATGCCATATTTGTTGAACGTTTCATCATGCACATTTGATTCATACTCTATTAGCTCATCTCATGTAACACGTGTGTCAAATATTTGCTGCATGATTTTTTCTCCATTTCACGTGTGTTTTTGCTTTATTAATTCACAATAGTGTTGTTTAGTAATATTGTGGGCCAGCTAACCTACTTATATGGCTGCTATTGCGTGATCTCCATTTTTGTTCAATTTAGCAAAGTTGTTAGCTTGCTCTGCTGCCTTTATCACCTGACAAAAAAACAAAGCAGTTTCTCTTTTGGGAATTGTAAGCATGGCATTCGGCACTCCTCAGTTACACTGTTACGCTGCTAGCATATTAAAGGGTCTGTTGGAACTTTGCTGTGGTGATAACTTACATACGAGATGTCACGGCTGAAATGTGAACCTGTCAAACAAACCCACTTATCATACTTTTCTGTTCACACAATGCATTGTGATAGGCATTCACATGGACCGTGTTTCAACCAATCTTCAGATTTTTTGCTCTAGCCCATAGCTGGAAGCAGCACTTCTCTGTTTTGGTTGGGAATTCGGACCCCTGTTATTTGCCTAAGTTCATTAGTGGTTATAATTTTTTAGTTACCTGACTCATACCATATAATCAGTTTGAATGATTTTTAAGTGTCATTGTGCATCATTAAGTTTATTTTCTGTCTATTATATTTTGCGCATGTCGTGTCACTGTCGTATTTGAATAACAGCTTTCTCTCAGCACTGTCTGAATTATTGGTCTGTTTATTTTCTTTTTTTTAATAGATTTCTGGTTGCAGCACTCAGGGGTTTTGATAATATGTGTCTTTTATGTCTGTGCAGGCATATATAACAGCTCAAGTTGAGCAAAATAATTCAGGGGTTTTGCCAATGGGTTTTGATAATGAATGCATTTTGAATATCCAATCCCTTCCTGGTGAATATTTTTGCCCTGTTTGTCGGACACTCATATATCCTAATGAAGCTGTGCAAACTCAGTGCACACATCTGTACTGCAAACCCTGCTTGGCTTATGTGGTGGCAACAACAAAAGCTTGTCCTTATGATGGTTACTTGGTGACAGAAACTGATTCCAAGGTATGCATATTCAGTTAATTAAATGTTCAATAGGAACATGTTCCCCTCACAACCTAATTTGCAATATGCAGCCTGTGGTAGAATCAAATAAACCCCTTGCTGAGACGATTGGCAAAGTCATGGTCCATTGCATGTATAATAAGAGTGGTTGCCAATGGCAAGGAACGCTATCTGCCTGTATCACACATGGTACTGCATGTGCATATGGGAATTCTCCGGTTGTTTGTAACCGCTGTGGGATTCAGATTGTACATCGTCAAGTGCAAGAGCACGCACAACTCTGCCCTGTATGTATACCTATATAACTGTTTCCTATCCATATCTTGAGTGTTTCTTTACTGATTCTTTCATTTTACCTGTCTGGTAATTGCAGGGTATGCAATCTCAAACACAACAAGCTGATGGTAATCAGGCACAGCCATTGACAGGAACAGCTCAGGCAGTGACAAAAGATCCAGCAATTGTTTCCTCCTTGGGATCTGCTGCAGCTTTAGCTGCAACAGTGCCAGCAGCAACTACAGCCACAGCTGTGGCAGCTTCGTCAGTGGCAACAGGAGGGTCAGCCGGTGCATCAACTTCTGCTCCCCAAGCCTCAACAGCTGAGCATTGGTACCAGCAGCAGTACTCACAATACTACCAGCAGTACCCTGGATACAACCCTTATGCACAGCAGTATCAACAGTATGGCCAGTATCAGCAAGCTTATCAGCAGTACACCCAGCCTCAAATGCAAGTTGCTTCGCAGAATGCTGTTCAAGCATCAGCGCAATCTGCTCAAGTTACGCTGTCCTCTCAGCCCCAACAAATGACGCAATCCCAACCCCAATCCCAACATCAGGCTCAACTCCAAACCTCAACTGGTTATCCACAGACTCAGCAGCATCAAGTGCAACCCCAAACCCAAATTCAGCCGAGTCTACCACATCTTCAAGCACCTGCATGTCAGACACAGCCTCAGCAGCCAGTGCAGTCAGCCTATCAAGTTCCACCGATGCAACAACAAAGTCAAGTACCACTCCAACTGCCTGCCCCACAAGCACAACCTACAGTACATTATCCAGCCTCTACTCAAGTTGGTAGTCAACAATTTGCTGTTCCTTCTAGCCAGGCAACACTGCATCAGCCAAATGTACGAGCTCAACCTCCACAGCAACAACACACACATCAAGCTTTATCTCAGCAGCAGAATCTTCAACCACAGATGCAGTTAAGCAATCAAATCCAGCACCAACCGCCACAAGTACCACAGCAATCTTACCAGCAATCTCAGACTTACCCTCAACCAACGCCTCATATGCACCCTCAGAATACTTTGTATCCACAGCAGCAGATGCCACCTGTTGCTCCATTGCAACAGCCTGTACATGCATCTCACCAACAAGGACTTGTTTCTCAGCATTCTGCACCGATGCGTCCTTCATTGCCAGGCCAGCAGTTAGCTATGCTTCCTCCTCAAGGCATTCAGCATACATCTCAACATCAACAACATGCTGGATACCATGCTCAGAGGCCTCCAACGCACTCCAGCATCCCTTCCCAGGCACCGCAACAAGGATTGTCTCATCATCCTTCACAAGCAGATCAGTCATACCAGCAAGGAATGTCTTCAACACAGCAGCAGATGCATTCCCACCCTTCGCAGCCTTATGGCCCGCCATATGCACAAGCACAACATGTTCCCGGCTATGGCTATACTGGGCAACATATTCAAACTTCAGCTAGCAGGCCTATGGTTCCTGCTGCACCGCCACAACAGTTTACACCTCAGTCTAGTGGTCCAATTAACAATTTACAGACAAGTGTCATGAATAAACAGCCATCAATGCTCGGGGCCACTGATACCAGTGGGCAACCTACTGGGCAGGGCTCTTTAGCTTCAGAAACACAATCTTTACAGACAGTGAAATCAGAAAATGCTAGCGGTGTTGCTCATAGTAGTGCTAGTACGGAAAATAGAACAGAGGGTGCTGAATCTTCTTTTATGAAACCTTCAATGTCACAGTCATTAAATGATGAGAGAATGAATGGAGAACAGAAAGATTTTGGCCGTGGCAGTAAAGATGATCGAACTGCCGTGGCATTGGACAGTGCTGACATTTCAATTGGGAAAGATGGAATTGCTGCCCGGGCTAATTCACATGCTGCGGGTTTACATGGAGGCAAGGAGCACAAATCTTCTAAGCCATATAATAATCTTGAGAAAGGAGGATCTGTACAGCAGGCATCACAGAAAAATGCAGGGCCAGCAGGTGCCTATCCGCCCCCAGGTATGGGACCACAACACCCATTTGAACCGGATAGAATGTTCCATCAGCATAGGATGAATTCTGGTCCTATGCCATATAATATGCAAGGGCAGCCAAATCAAATAAGACCACCTAAACATAGTTTTGCTGAAAATACTCGGCCTCCAATGCAGCAACCATATGATACATTTAATTCTGGAATGACTCAACGGACATTTGGAGAGAACCAAATTCAGTCACCAATGCCACATCCTGCAGGCATCAGACCTGGTGATGGTATGGTTCGGCCACCTGTTGGCCCATTTCCTGGACACCATGACACACTGCCTCCTTTTGTCCCTGATCCTTTGGGCCGACCACATCCTCCTGGTAATACTCTAAAACCAGAGGCAAATGCTTCAATTATTTTATTGCAAGTATGCTGACCAAACTTTCATTAATTCAGGAACCTTGAGGAGCAATGGTGTTGGCGGTGGGCCGTTTGTAAGTGGTAGGGCTTTCCATGAAGAGGGTTTCAATACTTCAGGAGAACATTTCAGGTCATTATCAGCACATCCTGGTAGACATAATGTCAACCATAATGACATTGAAGATCGCAAACAATTTCCTGGACCAGCACATTTGGAACTGGGTCCTAATTCTTTCGAGAGCACCTTAGGTAGACATGATGGCTTCCCTGATAGACCTGATTTTGCGAGCGAGAAAGGTCCATTTCCTATAGCCTTGCATGAGGATTTTTCAAGGAGGGCCAATGCAACTGCTGGTCATCCGAACTTTCTGTCACCTAGTGCAGAATTTGATCATGGAACTGATGGAATGCCCAATTTGAGAAATCCAGGTAATGATTTTAAACTTTGGATGATTTGCGCTGAGACAAAAGGTATGTTGTTTTTGTTGATGATGATTTGCGCTTCACTCGGCAACTGAATTTTTTTGAAGATTTTGTGGACAGCAAGTTGTCATGGGGTCCATGAAATGAAAAGCTTATGCCTTATTGAGCCTTCCTATAATATGTTTATAATAGCCCTCTGATGGATTTGAATGGGTTTTAGGTCCATTTGTTCAAGGGATGGGTCCTGGTGGTGTTCGCAAAGACTTCCTGGGTTCTGTTAACCTTCCTGGGAATGCACAGCATGCTTTTGATGGTCCTGCATTTCCACATGCTGGTTTTCACCATGGTGATTCCTTTCCTTCAGCAGTTCTATGTTTTGTTGGTTGGTTAGTCAAGATCCCGGTGTATATGTCTGATTCCATTTAACTAAAACTTTTATCTATCTCTTTACAGGTCACGTGCATCCAGATGATCGTAATCTTGTTGCTGACTATACTTTGCATGGATTTGCAAAAGAACCTGGCCACTTTGGTTTGGTGTGTTTATTAATGCTAGTCCAAGATTTTGCTCTCATGTTTTTTTTTTCATAATGAATTGTGATTTTACATTTGCTAATGTGATTGCCTCATTATATATTGTGTAAAGTGCTAAGCTGTTTATTGTTCTGTATAGGGTGCACTCATGAGAAACTCAGGTGCTGGTTGGTGCCGAATATGCATGCTGAACTGTGGGAGTGTAGAAAACCTGGATTTGCATGTGCAGACAAGGGAGCATCAGCAGTGTGCCATGGATCTTATTCTGAAAATGAAGCATGATGTTACAAATGCAAAGAGGCAAAGGCTGTGAGTGATTATTTTTATTTTTTTTGAACTAATCGAATCTTGAATGTCTCAGATTAAGCATCTACCCATTTTAAAATTTTCTGAACTTACTCAGGAACCATGGAGGCTCAAAGTTGTTTCATAACAAAAGGGTAGCTGGGAAGGGTCACTTCCGCGGAAATAAGCGTTAGAACAATTGTTATTTAGCTTGGTATTGGATGAGATTTGAAGGTAATTTCTGGTGGCTTTATTGGTATCCCTAAATACAGCTGTATTATCCCTAGGATTCAGTTGGTTACTTCCCTATCTTTTGCCAGGTTGCTTCTAATGCTTATGGGCGTTTCCAAGACTTTGAAATTGAGATATGTTCATATGTCTTGTTAAGGCAGTTAACATATTTGAAGGGGAATTTGTGACAGTCCCAAGCTTTTGTTCCCATATCTGCAGGCTTCACATGCCTTTATGGTTTCTGCTACCACTATTTTGGATATATTTACTTAGCATGCCATGGTTTCTGTTAGTATTTTGTATATTTGGTTGCTGAAGTTCTGAGAATGCTAGCTTCCTTAACATGCACCCTTATCCACTGGGGTATGCTGCTGTTGTGGACCAATATACCACATTGAGTGTGGTGAATGATTTGTAGTTATATTGTGTCTTTAGGCCTTCATAACTTAGAAAATTATCCAGTGGGAATTTTTTAAGACAAGTTACTCCGAGTGAATTTTTTAGCAGCTTTAAGTAGAGTTGATAAAAAAAGCTATGTGAATGATTGTTTGCTATATAATGGCACCCATATCTTCTAAAACATGGTGGATTATTTAAGGATCAGATACTTTATATCTTCTTTGAATTCCTTACCATGGAATCAGCTACATTCATGTAAAATAGAGACTCGAAATCTGCTTCAGTTAGCTGGTTAAATTTCTGACTACCTATTTACTGTCTTCTTTAAAAAAAATGAGACAGAGAACCCCCTTTGCATGGCAGATATATATTTATACAGGCAAAAACAAAAGAAAATAGTAGATTTACATCATGATAAGGACATAAGTGCCAAGGGCTCTCATCGTAACTGCTATCCTGCCTATAAGGCGATGCGCAAGTGTTAAAGAGCCTAGAAAGGGTTGCATAAAACTCAAAAATATGGAAAGATTTCAGCAGGGTGTCTAATTGGAAAGATGATTAAGACCAAAGGGATGGTTATGACCAAAAGGATGCATGTGTGGCACGTGATTAAAAAACAAGATAAAAAAAGGTTTACATGGCTTCCAGATGAACATTAATGTGATCATCTTGTATGCAGAGCTTACTGATACAAATACAGAACTTATAATGTCTGTGTCTAGATTACTACTTTGTTCTACTCTATAAAAAAAATACTTTGTTATAGCAGATGGCGTTGTATTGTTACCTGATTAGTTGGTTTACTGGCCACAGGTTAAGAATATATCAATATCATAATCGAATGGATACTAAATTTGTAGATAAATATTTTAACATGTTGTTTCCTAACACCTCTCCATGTGGCTTTTTCTGTTTTTTTATGAGATGGTTGTCATAAAATTTATTTTGCTGGTTGTTTTTTTCAAAATGTCTTACTACCATGGTGATCATTAAACCATCTGTATCTTTTTTTTGTCTGTTTGCTAAGCAGAAACTGAAAAGTTTAGGAAATTTCCTGCTGAGGGTTCTACTGCCATTCTTGCATGCTTTCGTAATGGTGGTAACGATGGCACCCTTTCCTAATGATGGTAAGGAAAGATATATACTGTGCTTTTATTACAATACCAGTAGGCTTTTAACTTTTTGACACAAAACATTTGGATTAGGACTGAAATGTTGATGTCAGTCCTTTCTTGTCAATTGTTTGGACTCTCTGTGTACTGCCTTATAGAACACAATGCTCGTTGGATCTGTAGGGCAGAACACGAGATTTGTTTATGATTTTATCTCTATCGATCTGTCTAGAATGACTGACTTATTCCATATATTGAGGACTGTCAGTAGGACTTGTTAAAACAAACTTATATCCATATTCTCCCAAAACAAAAGTTGCTTTGGTAGCAGATACAATGGATTTCTGCAAATCAAACATTTTTTCGTATATTGAAACTTCCAATGTTATTAATCAACTGGGTTCAGTGGCGGTATACTTAATTTTCACTGGCATTTCCAATGCTCTTGATCAACTTGGCTCAGTGGCCACACGTGTGCTGCTCTTTTTCCTACTTGTAGAAAAATAATTTGAGAACTTGTAGAAGAATAATTTGTTTAGTAAGCAATTAGGTCATACAGGCGCTCCATCTCCCTACAATTGTTAAGCAACTAGATAATACTGTGCTGTTGGGGTAATTATATTTGTTATTGAAAAGCTAGTTTTTTACCAGCTGATGATGCATCAGTTGGCATGCCAAAGGCTTTTTGTGTTCACCCCCTGGTTTAGTAAATGTGGCTCACCAACGGTTTACTGGTTTGGATCAGATTTTGTATTGTTTGTCTAGTATCTCTTATAGTTTTAGTTTGAAGTAGATCTTGTGCTAAATTCAGTGCTTTGGCATTGCATAATCTATAAAGAGGGCTTCTTTGTGGAGGGGCTGAAGTGGGATGGTGGCACCACTTGCATACCATCCCACCAGTTCGGCCAGAAACTAGACCACCATGGTTTTTTTTAACCCTAGTTTTACCGCATCCTCTGGCTTGAGGTTATGAATGTTTGAATGGTGTGATGGTGCATTTATCACAGGTGGATATGCTTTTTGAGTACCATCACGTAATGTAGGTTTCAAAGTCGATTGGCTTTTCAACAGTAATCTGTAGGGTTTGGTACTCATGCATAGTGAGTTGTTACAAAGTCGATGCCAAATGAACTTGAAACGTACCTGGCATGATTGAGTTATGTTTCATTTGTTTATTTTTATGTTTTTGTATTATTTTGGGATTCTTGTAGCAGCTTAATTCATGACGAAATGTGCTAACTAGAAGTAATGTTCTATTGCGTTCAATGATTGCTGGACCGACTCCACCTTGGCTCATTTTCTGCAATGCATGGAATAATTTGATTGACGGCACGTTATATCGTCATGTTGCTGAGATCTACAATGTGAAGTGCCTGCGTTTCTTCTGACGGCGTGTGTTGCTGATAATTAATGTATGCCCTGATGTAAATCAATTCTTGTAAATGACATTTAGATTGGTATTATAGTTTTTTAGTTTAAAGTGTCTAATCTAATGACATTATTTGCGTACTCCCTCTTTTATATTTGACGTCTGATAGTCCAATACTAAACTATCCCACGTTAAATATAAAAGATCAGAAAAAATACATCGTATATGACTATCATTCAGTTGGGTAATCTCGGCCTGTTCTCAAAACAGGATCTTTGCGGAATTATTTCAGTAAACCGAATGGTTTTTGCGGTTTTGAGAATTGAGAGGTGATTTTCTTACAAACTTGTTTTTTCATTTTTAGATTTTTACTTTTTTGGCTAAAAAACTGGCCCAACACATGAAATTGTAATAGACCATTTTCTCATAAACCAATCCATCTTTTTGGTTTGAGCATGGTTAATCGAACACGATTCATTTGCGGTATTTCACATTGGAAAATGCTTCACGTATGACCTAATTGTACAATTGTATGTTACGAACAAAGATTTGATGGTTCATAATTTAAAAGTATTGCAATCAAAATTAATTAAATCATTGGATCTTTGGTTGTAGTAGCATGCAGTCTTATAAATAGGTGGGATGTATAGCAGCTTCCACATTTGTGAAAACATTTAGAAGCTGCGCACTTGCCAAACATGGATTAGTGTTTAATCAATATAAGTGTAATTTTTTAACATGAAACACACTGAAATTGGACAGCCGTACAAGAGAAGAAGAAAACAAAGCACACGATGACGAGACTAGCAAACATGTGCACAACCATAAATCCTATCTCTTCATTTTAATTTCAATGAACCTGTCAAACAAGCGCGAAGGTTACTTTAACTCGCACTTGGGATATCCAGCGGGCGGTGGAGGCAACAAATTCGGTGCTGGACCGTTGAGAACCTCGAAAACCATGGCCAACCCAAGCGGCAGGTGGGCGTCCAAATGACAGTGCATGAACCACATACCTAAAAAATAGATCGTCAATATAACACGGCAAATTAAGGGCTCAATATCCCAGGGATTGAAGCAAAACCTGCAACGAACTCTCACCTGGATTGTTGGCCGTGAAGCGGATGACGGCCCAACCGCCGGCCGGGACGGCAATGGTATTGCGCACCTGCGGGTTCACGAGATTGAACGTGCTCCTCAGCGCCGGGTCGAAGCGCCCGAGCCCCTGACCCAGCACGAAGAAGTCGAACCCGTGCAGATGGATGGGGTGGTTCTCGGTGCCGAGAACAGTGCTGTACCCCTGGCTCTGCAGCACCACCTCCACCACGTCGTCGAAGTTCAACTTCCTCACCGACGTGACCTTCTTGGCCATCCGCAGCGGCGGCGGCGAGCCCGGGAAGTCCTCAGAGTACACTCCCGGCGTGCCATCGAAGAACGCCTGGAGGAGCGACACCTTATCCGGGAACCGGAACGAGTGCCGGTTCATGTCCGCCACGACCGCGAAGCTCTGGCACTTGGTCTGCTCCGGCGCGCACGGCGCCTGGTCCAGCCCGAACTCGATCACCATCCTGTGGTCGACTTTCGTCGGCACGGTGGGCCCGCCAGGCCGGACGAGGCCTTTGAGTGACCAGTAGAATTTGCCTGCGGTGGCCACGTCGGTGTGTTCGGGCAGCTTCGGCATGGCAACGGGCCCGTTGTCATCCGCGCCGACGTAGTTGACCAGTGCCGTGGCGGTGAAGTTGAGGAACGGCAGCGGCACGGTCTTGGTCTCCAGCACGTGGGCGGCCATGTAGTACCGGCCCGGCGCGGCGGAGGCGGCCATGAGCGCGTCGACGGTCTGGCCGGGCGCGATGGCGATGACGTCGGTTTGGTACGGCTCCGTGTAGCAGGCGTCCACGGCGACCACGGTGAAGGCGTGGCCGGCCACCTTGAAGAAGAGCTCGGCATTGACTGCAGCGTTGATGATGCGGAGGAGGTACGTCTTGCCGTACTCCACCTCCACCTCGTAGATGCCGGCGCCGGCGCAGGGGTTCTGGTCGCCGGGCAGGCCGTTGATGGTGAGCGCGTCGGATAGCGCGGGGCCCAGGCCGGTGAGGAGCCCGTCTTTCTCGACCTCGTCCACGTTCCTGTGCCACCACTCGCCGAGGAGGATGGGGATCTCGCCGTCCGGGGCTGGGAACGGGTAGCCGCCGGTGCCGTTCCTGGGCTTGATGATGAGCGCGCCGTAGATGGTGGCACGGAGGAGCGAGGAGTGGGCGTGCCACCACAACGTGCCCTCCTGCCCGGTCACGTTGAACTTGTAGGTGAAGGTGTCGGAGGGCTGGATCGGGCACTGCGTTATCATGTTTGCGCCGTCCGCCCACCCGTTCAGCAGCTGGAATATGCCGTGCCTGAAGGCAGGAGGACAGTGAAAAACAAGCGACAAGGCAGGACGATACATGATGTTTCATTCATAGCTAGTACTTACCAGTGGAGTGACAACGGGTACGGTGAGTCGTTCACAACGTGGACGACAACGGTGTCGCCTTCGTTAACCTCGATGGTTGGGCCCGGCAGTTGCTGGTTGGCAGTGTAGATCACACTGTCGTTGCAGAGTTGAGATATCGGCATGCCATCCACCTAGTTTCGGTTTCGCCGGACGCCGTCGTTGCATGCGAAGGCGGCACACACAGAAAAAAATCAGAAAACATAACACGCTGACACGGTGCATGCCTGTCTGGCTACTACATATGCATGTGTATTGCTTTAATGCAGACTTGCACGAGATCGAGCGGAGCACAGAGACGCCGCACCGACCTAGTATACAGCAAAGAAGGAGCGAGAGAGAATTACATTGAAGGTGTGTTCCACGACCGCCGCTCCAGCAAGCGCCGTGCAGAGGGCAGGAATGACGAGCAGCGCGAGCATAGTTGCCCGCGCCATCTCCTGACGTGGTAATTCAGACGACAGAAGGATGTGAACAATATAAGCACAACGGCTTGGTGCACTTATAGCACCCGTCTACTTGTTCCTAGACCCGGAGGAACAAGTCTTGCATTTCGTTTTTATCCCCTTGGATCGGAGCTAGGAGGTCAGGAAATAGAAATGTTCAGAAGAAAATTATACTATTGAACAAGTCTGGCTTGCTTCAAAAGATCAATCCAACGCTCTCTTTCGCGTGGGAGTTTGAGCAAACTAAAAGGGATGTTATCGGATCGTGACCGCGTAAGAAGAAATGAAGAATACTCTGTCCGATGCGTCACTCTAGCTTACCCACGCATTTTGTTTGAGGTTTAGTAGTTGCAAGTTGTTCTAGAAATTTTCTCGAGGAGACTGAAACCGTTGCTTACCAGGGTCAAGTCGATGCAACATTCTCCGGTATCAATAAGATGTAGAATTGTAGATACATCAATAGGCCATTGTAATTGGATTGCACCTGCATAATCATAATAAGAATATTATGTCCAATGCATCGCTCTAGCTTACCAACCTTTTTTAAAAAATAAATGATTTGAGGTCAAGTCGTTGCAACATTCTACATTATCAGTAAGATTGTAGATATACATCGACAGGCCACTGTACGATGTCAGATACTAAAGTTTCTCACGCCTCGAATAATATATATTGGACATTGACATAATCTCGACTTGTATGCCTGGCCATATTTTAACACATTCTCAGAACTGTGAACAGAGCGTGCACATGTATTTTATCCCAATGTATGCACCGTTCGCTGTTCTGACATTACGAAATTGGGAACACCGATTATTTCCATTCTGCAGTCTCAGATTCTCAGCGCAGCGTATATCTGAAGAGTACATTTTTGCTATGATTCGACCTCAACTGAAAGAATGACAACGAGAGCATCCATGGGGTTGGGAGAAAGGAATCACTTGGTATTCAGTTTTGTGGCCTGCCGTACTTTGACGACCGTAACGAGCCATCACTGAACGAATCTCAACTGGTTTACGTTCAACTACTTCAGATATACTTTTGCCCACAGCAGTTTGTAAACCAAGATACTATCTGCACTTAAAAGATTGCTGATTTAACCATCCTTTGCTCAAGATCTGACATCATGGGACCGTTGGCAAAGGCCATTCGCTCCGTCTATTTATTGAATCGTCACTCATCAGGCACAAATACTGAAATCAAATGGCGAAGGGATCGTTTTCGCGAAGTAGAAAAATCTGCTAGGAGTGGTTGTCTGCCTGAAAGAGATCTGGAACTTACTGTACTTTTGATGGTTATGTGCGTCCAAACCCTGTACTGTAAACGCAGTCAAAGTCAAGCCTATATATGATAGATTTCATTATAGTTTGGTATCTTCTGTTCAGTAACTTTGCTTAGGGTCGGTAACTGATTGGTCTAAATACTAAAAACATGCCCAGATTTTGAAATATCCAACTCCCTGGTGTACATGCATTTAAAAAACGTGAAACGTATCGTGGACGCCATGGGCACAATAACAGTCAATCTTCTACTGCATTAAGAAAAGAAAGAGGGGACGAGAACCTGCATTTGAGCGCATTAGTTTGCGCATCCTTTCTGCAACTGGAAATTTCTACATGTGCAGTAGTATCCCCCCCCCTGCTCCAATAAAATATTTTCAGGACCTGGTAATTTCGTTTTTAGATAGGCAACAGGAAAGTGTCCTGGAAAACGTAAATAAATTTGACATCAAGCAAAGATAACTACTTTCATGACTTCGTCGTTGTCCTTTTTACACGTTCTTAAAGTCATAAAGTTGATGCATACGGCACTTGCAACTGGGTGCAGTTCCTTTTCTCTTTGATTTCAACACATCAAAGCATGTCTGATTGTGCCGACTCTATTCCGTTAATTGGCCCATACAAGTCGCTTATTGAATTCCTAAGTCAAGATCTTTTTTTTCAGTGTAAGAACAATTGGTGACGTCGATAACTTCTGCAGTTAGCTCCCTGTTCCTTGCTGAAAAGGATCATTCGAACTTCGTCAGACTGCCAGGAAGCCGGTTAGGTAGATCATATGGTACAAAAAAAGAACACTGTACCTTGTGCTATTTCATACTGTCCAAAAAAAGGAGCAGCTCATCCTCGAAATGGTCGAGGCTTACGTTGCTCTGCAAGTTTTGTACTAGAAACCAGCTGCGATCAGCATTTCTATATAAATGATGCAGCGTTGACATTGGCATGGTATAATTGCCACTTGGGTCATAGAAATACTTGCAAGATCCCTTCAGTGACGACTGACGACGACCCCTTCGGAAGTTGCTCTTCAGGCTCCAGCTAAGCTAAATAGCCAAGCCAATGGATCTTCAGCAGCTATTACGTCAACGCGGCACATTCGGTAGTTGGTACGTAATAGAAAATTTCAAATATGCCAACACCATGCACGCAAACCATAGTTTAGTACCGTACCAAGCACGTAATCATGGGTATAATGTAAAAATGATTCTGAAGTGCTGAACTCTGAACTTTGTTAATTATGGATATCTTCCCTCGGGAGGAGAAGAAAATCAGCACAATTACATCAGAACAAATTCATGTACACATCGAACAATTTTGAAAACAAAAAAAATAATCCTCACATTTACTTACACGTAACAACAAATCTCTAAAAAAATTTTCTGTGGAATTCAGGTATTGTATGCGTTTACGTGTAATGGAATTTTTTTGTTTACTGTAGAACAAAAACGAGGAGAAGAACAGGAAGGAACCACGGGTACGGCCCAGCAATAGCTTTCGGCCCACCAGCGGAATCAGACGGACGGGCTATGCTCCCTGCGCTGCGGAATAGGTGTGCCCGGCCTCTGGCTCACCGCGCCAGGCGGATCCATCGGGCGCGGCTTCTCTGCTGCCGGTCCCGCCGCCGGCGCTTGTGTTGGCGCTTCCGATGGCGCTTGTGCCGGTGCATCTGCCGGCGCTGCCGCCGCGGCGAGCGCCGCGGCGGCGTAGTGTTGCGCGTCACATTGGCCTACCCAGTCTACCGGCGGTGCGGGCAGAGTCGTGCCGGGCGCCGTCCCGTCCTCCACGTGGAACACCACGCCGAGGCCTATGGGCACGTGGGGGTCCAGGTGGCAATGGCAGAACCACATTCCTGCAATCAGGTCAGCACTTTTTTAGCCCATCCGTTGTCTGTAATGAGATTTGGGCTGAATTTTCAGAAACGACATGCGTACCTGGATTGTTTGCGACGAAGCGGATGACGGCCCACCCGCCTCCGGGCACGGCGATGGTGTTGCGCGACACCGGGTCGACGAGGTTGTAGCTGACGCCGCCGGGGGTGAAGTTGCCGACGCCCTGCGCCATCACGAAGAAGTTGAACCCGTGCAGGTGGATGGGGTGGTTCTCGGTGGCGACTGCCGTCGGGTTCTGCAGCACGATCTCCACCACGGAGTTGTACTTGAGCCTCTTCACCTTGGTGGCCACGGTCATCGGCGTGCCGCTCGGCGGCGGGGCGTCGGGGAAGTCGGCTTCGAAGACGCCCGTCGTGCCTGTCAGGTGGGCCCCGAGGAGGGACGCCTCCGAGGGCAGGCGGAACGAGATGCCGTTCATGGACGCGGCCACGGCGTTGCCGCTGCACTTGGTCTGCGACGGGTCGCACGGCAGCTGGCCCAGGCCCAGCTCGATGGTCATGCTCTCGTCCACGGTGGTGGGCACGGCCGGCGCGCCGGGCGTGGCCAGGCCGCGCAGACCGAAGTAGAAGGCGTTGGCCGTGGCGGAGTCGGCGCTCGACGGCATGGTGGGCATGGCCGGCGTGGCGTTGGCCGACGTGCCGTTGTAATTGAGGATCGCCGTGGCCGTGGTGGCGTCGGAGGTGGCCATGGTGGAGGGCGTCAGCGTGTCGTGCGCCATCACCGCGAGGTAGTAGCTTCCCGGCGCGGCGTTGGTTGTCACGAGCGCGTCCACGGTCTGGCCCGGCGCGATCACCAGCGTGTCCGTGTTCAGGTTGGACGTGTAGGCCCCGTCGACGCCGACGACGGTGAAGTTGTGGCCGGCCAGCTTGAGGAACAGGTGCGCGTTCAGGCCGGCGTTGATCACCCGGAGCAGCACCGTCTTGCTGGGCTCCACATCAAACGTAAACGTGTCGTCTGCAACATTATTACTCAATTACTAAATTTCACGCTGATGACGTATGTAAACTCGATCAATTACAGTACGTGTCAGCAAACTGGTGGTGACGTACTCGCGCATTGGTACAGCAGGCCAGTCTTGCCGTTAATTGTGAACGCGTCGGACTCCACGGGAAGCTGACCGGCCGTGATGGCATCGTTCTCGACATCGACGACATTCTGGTTCCACCACTCGCCTGTGGACAGCCTCATCCGGAGACGAAAGAGACGTCAAAATCTTACTTTAAGTCCACACCAACAAGATATGGATTGCCAAATGGCGAAATGCGGTACAGCGCGGCACCGGTTACCGAGTACGATAGGGACCTCCTTGTCCGGCGCCGGGAACGGGTAGGAGTTGCCGCGGCGCGGCCGGATGATGAAGGCGCCGTACACCGTCGCGCGGAGGAAGGAGGAGTGGGCGTGCCACCACAGCGTGCCTTCCTGCCCCGGCACGCTGAACCGGTATGTGTACGAGCTGTTGGGCTGGATGGGGCACTGCGTCACCATACTCGGCCCATCCGCCCAAGGTGTCAGTAGCTGGAGCACACCATGCCTGTCAATAATGCAGACCAGCAGTGCAACAGTTAGGCCATCCTTCTTTTAGATTACAGAATGAGAATTCAGTGGTATGTTTGTGTCAAGTGCACTGAAGCACAGTGCTGTTGTTTTCAATTGGAAAAGTGAGTGTGAAAACATGCCTTCTTTTTCCTGGTAAGCTAATTACAACCAATACTTTACCTTAATCTTTATTCCACTCTGGACTGCAGTCCAGAATGTAGGCCATTGAAACTTCCCTCTTACAGAATGAGAATTCAGTGGTATGCTAGTGTCAAGTGCACTGAAGCACAGTGCTGTTGTTTTCAATTGGAAAAGTGAGTGTGAAAACATGCCTTCTTTGTCCTACTAGTAGGATAATTACAACCAATACTTTACCTTAATCTTTATTCCACTCTGGACTGCAGTCCAGAGTGGAGTTTATATGCCACTTCGACTCATACTTTTTGTGAGCTTTTTGGATACACTCTGATGTAAAGTTGCCAAGATAACCTCGCATCTTTACACTTGGCAAATATTTAGATGAGCCTTCATACAGTTACAGGTTCTGTTTCGACAGGTAGAATGTCCTTTTCAGTGGTTTCACTTTCGGCTTCTAGATAGAATAGCCATCACACACCCCAAGGATCCAATAAAACTCTAGGATGGCAGGTTCCTTACGGCATGTATCATGTCTTATGTCACAGGGACGACTTGATGGTTCCAAGAAAAAACAAAGAACCCACACACGCACAGCTGTAATCATGTCTACTGTCTACTGTGACATACCCTCTCTTTTGAAATAAATAAAAAATCGAAAATCAGGTAGAAACCTCCCGCTTTTCAGAAGAAGAAGAAGAAGAAGAAAAAAAGATGATGATGATGATGTTACCAGTGAATGGTTAAGTTGTACGGCGAAGCGTTGATGACATTGACAACAACCGAGTCACCTTCGTTCACTTCTATCGCTGGGCCGGGCAACTGGCCGTTCACTGCGATAATGTCAGTGGTCTTGCATAGTTGACTGATCCGCGTACTTCCCACCTAATAACAATATTACAGATAAATATGTCACTTTTCTCAAGCTAGGGACCGCATGCAATCCATGGAAGCTGCAGATAAGGATGCTCCACCGAATGCATGTAACTGAACTCTCCTAACAACCAGCAAATTCAGAATTTTCCCAGTTTTGTAGAAGCACAAGCCACAATCTCATCCTGAATTCATGATTGCAGATGTACTTGACGCGCTAAACGCTTTGTTTTTTGCGGAAACACAGCAAAATGACGGACCAATTCATCTTCTTCTCAAAGAAGTACACCGAATGAACTGATCGAAATAGGACTCAAATGCATGGAGAGAGAAAGGGGAGAGGGAGAGAGAAGTACTGTGAATGTGTATTTCGCCGTCGCCGCATCTGCCACCACCGGTCCAGCAAGAAGAAGGGCGAACGCCAACAAAAGCTGCACCATGGATGGAGTGGAAGGTCGAGCAGAGTTCAGAGCGGTGTCGGGGGAGGGAAGGAAGAGGCAAAGCTTGCTTGGCGATCGTGGGAGACTTGTGCAGCTCAAGTTAAAGGGACACGATAAGTATATATACTGAGGAATGCTTTCGGCAACTTCTCGAGGAATCGCTTGGATACGACTGCCCTGTATGTGTCCAAATTTTCTGTGATCACGACATAAAGCTTCTTCGATCTTTCACGGGGTTTTAATTGAGGTGTTAGTGCTCCAGATTATTTTATACCTCCTGGCCAAATGATGGGGAAATTAATGCCAGCTCCTCCACTATCTAACGATTTACTAGTAGTACTTGGTTTGATTGATTGCAGTATCATATTCTTGGCAAAATCCCAATCGAAGTGTCAATTTCTCTTAGCGACACGTCGGCAATGCCGCTTTCAGTTCAATCAGGAGTTTTACTTCTGCACACAACAGTTACAGTTCCTTGCTTCAAAAAAGCAACAGATATAGTTTCTGAGGAACTATAATATGGTAGTTACATTAGCGTACGGGCTAGGTTCCCAATCAGGGAGATTTGTGAAAAACAGCCAGGTTCGTACCATCACTTCAGGAACAACCAACCACATGCCTCTCGGTTGTCCCTAATGACCTTTCCGGTCAACAAAAGCAACTTTCAAAGCCGAGCCAAATCAGGTAGCCTTAACAAATTGTTTTGAAAATTCAGAACGTTGAGCTTAGCTACTCGCTAACAATCTGCTGCCAAAAAGGAAACAATTATATCCCAACGAAAATTGGTCTCGCGGAGTCGAATTCGGTGAACATTATTGGCAGCAATGTGTTGTCACGTGTGTTATTAGTGCCCTCTACTCAACTCCAACGCAGACATATGGGTCGTGGAGTGGGTGCACAAAAGACATGTCAAAAAAGCATTGCTTAGCCCTAAGCCTTCTGAAGCAAAGAATCTCCCGTTCTGTTGAAACAGTTCCCAAAATTTAAATACAGTCGTACATCAGATGACAATACCAAACAGAGGCTGCATATATCGCATCGCATTTAAGCTTACATCATACTAGAAGAGAAAACACACAAAAAATTCATGTGTGGCACTTGCTCACGGAAGTCTATCTTGACCGGATAACGCCTTGATGCCTATGCATACGGGCGAGAATTCATGTTGGGCGTACTGTATTTTCAAGATTTTGGAGACCTTGTTTGCCGCTCTCGGCACATACGTCCGGGAGTGTCCAGAGAGCGCCAGCTCCAAGCGATTAAAGTTGTGAATGGACCGTTGGGACGGCGGCGTCCTCTCGTCCACCTAACTGACGGCTCACACTACACACAGGGTCGGCACCAGCAACGGCTGCCTGCTGCCGGCGCAAGAGTGAGGCAGGAGCTATTTGCTCCAGCTGACATGACACATGTATGTGCGCTGGCGACCTGGCGTATGGGCAATCTTAAGTTTATCACAATACATGCCACTGTCCATTCAGAAATGGTCCCCTTTTGTGCACTCTTGATTTTTCAGCTAATTCCTTGAGGACATTTACTGTGCTCCATGATACCGATATTTAAAAGGTATCACTGATGCAATCTGACGGTGCATTTTAATGGGTAATTTTGTAATTAGTTTCAGTTAATAGGCAGTTTCAGCATTAATGGATGCACCCTCTCGTCTGTTTTGGGCTCGCTCTGATCCGTGATCCGTGACCCGAAACCTCTCGCTCGCATGGATGCCTGAAACGCTGGCTCGATCTCATATGTTTTGCGCTCGCCCTGGTTCCGCCATTGCCGCAGCACCGACGGTCGCTTGCGCCGCCGCGAGAAACGCATCATCTGTTGTGCAGTATCACCTAGGATGCCGGTGCAAGCACCCATCTCACACCCACGCTGACTAGCTTCATCCGTTCTTCGGAATCATTTTGTATTCGTCTAATTGCGTCATAGATTACGAATCAAACATTTAATTTACGAGTATGTTAATTTTTTCCAAAAATACCCAATGATACTTATGATACATCACCATGATACATATGATACTAATCTATTGCAAAGGTATCATGTTTAAGATCTAAACCATTGGATAAAGAAAATAAACGGTGTGCATCTATTTGGGAGTACCGTAAAAGTCCTCAATTCCTTTGCTGGGGTCTTTTAAGGTCCCCACAAATCGATTTTAGATAAGATCTTTAGTTGGCCAGGTAAGAAATGATCCAAATTAGTACGGAGTACAGTTCACAATATGCGACCAGATAAACATGACCCCTTTCCATCTCAAACTTTTCTCAGAACCACACACATCATGTAGGTCCAAATAATAAAAGCATTAATCGGATTACATAAAGAAGACGAAAAAAAATTTAGAGCAGTAGCGAAAAAAAATACATGGAATAGTAATAGCTTTAGATACACTTCATCACCGTCCAATCAATTGAAAAATCGAATCATCGAAGTATACAGTTTCCCTTCTCCTCCTCTGGTTCGTTGACATAATTCTTTTTTGGTGGTGGCATCCTGTTTGGTCCACCGGGTTCCATGGCAGAAAACACCCGACTTAGCACTTCGGGAGCTCCCGAGGCGGCGGCGGCAGCGTCGTGTCTGGAGTCGGGCCGTCCTCCACATCGAACACCATTGCCAGGCCGATGGAAAGATGGGCGTCGATGTGGCAGTGCATGAACCACATCCCTGCACGCGTGCACACCAAGTTTTCGTAGTTTGTCAGCATGCATGAATTTCGTAGATCAAAGTCCAAACCATATCATGATAAGCTTTCTCGAACAGAAAATCCGTGACAGGTTGAAAGCAGAGCACACTGCTCCAAGGTCGAAACCCGTGTGATTACGTGTTGGACACCGCATCGGTGGGCCAGACACTCAAACGATAAAAAGGACATCGGTGGGCCCGTCTAGCTTTAGGCCCAGATTCTATTCTTTCCGTTAGTGGGCTGGACAAGAATGCCTATCCTAGCCCAAAATCCAACAGCTACCTTTCCCTTTTTTGCTTTCCAAATGGATTTTATTTACGCGTATACAGTATACTAGTGCTTTCTTTTATTTCGCCGCAGTTTTTGTTTAAACAATATACCACCACTTTGACTTGACAGAGTTGGATGTCACTGTGTGATGCGAAAAGGTACAACCACGGCCATAACGACTTCTCAACCACTGCTGCATCGATTCGTTGCGCCCATGCAAAAAGTTCATCCTCCATCGTAATCCAACTTTGAAATTTCCGACATAAAAACAATACCATGTTGAAAAATGACCGTTCTAGATAGATAGTTAGAAAGATTTTACCTGGGTTATCGGCGACGAACCGGATGACGGCCCACCCGCCGGTGGGCACCGCGACGGTGTTCCTCTCCTGCGGGTTGACGAGGTTGAACCGCTCCTCCGCCGCGGCGGAGTGGTAGTTGCCGAACCCCTGCGCCAGCACGAAGAAGTTGAACCCGTGCAGGTGCATCGGGTGGCTCTCGCGCCCCACCAGCGCCGTGTTCTGCAGCACCATTTCCACCGTCGCGTTGTACCGGACCGGCTTCACCTTGGTCGACGTCGGGCCCGTGCCCACCAGCGCGTTACCCAGCAGCTGCCGCCCCGTCACGTTGGCGTAGTCGAACGCGACGGGCGGGTGGGCCGGGAAGTCGCTGGTGTACACGCCGGTCGGCCTGTTCCGGTAACGCGCGTCGAGCAGCGAGGCGGCGGTGGGCAGCGCGAAGGATTGGTTGTTCATGGTCGCCGCCACCACGGGTGCGCTGCTGTTGCACGAGGTCTGGCCCGGCGCGCAGGAGGTGAAGCCCAGCCCGATGGTGACGAACATGCGGGTGTCCACGGCGAGCGGCACAGTTGGCGTGCTGATGCCCGGGAGGACGAGTGAAGTCAAGCCGGTGTAGAACCGGTATGCCGTGCGCGTGTCCGTCGCTTCTGGCATGGCGGGCAGCGCCGGCGCCGAGGGCTGCTGGTGGTGGCTCGCCGCCGCGCCGACGTACTCCACGACGGCCGTGGTGACGTTGCCGTTGAAGCTGCCCGGGCGCGGGGGATCGCGCTCTCGTACGCGGAGATCGCCATGTAGTAGCAGCCGGCGGCGGAAGGCGCGTCGGCCACCATGAGCGCGTCCACGGTCTGCCCGGGCGCGATGACGATCACGTCCGTTTTGTACGGCGTGGTGTAGCTCGCGTCCGCCGCGACGACGGTGAACGTGTGACCGGCCACCTTGAAGAAGAACTGCGTGTTGAGTGCAGCGTTGATGATCCGCAGCAGGTACGTCGCGTTGTGCCGCACCTCGAACCTGGCAATCCCTGCATGCAAACTTGAACTGAGACAACGTGCTCGATCATGAACGCTCTTCTACTAATTGCATGTTTTGATGACCAAATCATCAGCCTACGTACGGTTGGTCGTTGCGTGACAGTCGTATTGATCCCCCGGTTTGCCGTTGATGGTGTGCGCGTCGGCGGGCGCGATGGACGTGCCGGCCAAGAACGCCTGGCGCTCCAGCTGGACGGCGTCGCCGTTCCACCACTCGCCGAGCAAGACGGTCTTCTCCCCGTCGGGCGTGGGGAACGGGTACGAGCGCCGCGGCCGGATGACGAGCGCGCCGTACACGGTGGCGCGCATGAAGGAGCTGTGCGCGTGCCACCACAGCGTGCCCTCCTGCCCGGCCACGGAGAACCGGTACGTGTACTTGCCGCCGGGGCGGATGGGGCACTGCGTCACCATGGACGGGCCGTCCGCCCACGGCGTGCGCCGCTGGAACACGCCGTGCCTGCACGCATGAGCCCCGGTGAGGTTAATAAGTCGCGATCGTTTTAACTAATTTCGTGGCATGTAAGGCTCCTGTGCTTGACGTACCAGTGGATTGTCACGTTGTATGGAGAGTCATTGATGACGTGGATCACCACGGTATCGCCTTCCTTCGCTTCGATCACGGGGCCGGGTACTCGTCCGTTCACGGCGGTGACGGTTATGTTCCCCGGCTGGCATATGCGCGGGATCGACAGTGTCCCAACCTGAAATTTATTTTGAGGATAACATGCATATGAATGTTGAAAATATGAGAGAGAGAGAGAGAGAGAGAGAGAGAGAGAGTACATTGAACGTATGTTCCACAGTAGCAGATTGAACAACAGTTGCAATACAAAACAGGGCAAACACTAGGATCTGCCAAGGACGAGGCATGCTATTCGATTGCAGTTCGCACCGAAAATGGTTCTTTCGGTGAACTGAGCTTTTCTGCGTGTGCACCTCACATATATAGATGCAAGACACCAAAAGTTAGCAATGACCACTCAAACTTACAATGATGGCAAATGAAATCAAGTGCCTTTTATACCGGTCTGAGCTGACACCGTCAAGGCCATATACGTTGAATTCGCGTTCGATTTATTTTTATCAATTACTTAGAAGGCAGCACGCACGCAAAAGCCATTTGTGCGATAGTCCAAGCCGACTGCTGTTTCCCAAGTCAATTGATTCTCAGGCTGAAATACTCCGGCGTCTACTTGACATATGGTGAATGTTCTACTGATTACGGCCTGAAAGGCCACAACCGTGCGACGTTTTTCCACAGGATGATCGAACCACAAAAACTACCCTTCCAACTACTTCCTAGACTTGACATGCATCCAATGACATGCCTTGCATACGTCCCTAGGGCCTATTTCTACTTTTCCTTCTCAGTTTTAAAAACCACTATTCGCCATCATGTTGTTGTAGACTATTGACGGGTTAGTTAGTAACTGAATACTTTGTGCGACTAGGTTTCTATATTCGAGATTAGGATTAAGGAATCTCCATCTTCACACTTCGCAAAATACTTCGGTTAGGTAACTTAATAAATCAATAAGTATGTATGCGACTAGGGGTAGAGAAAAAATATATAAATCATCGGAACGAGCCCTTTTCTTTAGATGAACACAGAGGACATCTCATGGGAACGAGCCCGAGGAAAGAATATACTACCAATTAATGGTCGACTTGCATATTACTATGATATTAAGAAGAGTACGAATCTTCCAAAATAGTAATTCAAAAAACAAACAGGTTCAAATGACATTAATTGTTTAATTTGGCCGCACACATACATATATAAGGTCAATTAGCCCCCACTAGCCAGTTCAAAGTTTTTCTGGAAGAACCTTTTGAGTGACTTTTCTAGGATATTTTGAGTTTGAACAGAACATTTAATTGACTTTATAAAGTGACAGCCCAGGAAATCGTATTATCTTTCAATAAAAAAACTGCATATAGTGCAGAGAATAGGCATCACGAGAATAATTTTTTCACCCAAACAATAGCAATAACGGAGATATGTTCGCAGCATAAGAACGTCCCTTCCTATATGAAGCTCGTGATTACAAGACTTCTAGTTTAATACTTAAAATTAACACGACAGATATTTCAGAGAATCTCCGCGTAGCTGTTCTCTCACGAAACTTTTTACAGCTTGTCAACGTGTAGAACGATCGAGTGACGACGCAAGACATTCTACAGGTTACCTACTACTCGTAGTAGTTCAGCTGCTAGTAATCTATCGCTCCCTTTTGGCCTCATTTAAACGCGTTTGACTGAGACTAGCGTTTCACCCATTTACGCATCTATCTATCAGAGAATTTTCGTGCTCATTTTGAACAAACACGACCCAAGAGCTAGCACGCACCCATAGCTGCTAATACATGTGCGTAGCTAAGCTTACAGAGACATTTTATCTGAACAGCTGCAGTGTCGTTCGTTGCAGTTCCATATGCTTGGGTCAGTACGTATAGCCACCCCCGAGCAGCATACGCTCTGGGAGCCTTGAAATGGGTGGTCTCTAACTCTAGTACTAGTTGTTTGGAATTAATACACATGACTTTGACTTGGACTTCTTCATCTGCCACAAGTTGTCATTAGCTATGTCCTTGCTGATAGCTCTCCACGCACCAAAAAATTGCTTCGCAGGATGGCAGTATCTGATTAGTGACTTCAACAAACGTGCCTCATTTGCAAGTTGTGACAGGCTTGAGCTTGACAGAGAACTCTGATCCGAGTTGGTGCCGGGAAAGCAGTGAGAAAATCAACGGGAGAGCCGCGGAGCGGAAGCGTCATGGATAATTTGTGTAACGGCTTGAAAGCGAGCTATGAAGAGATAAAGATTGATGGAGAAATGCGCAAGTAATATCATGCTGCGTCACTTTGCATATCGTTCCTCCTGCGCATAATTTTACTGACAACGATCAGGTTTTGAAGTCTCTCGTGGTGGGCTACATCCTCAAAATGTCCTCGTATTGGGCTCAGTGCAAAGAAAAGAAAAGAACCAGAACCAGCCGTCCTTGAGAAGCCCACATTTCAGGGGCCCAACGTGAACTATAGCATTCACCCCACATGTCAGCCTCGCGAGAATAAAGCAGCCCTCGCGAGAATAAAGCAGCACTCCTCCGGAACATTCGTCTCCCCCACATTTCCCTCGAGCCAGCGCTAGCATCCCCGCCCACCGCACCATGGCGGATGAAACCGCCGCAGTTTCGCCGCTGCAGCCTCCGCCGCCACCGGATCTGCCCGCCCCCGCCGACGCCGAGGCCACTCATTCCATCTCCCAGTCCATGGTCGATGAATCTCAAATCCCTACCGAGCCCCAGCCCCAGCCCCAACCGCACTACTCGTCTCCGCCTCCTTCGGGGGACGACGACGACGTGACTGTTATCTCCAGCTCTTTCCCTGGAGAGGAAGCGGCTTCGGCGAATGCTGCGACTACAAGGGAGAGGGTGAGGGGTCCGTGGTCCCAGGATGAGGACGCGCAGCTCAGCACCCTGGTGGAGAAGCTCGGGGCGCGGAACTGGACCCTGATCGCCCGAGGCATCCCGGGGCGCTCTGGCAAGTCCTGCCGCCTACGCTGGTGCAACCAGCTCGACCCCCAAGTCAAGCGCAAGCCCTTCACTGGTACCCTCCTCCCCGCATCGTTGTTTTGCTATTTTTAGGCCATTCTTAAGAAATACATCGAGACCTATTCTTGATCTGAATTACCGCGTTTGCAAATTTCAGTAGTTGATTCGTTAGTTTCAGTTACCTTCATGGACATCATACATTGTACACTTCGCTGTTTGTGCGGATGCTACATGGTCTTCTGGGATAGAGAATGTTGTAGGTTCATGAAAAATTTAGTAATCAATCCACTAATTATATATGCCATGCGTCCAGCCCTGATGCTACACGCAACCGATGCCGTAGAAATTTTCTTTGTTATGTGCAAAAATGCCATACTTGTTAAACTTGTGATCTTTGGTTGCAGAAGAGGAGGACCGCATTATAATGGCTGCTCATGCAGTCCATGGGAACAAGTGGGCTGCTATAGCGAAGCTTTTGGTAGGAAGAACTGACAACGCAATAAAGAACCACTGGAATTCCACCCTGAGGCGTCGATACTGCAATGGTGGCCAATGTTCACACGGTGGTGTTGTGGAGCCAGCTATTGCAGAGATGTCCAGGGCAGTTTCAGAAGAACATTGGCCGTTAGGGGATAATAGTTCCTTAAACGATATGGATGTAAAGGATGTTCCTATCCAAACAGTACCTGAAAATTCTGCTGTGTTCTGGCACGTCGGAGGTCAGAATTACGTTACTGAAACTGTTGACCCACCTTATCTGGCCCGGCCAGCTGCAAGGATTGGTGCTTTCAGGCCATACAATCTAGGACATGCAGAATCAAGCAAACACGAAACACCGAGCTCTATCTTCAAGTTTGACTCAACCGTTAAAGCTTTGAATCCTGAAAATGATGCGCTCAAGTTTTCTGATCCTGCGTGCTTTGCTGCTGAAGTGCCAAACAAATGCGGACATGGTTGCTGCAGCGCTCAGGAACGCCCTCATAAAAGCTCATTGCTAGGTCCTGAGTTCAACGAGTTTGAAGATCATCCACCAATATTAAATAGTAGTTTTGCTTCATTAGTATCAGAAATTAGCAGCATCGCCTGGATGAAAAGTGGTATGCAAAGTGACGCCAGTAACCTTTTTCAGTCGGTTCCACCGGCTTAACAAAATAGAAATCATGTAAACTCCCATGCTGGAATATATTGCAGTTGTTTGTTATGTTTGGACATAATGTAGTTAAGTCATGATTATAATCCTGAAGTGTACCATCAGTTGTTGATGATATTTTTGTTTCTGCTGTTTTTTTCCCTTTCAATTCTTGCACTACTGTATTTTACCATATGATAGTAGGTACTGTGTTGCACTCTAGGTTCTGCCTAAGTTAAAATAGTCTGGCATGTTTTAATATCAGGTCGAATTTCATGTCTGTAGTTATAGTCAAGTCATCACAGGGCATTTTTAAGCTGTCGTTTTTAGCAAATGTACAGCTAGGGAAACCCCTGCTGCGGTAGGTATTTTTTATATATAGAAAGGGTATTCAATCCAATTAGACCCATAACAGCTTATAGGGAGGCAACACATTTGTAAGCTGTGATATGTAACGGTAAATATCTTTGTAATAAATGACAATCCTATTTGTCGTCATCTGTTAGTTAACAATGGAAAAGTGCTACTTCCATATTATAAAGTAGCTATGATTAATGGTTTGACAGCGTGCTAGTTAATGATGTTATCTTGTGCAATCTTTTCCTAGGTTTAATTCTGTTGATTTATTTATTTTGCTTGGAAAGTTTTTATTTCTTTAATCTTTACTACTTCGTCCACTATTATTTTTGCAACAAGCCTGACTATGTTGATGACACTTCATTTTTGCATACTGTATATGGTTTCCTTGAGTCTGTTTTCTCGCAATTATCATATTACTTATCTCTTACCTTCGTACCAGCTATCCATTGTGACATACACATAGTTGAAATAAAAGCAACCAAAAAAAAAAAACTTAAACTGAGATAAGCCATGTTACAATTTGCAAAAGCTCCTGTAGCAATAATGCTTTCAGTCTTATGTTCTTCATCTGGAAGTTTAAACATTTCCCATTCCCTTATCTGAGAACTTGAGTAAGATAAACGAGAATCATACCTTTTATGGTTTTTGTTTGGAATAAACTATAACTACCTAAGTCTGAAAGCTACTATACAAAGGAAATTTTCTAACAATATTTTCATCATTTGTATTTACAAATATGCAAATTAATGTTTATTTCTTTAAAAATTTGACGTGTTGTATGTGTTCGTGTAATGTTTGTTTGACATCTTTTTAGTAGCATTATCCAATGTTATGTTTGCATAGTATTGAAATTATGTTGGCACTGCATTATTCATTAATAGGTTATTGCATAGTATTGATATTATGTTGGCACTGCATTATTCATTAATGGGTTATAAGGAGCTAGCCATATTTAGAACAGCGTGGAAACTTTCAATACATGTGCTAGAACGCAGTGGCGGAGCTAGAGCTCAATCATGGGGGTGCAACTCCTTAAGACAATTTTAATCTCTATCTAAATTAAAGTCAAAAAAATTTTTCTCTAGCTAAATACATGGTGGAAATATGCTAGCCTTAGTGTAGATTGCAGATTTGTGTGGGTGCAGCCGCACCCACTACTCTTAACGTAGCTCCGCTAGTGCTAGAACGTAGAACCTTTTTATTTGGTTCCCGCTTTTTTACCGTTTCATCTTAGTGCTAAAAGTCTTTGTTTTTTTGAGGCAAATACAATGGGGAAGCTGTTGCTGTTACTCATTTTTCATTAATTGAAAGAAACAAAAGAGGTTATTTAAATCAAAGAAGAAGAAAAAACACTAGGCGCTTTGGGCCAGCTAAGAGTATGTATCTACCAAAGTTACAAAGAGGTCTCTGCCCCGCTCTTTATTAAACCTTTGTGCTTGGAGCAGGGCTTCATTCCTAAAGAGAACCTTCCGAGCTTGGAAAGACGAATTATCCCTATTGAGAATTTTGCTGTTCTGTTGTTTCCAAATTTGCCATGCAGCAATGATGAAGATTTCCATGAAGAAAGTGCTGCCAAAGGGCTTGGATCATCATTCAATGAAGTTTGCTGCAAAATTCCAGAAGATGCCAAGATTCTTTAAGCAGTGTTGCGAGAATGTACAGCTCAGGAATAGGTGGAAGGCTGTCTCCTCATGCCCTCCTTCACACAGCACACAATTGTAGTTACTGCCTTCAATTTTATGTGTCTTCCTTTTTAGGATGTTTCAAGTGTTTGACTTTTGAGTTGATCCATTAGAAGCAGCCCTCTCAGCGTGTTGCAACATTTGGAGTCCCAAATCCAGAGGAATGGTTTTGGTTGCTGCACAAACTTGTATGTGTAATTGTAGAATGTTGAAGAGGAATATTTGGGCGAACTCCAGTTTTGGTGCCATCTATCTGCTTCTTGTGGGTTGTATTGAAGGTTCTGTATGAGCTGCTCCAACTGGAGGAATTGTTGATGGGCAAGCTCGGTTAAAGGCAGATGGAATTGTGCTTCCAGCATACTATTGGGCAAGAACTGTTGTACTGAGATACTCTTGTTGCGTGCAAATGGATAGAATCTTGGGAATTTATCTTGCAGCAGATTGCCATTTGACACATCAGACCAGAACAAAACTGATGAGTCATCTTCAATGGTGCACTGGGCATTGCCTCTAAAAATGCCGTAAAGCTTCAGCACATCTTTCCACCAAAAAGAGCCTTTGTTTTCTGAAGCCTGTGGCAATCTCCCATTCTGGTACTGTGTGTTCCATAGCAAGGTAACCCAATGAATTGGCCTTTTGATGAAAGAGAGGATGAAATCATGCAGAACTGTTCTCTTAGCTTGTTCTGGCAAACACCACGAATTTTGATCCTGTTTCGCTTTTAGCTGGGGTACAATGACGAAAGTCTAATACTTCATAAATCTGATTTAGGTGCTATATGCTTTCAGGAGATGTGACAGTTTATTCATGGTACGGTTTTCTTTCTCTGGAAACAACGGTGTCCCCACTTTTAGTTTTCAAATTATAAGTTCAAAATAGAATAGCAGATTATTTGTTCTTTCACATATACCATTAGCTCATATATCTTACTGCCATTGAGTATTTGCTTTGCCTTGGAGTAACACACTAAATCCTTAGCATTTTTTCTCTTGCTTCCCATGGAATTAGGAAGCACTCCATCTTTTAAGAATTCATATAATCTGAGGTGATGGTCACAGCAGATACTTGAATTTTATGTCTCTTTGATATGCCTGTACAAGTTCTAGACTTCCATTTTCACCATTCCTGTTGTTGTCTGTGGATTAGGGTTGTGAAAAGCTTTACATGTTGAACTGTTGAAGACAGACAGATATGACTTGTCTTTCTGACAGCTATAATTCTTTGAAAATGAAGACGTGCTTGTTATTTGTGTTTGATAATGGTTAACAGCCATGGTGGGTCAGGAGTTGGTTAGTCTGTCTTTCACTAGATTGTATATTCCGCTTTGCATAAAGAATAGGACTCATCTCGCTTTCAAATTTCTATTTGGGACCATCAGTTGCCCGGTATGACCAATCTCGTTAATAAATGTTTGTCTAACCTTGCTTTCTCATGACTAACATAGTAAGGTTTGTTCGGCTGGCTTCGTCATTGCAGTCCCACGCTCCTGTTGTGATGTTAAACATGTAATTGCATTCTTCAGTGGGGACGGGGGACATGTACCATCTGTATCCCTTTTTGTCTTCTAACCTCGTCTTTTTGCTCGAACAGTATCTTAATGCTATTTTTGGAATTATGCTAAACTATCATTGTTCTACCATTTGGCCTGTCCTACTGCTCTGTTTTATGGTCTTGCTTGAGTTTTATTTCCCTTCACCCAACCCTTAGATGTATATAGATTGCACAAGCAGCTAAAGATTAGCTGAACATGCTTCAAGGAGCTCTCGCTTGAAGTTCCAGCAGACCGCTAACCTGCTGGAGCGAGGCACCTTTTGCCCTGTGCCATACTTTTTTCAGATAAGGTCTTGTGACAACAACCTTCAATGCGTTAGCCTGCTCGTAGAGTGCTGGACCAAGCAAAGTCAAGTGAATTTACTCTTCAAAGATTTATGCTTTGCAACTGCCTTGAGTGTGAGGACGGGCACCTAACCCTTTGTCATGCCTGCATTCAGATCTTCAGATTAGGCATGATGTTGCTTTAATCTTTTGAGATATTCTGAACCTTGTATACCAGTTGTTTGCAGGAACGTGCACCAGCTGATGGACCCGGTGACCCTACTCTGTCAATTGTAGGATATAGATGTGCTGATGTGAAGATTCTCCTTGATGGGGTCGGGCATGGTTGCCGATTGGAAACATCTCGATGGATTGAAATATGTAGTTTGTTAGGATCTCGATTATGGATGAATAGTGCTCCTTGGACAGTTGCGATGTGAGTATTGGCGTAGTTGGATTAGTTTTCGGCCTTGCCAGCCTCGCTGTTTCGTTCTCCCTAGATTCCTCCTTGCCTGTCTACATGTGTTAGTTTTAGGGTAGCACCTGCACCCATGCTCGAGCTACCAGTACCGTACTAAACTAGGATCTCTATCACGAGACTTTCTTCTCGGCTAGGCATGTACTTTTGTGATGATTTGCTGATCATGGTAATGGCCACAACCTGGGGACACGGACAAAGCAATATTGGAAGAAGCATCAACCAATTTTAGTTTCGTCTCCCTCCGGTACAAAGCATCGTCTTATCCCTTCGAATTCATAGGCATGGTCACGGGCGGCGAGGCCGCGGATTAATGCGGCGACATGTGGATATACGCCACAACGCGTGATGGAGCGATAAGATCGTAATCACAAGATGCAGGCGGGTTTCTACGGTGAACTGAGCTCATCATTAGGCTGCCGAGACGTCTCTGCTCGTCAGAGAAAATTCAACAAACCTCGCGTCATCCTTCAGCCACACGGTGACACGGGAGCAAGTTCTCCTCGAGAACTTCACTTAAGTACCGTTGACCATGGGTCAAACCACTGCAGGCCATACGCACACACGCATCTGTTCTATTTAGTAGTTTATCATTAACAGAAAAATGATTATGATCATCTCTTTCCAGCAGTCATACTCCAGGATATTCGCTGTTGGAATCACGTGAAAGGTAGCTGCAGGGCTCGACGCCGGCGGCGAGATGCACCGGAGACAGCGGGCGTCGCCTGAATGCTGTCAATTCCCTCTCTTGCAAAGCAGATAAAGAACCAGAGAAAAAGCGAGAGGATTCCGAGGCGTGAGCGTGCACCAAAAATCTCGTGTCAAATCACAACGCGCAAATAAGATCAGATCAGCCCTACCGGATGCGCTCGCCGACGTGGTGGCGCCCTCCGCCAGTTGCCTGAAAGAGATACTGCTTTTTTTAGATAATGGAACAGTCCTCCCGGCATCTGAGAGATTAATTAGCTGTCTTGATCGCTGAAAGCGTCGGCGATGGACTGGCGCCCTCCTCGAAGGGGTAATGCGTGTCGAGCCTAATTACTTTGCGATCATGGTGCCGTGTTTTCTGTCCAGCGTCTGTGGGAGCCAACCCTGAACCGTACAAGGCTTTTCATACCGACACGAGTGCACATCACTTGATGACGTTGATTATCCATGGCATGGCCTGACATTTGATGCGCTCATACATGCAACCACCGGCCTTGTGAAGTCAGCTGTGGGTGCCCAACGCTAGAGGGTGTCAAATTCGTGTCATGTACTTCCCATTATCATGCTGACTCCTAGGTACTGCAGAAACAATCCAATTAATCACATGACAGTCTCACCCCTTGTACCAGGAGTAGTACTCCACGACGACACAAAGACCGTGATGAGACGAGACGACGACCTTGCGATTCCGGCTTCCGTCTCTTCCATCCCATCCCATCCCCGTACCCCCGACAACCACAGCAGAGTCTTTTCTTTCTTTCCCCTTCTCTCCCTTCTCCCTTCGTGCGTTTCGAAGTGTACAACCACCTGCTGCTTCCACCTCCCTCCCTCTCTCTCTCCACTGACGGCTTCTGTTTTGTTTCATCTGTTGCCGTCGACAGATTACTTAAAGTTCCATCCTTCCAGCCACCCAATGTCGTATATTCATCTTTTTTAAAGAGTTTGGAATCTACCAGCTGC